>CM023202.3:38199668-38536262 GCA_004115045.4 Sinella curviseta | reverse complement strand
ATCGTCCGGTCGAAATGGTATACTGCTGGTCATATGGAATTGATTAAACGCTAACCCGATGAGTACATGCATTTGGCGCACTAGTAGCTTGACTCTCGCTCCGTGCATGTTGATTGATTGATGTATGATGCCTTAGTTACTTACTGATCACTAATCAGAAAGCGAAAATACGAATTCACAATTTGGTTTCTTTAGAGGTGACATACCAATTCAATGAAGAATTGCGTTTCGCTTTGCTAAAATGAACACTTAAACTGATTTCTAGAAAATATAAATGATATTTTGACAGTTAATGTCTTGTCACAAGTAGAGATTAATGAATATAGACCATTGGTTATACACTTGGATCTATGAGATTCTATTTTTTAAATTATAGAATTCTAGCGTCTAAATCGGGTTGATAAAAAATTTGCCATATATTCAATCCCTCTGGTATCAAAATTTCAGGTGACAAAAATGTCCGATCAGTTTAGTCGGCACTCCTCAAATTACCTCCTCGCTAGCATTGCTTTCGTTATTAAAAGCTTGTCGCCATCTGAGAAACGTGTAGTATCTATCAGCAAAATGATGAGTCTAATGACAGGAAAATAAAATAGTCTATGCCTGTGTATGTCCGTTGCATCAAACAAATATGTGCTACTTTTTCCCCTGTCCAGGAGCACACCGTAACGCCGTGCAGATATCAGAAGACGAACAGGTCATTTTTGCTTCGTTATGTATCATCGTGCCCTAGTAAAATTTGGACAGCTTGTGTCAGCCCGTGTAATAGTCAGTAGCGTGAATATACATTATCTCGTATAAACTCTTACGGTGACCAATTTCACGTATAAACTAAAATAATTAGTACTAAAGCTAAGTGCATTTTTTAGATTTAAAATGTATACGGGTTGTACCATAAATTTTTGGATGCTATCAAGCGGCACGTGCATACCCCGGATTTTATACCTGCTCGAAAAATCAATACTTACCATCTGCTGAGCGTACAAACTATATGTGATAGACGTGAAAGCACATTTTATCTAGAAAATCAATTTTTGTTCAGAAACGCAATTATACACGTTTGTAAATTATGTGCCGCCTTTTCCACAATGTGCAAATTTTAGTTACTCTCCATATGCTCCCGAGATCAAGATAATCAAGTTTACTACAAAATGAAATGACACTGGGTTTCTTTAATTTCGTAGAAAAAACGGTACACGACATTTCACAAAAAGTAGGCTACCAAAGAGTCGGTAATGCCGGATGCGAAGATGATCTTCGGTTTTTCTTGAGATGCTATAGAGTCACATTGGCAAAGTTAAGCCGCCAATGGGCTAGTTAACCAGGCAAATAATGAAATAGGTCAGTGTAGCGCTCATCATCTGCAAACAAAAACCAGAACGCGTTAAACGAAGGCTTCAAACAATGTGTCAATTCTTAAAAATAATCAATGCACTCAAGTCGTAATGTATTTAATTACATTCGCCAGTGTCAAATATGTTATTGGAAATATGTTAGCGCCTCTAATGGAAACTGAATGGTTATCCAGCTCGTTTACAATCATGCTCAACTCTATTCCAGGAATTTCAATAAAAGTCGCATGTTTTCTAGAGATCCAGTCCTTTAGGCTGTTCATCTGAAACACATGATACATGGGAATTACATAGACTAACTGACCAAAAAATCTTATGGCTTCATTTTGTTTTTGATATCAGTACAATCAACACATGACATGCACCTTATGGGGTATATCCGCAGTATAGAAAAGCAGAGTCCAGGTGTTGAAAACAAACACAATCATCGACACTCTATCCAAAATGTTTCGCTGCTTTCCCATTTCCACAAATATCGCATCAAACGCTGTGGAGTAATAGAGAATTGTGTCGAGTAAAAAGTAGAAGACAATGCTTCCCATAGTCGTGTTGATAAAGTCAGCCAGGTCCTTTAGAGCGTTATAATTTTGTTTAAATGCTGACCATGTCTGCTTGGTGGACAATTTCTCAAACCACATTTTCGGGTGCACATGATCGTTCCTGTCAAAGGTTTTAATTGAATCCATAAACGAGTCTACCGTAATCCATAGTATTAGCGTTGTGTAGAGTTGGAGTGTGCCGCTGAACAATGTGATGACTCGCCTGTTGATTAATTTCTGAACCGTTTACTTGTTATTTTGCTGGTATGTTAAATTATATTGATTATTGATTACCTTGGAAAATACCCAATGGCGGCACTGATGCCTATTAAGTGATCAAAACTGCTATAAGTACAATTGTTCCCTAACGGCCGCATTGACGGATTCATAAAGAAATTGTATTTCCCGTTTTCAATCAAGGTCGACAACCAATCATCGCGTTTGAATGACATTCCGGTGAGATTCCATGACCTCAATATCGTAATTAGGGCAACCGCAATGGGAAATAGTATCACAGTCCAATATTGTCGCAACCAATTGCGACAATTTACGAATGGAAACCGAAAATGTTGAAATTCGTCCAGACTGGAAAACGTGTTTGACCGCCAGTTCATTATTTTCAAAAACACGTTTCCGTCCAGCCACATTACTTTCCAGTATAGTACCTTCAGCCATGTCGACTCCAATGTGAAGAGTACGTGTAGAAAATAATTTGGGTTCTTCCTGACTTCCCAGACGAATATAATTTGACGTGGACCGACTAGTATCCAAAACATGGACATAATTATGAAAGTGCCACAGATCAGCTTTTGGGCTACACAACTGTGTAGAACGTACTTGTGTTTGTGGAATATGAATCGATAGGGACACATGCCGGTGAAGTAGGCAATATCGAAATAAACTTTCAGTAGTTTACTCATTTGTCATATAGATCAAATACAACACTAGTTGGAAATTTTAAATTTTTAGTAGACTGTGTCGTCATGAGCAGGATCTGATAATCAGTCAGAATTCCTGTGCTGCCGTGACAATGAGCTTAAACTAGTGAAGCCATGTATCCAATCACAATGATTTAATAAAAGTGGTAAATGTTTGGTAAGTTTGTTTATGAACTTATGAATAATATTGTACTGATGAGTTTAAGCTGCCGGCAGCAGTAAAAATAGGCACGCCTTTACTCTACTCACTTAGCAGAAAATATGTTTTCAAATTAATAATTCTAATGGATTGCATATAAAGAACCAACGATCCAACTGGGTGAGTCGGTTAAGTAATAATTTACATACATGCACAATCGGATTACGGTATATATTATCTCACTACTCCATGTGCTATTTTGCTGTAGTCTAAATTTAGCACACACCACAAACGTATGCGCCTCCAATTCAAAAACGTAAACATATGTTAAGACTGGCCCATTTAGTTAAAATCTAAAGAACATTTTATCTAAAATCTAAAACCTAAAGAACATCAATTGATTGGAATCCGGTTGGTTCCATCTTCGCTAGAACGTACAAAAACATTTTTTTCTAGCATGTAATCGCATATCGGTAACAATTGCATTGAAAAGTGGTGAATTTATAGCGAGGTTACTACATGTTACTACATTTTTTATCAGTGAGTAATGCCTACTTGAATATCAATTAGATTATGAAATGCTTGAAGCTTCCGGCGCGTCACATGATGTAGTTTATTAAAACGGCGGCGGTTGTTCGATGCAGAAACATTTCCGAAATAATGTTTCAAAATTCAACCATGGTGTTTGTTCGAAGTCAAGCTGTGCGCATAATATTCAGAGGCATTTGATACCATCCAAGGAAATGGCAAATAATTTACATTTCGGTGGACAGGACTTTGCACTTTGTATTATATCATCAAGATCAGCTAATTGTGCTGGAATATATAGTGGTGCAACAAATGATTTTTACTCACAACCCAGTATGTTGAAACGATAACTACCTGTACAAGTAAACAATGTAACTAGCAAAACCGTTTTGATATCACCGTGCATTGGAAAGTGAAACTGGTTATGTGTTTCAGCTAGCATAAACTGGATTCCATTACGGAATGCCAGTCATGGTGTGCGTAAGTCAAATGTCGAGTAATAACTTTTGAATATAGTATTTCAGTGACATTGCAAAGGTCAAGTTTATATGCTTCGTATGAATTGAGCAAAAGTTGCAGCATTTAATTGATTCAAATCGGAATCATTAAAGTAGCTAGCCATATTGTTCACTTATTCATATGACCATTACAAAATTCGTTAAAATGCACTAGTTTTCCGAAAACATGCATTTTTTTGTTTTGTAAACCATTTTTAATGTTTTGGGATGTTTCATTTTATATGTCGCAGATATTTTCTAGTTGATATATATACTCGTATATCCCACACATTCCCTCTGCAAATATCTTCCAGCACAAAATCTGCTATAAATAATATAAATGGACCTTCAATTTGCTCGGAGTTTATCATAAAACAGTATGCAACATTTCACATGTAACGAATTACTAAATAAATCCTGATTAAAGGCAGGTGGAACGATAATTCACCATTCGCATTCCGAATCACAAACCCAGTTTTACTTACTCAGGTTTTTATTAGTGGAACCGCTTTGTCATTTTTTCACAATGCTGTGCCAATCAAATGTCAACTCATGAAACACGATCGGCATCAAGTTCACAGAAACAGCGGGTATTGTTCTTGAAACCCTATTGTCTCATTTAGAAGTTGAAATGTAAAGCTCATAGTTCAACGCATAAACGCGGTAGCAAAACGGCGGTAAGTCAACATTGGCGACTGAATATCTTGTTAAAATATTTTGCAAAGGAGTTCTACGATTGTGATTGCACCATTTGTTACACAGATATTGCTTGTACGACCGAGCCTCGTGCATTTCTATGTGATTTATTTATTTACTGTATTATTTATTTAATGTAACTTATATCTGACATGCAAATGCACCTTGAATCGCAGGCTCTAACAATGTTCAGTGAATTAATTCTAGAGACATTGCTGCCACTGTTTAATTCAGTCTCTGCACAATATAAATTCCACCAACTTGACTTTGCTTAATAGAGACATAGTAGTCGCCACATAGCTCATTTCTCCGTACGCACAAATGGTAAACATCATCTCTAACAATAATTGCATACGCCGCCGTTATAACAATTATAAATTCGTCATTTGACAAGTCTGCAATGGTATATTTTTATTGGTAATAAATAGTTTGCGCGGTAGTATTTAATTATAGCACCTACATGTAGACGTCAGCAACGCAAGAGAGTATGTTTTTGCCAATCCCGATACACTTTAATAATTAATCGCTCGGTCAAGCACGTTCAAAAACTATTGCATAGACTAGAATTGATGAGCAGATTTAGATGACAAATATTTCAGCTATTCCCAGCAATCCACAGTCCAGGAGTGGCTTGTATTCAAAATGAAACATTTGACACGTTTGACATCACAATATCTATACTTTACAGTAAAACCTACTTTTGAGCACATAGAATAAAAACGTTACATACTTAATAAAGGTTGCCCCAGTGTCATCATGAATTGAAGTAAACCTGACTCCAGCGGAGTTTGTAAGTGACAAGATGTCTCAATGATATCAATTTCAACACAACATTTCGTCGAACATTTCAGTGTTGACACCAAGATTCTAACGTAAAATTAAACCCCAACCATATTTAACGATTCCTCACAACGGATCGCTTAAATAATAAAAGCACTCGGAAAAACATTTCCTTTGTTAGAACGAACATGTATGGATTTCCAGAAACCTTGGACGTATTAGTCAGTCTAGCATTCCGCGTACATACATACATGTGTGTGTAATCACTTCGGACTAATACGTATTGTAATTCAATGCTCTAAATTAGTCATAACGGGCAAATCCATGTTTACTCAACTACACGTTGAAGTATACAACTGTGATCTAATTTCGGAATAATTTTATTCAATAACTGAGGAATCAGTCACTTGGAAATTTTCTGTTTTTCGCACTAAATCGCGGATTTCGTCTATAAAATTTGTGAATAGTTAACTAGATCATCACATCAAATATGCCGCTATTGCAAACTGGAATCTTGGATGAATACGTCAAGGTAAGTTCCTGCTCAAGACATACCACTGGGGGCAAAACATGTAGTAGGAATGACGCATCGGGCACCATAAAATTCAGTGTGGGACCAGGCATCTTTAGCGCCATATTCGTAGCGCTTTTCGGGTTGCCTTCTATAATCTTCACGGGTAAGTTGCTATGGTCCAGGAAACCCGGAAGGGGAGAAGAATATCAACTGGAGGGGGACATGTTCAACATGCAGCTTCTCTCAATCCATGGTAATATATGTGGCTTTGTATTCAGCTCGTATTACGTTCGCCACCATAAAAACATGGAATGGCTGTGGAACCAGTTGTTGGTAATGGAGCGGAAATATCTGAAGCGTGGTAAGAAATCAAGGGACGCTAGCTAATATTCGTAATGTTTATAAATTTTTACAACTAGACATCATTTTCTAGATACGACACTGACAACTAACTACAATGTGAAACTGGCAAAGTTGTGCTGCAAAGTATTCAGCCTCTCGGTTCCTCTGATCAGCCCAGCATGTGCCATCCTGACAGCGATGATTCCTCATCTACCTCTGAACATGTTTGGCTATGGCATTGGATCCGGCATTCTACACACATGTGAGCTCATTCTGGGAAGCGGAGTGAGCAATTGGATTCTCACGAAAGCGTTGACGTTTTCCGGAAATTATGTTCTCTGGGGTATAAATACGAAACGCGGATGTGTTTTCACAATTGAGTTGCTCATTGGATGCGTATCATTGATCATGTTACTACAGCAGTTCAAAAGGTAAGTATAGTTATGGCGTCTTGAATTTCAAATACTTGTTCATTTTCTTAAAATCAAGCATGATGGGTAAAATTTCAGGAAAATGATGCAAATCAACTACGGTTCACACCGGACGTTAATCATTGAGGAATTTTGGCATGCCAGCCTCATGTACCGTCAGATCCAGATACTTGGCGCCGTATTCAACCAAATTGTTTCCGACCAGCTGATTATCTTCCTACAGAATTTTGGCATAGGTCAAATCACCAATGCCCTTGAGCTGGTGCGCATTTCTGCAAGTACCAATCTAAATGTGGAGGCATATTTGAGAGCAGGATTCAGCATGACTATACTCCTGCCATCCCTGGTTGCAGTCAATTTCGTCTTTGGGTTTTGCGGTCAGGTTCATGAAACCAGCTCAATAATTAAAAATTACTTGCGTGGCAGGGTTACGGGATATGAGCCACTAATTTGCAAAAAACTTCGCCGATCATATCCGCTTGTTAGAGTCAACTTTGGGTCCGATAATTTTATCGACAAGTTTACACCATGCGTGTTTCAAATGTTTTTGGTTTTACGCTTCATGGACCTTCTACTGATTAAGTAATTTTGCCGCCTGGTGTGAAAAAGTAGGATGCGAATGGAAAGATATCTAGGTGGGGAATTTAGCTGATCTCACTTCATTTCGCATGGATGATACCATATGGGCAAATGCTGGCAATGGATGACATTTCCGATTTCATTTATATCTAAACCTGTAATATGGTGTTTGAACAAACGAGTAACTCATAGTGATACAAAAGTAGTCCAAAGCGTCGAAGCGGACTGGGAGATGTCAATGCATTAACGTCCTTTACGATTAATATGTATTTAGATTCAATAAAACTCCTAGTCGCTTTATTTCATTCACTTGTATACGAATTGGGGGAAATTAGTCTGGCAATAGATGACATACATTGGTTCGAGATCATTATCTAGTATACATTTTTTGACTAATTCGACCAACTCTACCAGTGGTCACGCCCAAGATCAGCCACTACTTTCTGGTTATGCATAAGATATAATACAAAAGGCATGACCCTGCGTTCCGTGTCTACATAGATTAAAATATAATATAAATTGTCCCTTGGGGCACATAGCTAAAGTGATGTATCAACTTATCCATAGAGCAGTATTAACTCTCTTTCGGCTCAAAATACAGACAAGATTTGATATTATCCTGGTATCCGATCTGTTGATCGTACACGAATGATTTTTGTGTAGAAATAAATTAAATGTGAAGATCAATTTAGACTAGAATACTGACAATAACATGGGAACACATATATGGCGGGGTTTCGGTTCAAAATGATCAAGTTGGCATTTGACAGCACGATATGTATACTGTATGAGGACGACCAAGAAGTAACAATACGGCACTTGTATGAAACGTGGAATAGTAGCGATACTACTTTAACTAGGATGTCCCGGGTGCCATCTATCAATCCAATCAAATTAATTAGAAACGAGTACACCAAAATTACATGATACAACTTTTAAATGTGTATTGAGGGATAGCACTGTCTGAAAACGACGTATGGAAGCTAAAATGCCCATTTCAAATTTCAAGTTTACTCCCCATGAATTAAATATGGTAATGAATATCATATAATCAAATAATCACCAGGATAGCTAAATTGATTACATGCCAACTTTCAAGTTTCTGTCTAGTACATAATACGTAGGTAGACGGGAACGCCTTTTCATAAAAACGTGTGGTCGATTGGTCGAAATTTATTAGATCCAGAAATTAGTAATGGACCCGTTAAATACATGTTTACATTCACCGTTTCAGATTCACAAAAAGCGATCTCGTCGTTCCGCTAAATAATACACACTGATCGTTGAATTAATTGATAGGTATAGCGGGATTTCATGCTGCAGTATTGAAATGAATTCATAAAATTGAAGAAGTAAAACAGCAACAAGACATCGCCGTATTTCGCAATTTACTCAGCTAATCTGTCGTTAAATATGCACCAAATCAATGCTAATAATCGAAAGTATTCCATATCGCACCGAAAGTGACTTTAATGTCAACTGAGTGGTCCGGTATGACCCACGGTCGATTTGTAGTATATCTCATATAGTCGTCATGTACACCGAAATCAAAATGAAGCATGTTTAGTCCAGTATCAAATACTACAATGGCAGTCGACATTTGAATTTGTTCCGACTAATTAGATCTGTAATTAAATTTAATACTTAGAACGACACAATCAAGATGAAATTAATTACATATAGAAGGATGTCCCTATGAGCTAATTTTGGAAACTGAAGAGTTATCGGCCTAGTAATTCCTCACGCCCAGTATTTTCGCACAGTGACGTGGATGACTTCATACTTAATTTCATTGAAATTTGATCCTCGTTTGAAATATGGCGTTGTTGCAGACCGGAATCTTAGAGGAATATTTCCAGGTGGCCTCCTTTTTAAGGGGTTCAACGGGTGGCAAAACTTGCAGGTGGTATGCTGCGTCGGAAACGATAAAGTTCAGCCCGAGACCATGTATCTTAGGCGCAACCTTCGTCTTGATTTTTGGAATTCCTGCAATCATCCATGCGATTAAATTTCCGTGGTCCGTAAAAACAGACGATGAGAATCAATTGGAGCGGGAAACGTTCAACCTGCTGCTACTTTCAATTCAAGGTCACATTTGTGGGTTTGTATTCAATGTGTACTATGTACGCCATTATAAGAACATGCAGTGGCTGTGGAACCAATTGTTTGTTATGGAGCGGAAATATCTGATGCACGGTAAATAATATGATTATATGTAAGGATACATCTCCATGTAAATATGTATATATTTTACGCCCAATGTATTAATTTTCAGATTCAACGTTGAAATCGAGCAACGACGTAATGTTGGCAAAGTTGTGCTGCAAAGTATTCGGCATCGCAATTCGGCTAATTGGCCCCGGATGCGCCATTCTGGCAACAGTGAATCCAAACCTACCATTCAACATGTTCCGGTATGCTCCTGCATCATGGATTCTATATGCCTGTGAGGATATTCTAGGAAGCGGAGCAATAGGCTGGATTATGACCAAATTGATTACGTTTACTGGCAATTACATTCTCTGGGGAATTAATGCAAAACGGGCATCCGTGTTCACAATTGAGTTACTCATTGGATGTCTTTCGTTGATAGCGCTACTTCAGCGGTTCAAGTGGTAACATAGTTTGCTTTGAATATGAAACTGTTGAAATTATTGGTTTATATTAGTGACGTGTTTCAATATTTCAGGAAAATGGTGAATATTAGCTATAATACAAACAAGATGGAAGCCAATCAGCAATTGTGGCTTGCAAACCTCATGCACCGTCAAATTCAGATTCTAGACACTGCATTCAATCAAATTGTGTCTGGGCAATTGGTCCATTTCCTCACAACATTTGGTGTCGGACAAATAACCAGTGCCGCTGAGTTAATGCATGTATCCACAGGTACAAATGAGAATTTTGGTTCATACTTAAGGGCTGGCTTCTGCTTGATTACACTCCCTCCATCACTGGTTGCCGTTAATTTCATCTTTGGATTTTGCGGACATGTGCATGAAACTAGCTTCAAAATCAGGAATCTACTGAGGAGTAGAGTTACGGGTTGCGAGCCACTAATATACAGAAAGCTTCGTACATCATATCCGCTTGTGAAGGTCAGTTTCGGGTCGGCCAATTATATCGATAAGCTAACACCATGCGTACTACAAATGTTTTTGGTCGTGCGATTTGTGGATCTTCTATTGATAAAATGATTTCGTGGACCTTTTAAAGGACACTGGTATCGTATGTACGGAAGCCTACATACTAGATTGTATGTAACTTGTAGTATTTACTAACTGACGATCCATGTATTAACAATCATATTAGAAATAAGTTAATGACAGTAAGTTGTTTATATTATTCAATGTGACGAAGCGCTCTTGTACAATCATATCATCAGCGATTCAATATCACTTAAAGGCAATATGTACTTCCACGGTTCATGTTTTATATAGTTTAAATAAAATTATTGTTAACAATATTATGTTAAGATTCAGGAAATAATCGAAATATAATATACATGCTCACATTTTTGTGAAATGTAATCAATTGAAATATTACTTTCGTTAGTTATTTTTAAATATCGCTTTTGTTTTACTTCGTCTACTGCGAAGCTTCAAGTGTATATCTGCATATTTCGCCTGAATCGCCTTTACCACAAGGGGATACAGTTTTAAGAAACATCCCATGAGGAATATTAAAGCAGCAAAACAGCAACCAATCGCCAGCAATATAAACAGAACGATTATGTTTCCCTCACGTGATGCACTGCAAGGGGCATTGTCTCTTCTGCGGTTACTCCGTGTCGCCAGTTAGCCATGCGCGGCATCCATGTCATGATTCCACTCTGGTGTAGATATTTTACGCATCGAAAATCAGCCGGTGAAGAGTGCTGAATTAAATATGATGCCACGCTGTACGTAGCATACATTTCCGAGCTAATTGAAATCGGATGATGCGCCGCACCCCAGGCCTGTGTTGGAAGGTATGTATACTCATGTGGCAAAATAACTGCCGTTTTCTTACATTTTATATTGTCGTTAAAGTAAACTTTCATTTCCCGTTTTCGTAACAGCGATATTAATGTACTTTTCAACATATCGATGATAGTTAATGACATTACCCCTAAACACACTTGTGTTGCGTGGTTTTGTACGACACCAACAAGCCGGCCCAGTAGAGTTGTCGTAAAATACACAATTTTACACAAACATTAGTTTCTTGGGTGTGGTAGGTAAGACTTCTATTATGAAAATGATAAACCAGTTCATTTATACAAATCCAAACCACCAACTAGCAACCAAACTATTATAATCATAAATACTAATAATTCATAAGCACAATACCATACTGATATTATTATTACTTTAGTGTATCTTACGTGCATCCCTACGTACAACCAGCACAATGGAAGACGAAAAGACTCTACGCTACGCTATGAAACTTCATATCAGAAAATATCTAAGTGGATGAAAATGCTACGAATGCAGGAAATTATGTCATTACGCCCATAGCCAAAAATATCGAAATGATTGGAGTAAGCAGTATTTAAGACAAGGTGGTGGTCGCAATGTGATTGTAGTTGCCAAATAATGGCGGTAATTGTGCGTCCTCTTTTAGCGTTTGCAAGGTAATGTTGCTATCGCATGTGCTAATTAAGCAATATAAATATATGCAATACTACAATTAAAGGAAAGCCTTTGAATCTACACTTATTAATGCTATTTTCAATAAGTAATAACATTGTAATTTTTTTTTTCGCTAGTACTTGATGGCAATAAATCAAATTTATTTATTTATTTAAACACAGTTGCTATTCTTATGATGTTTCTCTCTACAGACAGTAATGTCCCATACGCTGCGTAATAGGGCAGCTATAGTATCTGAAACTGAAAAAAACTATACCGGAAAATGCTTAGAGTGCAGAATTAACAACAGGAGCTGCCCGTATCGCGAAATAACTAAGCACGAACAAGTTACAAGAATCGAAAATTTGTAGCAGTGGGCGCACACTCAACATCACCATAGCACGTGATAGAGGAATGTGGAAGGGAGCACGTACTGGACAAAGGACATCAGCTCATCATCATTCATTCTCACATTAAACAATATGTATGTGTGTGCGTATATATGTGTGTGTGCAATGTTTTCTTGGTTCTGGTTTCAGGTACCCGAACTACCAACACTACATTATATACCTACCTACCTACTACCTACTTACTATTACAATACATACTAACGATATATTATGTACTAACTCATGCATGCATCATTCAGAAGAAAAAAATGAAAACAAGGAATACTATTCTTTTGGCTGTCGAGTAGAGAGGATCGTTCCTTAATAGTAGCTTAGAATAAAAAATTCTTTTCGTTGTGTTCCCTGAACTATTTCTGTAGCGAGCGACAATTTATGCATGGGCAGAGTTTGTAAGTTTTGTTTCGCACTTGCATTCGTTCTAGTTTCACGAACATTTCATTGTATCCGGAAACCGATCGGGAATCTGCCGTGGGAAGTCAGACGCCATCCGTAAGGAGACGGTGAGTTGGTGTAGAGTTAGAAGGCGAACCGAATTATAAGATAATTTTTGCCGCAATCCATTACCTAAGCAGCGTCCGTTGTCACACAGTGGTAATCCAACGCCCTTTTTATGACAACATATACCTACCCAACAACCACTACAGTATTACAGATTGTCCCATATAATGCGTAAACAGTATCAAGCATTTCAAATTCATTTATGCACACCTACAATGTCGCTTACAGATGCAACAGCTATATTATATAACAGAAAACGTGATGGGCTAATACGACATAGTACTTTAAGCGGATTAAGGAGTTCTATCTAGTACGATAATTCTGTGCATGGTTACACAGTGATTATTTGCATTCTGTATACTTTACAAACCCAATAGCTTTGCACCGTCGATTGCGAAGCTGCATTTGTATGTGAGCATGTTTCGTCCGAACGGCCTTTACAACCAGGGGAAACGTTTTCATAAAACATTCCGTGAGAACGATTAAAAGGGCCAAACAGCAACCAATTGCCAGCACTGTGAACAACAAGAGTATATTTCCTTCCAGCGATGCACTACGCGGACGAACCGTCTCATTTTTGTTCGCAGCATACCCTACGTATGCCATTTCGGACAACCAGTTCATAACTCCACTCTGCTGAAGATACGTTGCACGCCTAAAGTCTGCCGGTGACGAATGCTGAATTAAATCAAATATCACGCTGGACTTTCCGTACATTTCTGAGCTTATCGATATCGGATGATTCACCTCGCCCCTAGCTCGTGTTGCAAGAGATACGGCCTGATGATGTGGCAAAATAATTGCAGTATCGTTACATGCTATAATGTTATTATAGTAACAGTTTAGTTCCCGTTCCCTTAAGAGCGATATTAATGCATTTTCCAGCATGTCGATGATACGAAATGACATTACACCTCCGCGTACAAATTTGGCGTAGTTTTGTATGGCGCTATTAAGCTGGCCGAGTACATAGGGATGAAACCTGGAACTACTGACAAGATTTCGTGGTAGTTTGTTTTGTAGTTGTCTGTCGGAAATACGTTCAAAAACCCCTAATGTCGGTTTCTGCAAACTGACTAAAAGGATCCGGGGGCATCGAAAAAAACCAGAGAGAATGTTGCTCCAAAATAACGGGAGAATTTTCCCGTTCTGTGATGGCAAACGTCAGGTACATTGAACTCACGCGGCAGTAAATTGGGAAACTATCGCCAAGGAGATGCTCCAGCTTCTCGAACAAAAGCGGCCGTCTTGGCGCGATCATATTGTAAACATTGTTGTTCTTGTATGCGTTGCTTAGAAGCAGCCCGCATAAAAGCAGCGAGAACATAACCCATCTTACGGGTGAAACATTACCGAAGTATTGGGGGAACGGGTCTCCTTGTTCCAGGAAAACCATAGGAATGGATATAAAATTAATTCGCTTAGCACCCTCATAAACTTTAGATTTTACTTGCATGCTGAGTCTCATTATCGGCTGAAATATCACGATAGGTAATCCTAAAATACATACTAAAATGCATGTCCACTCTATGAATTGAATTATAATCAACGCCATTTGGGATATTTATGGTTCTTTCGTCTTGACATATGACTCCCTTATGTTTGGAACTTAGCGTGTAAGTAACATTTCTCATTGCAGTCAAAATTGACAAGGACACCGCTTCAAAGAAGCGCTCGTTTGGGTCACGTATCGCGGTGTCGAAGAACGATTTACTTCTACTGGCATATGAGCGACAATATGGCATGGACTTCCTAATTCCTTCAAGCGTAGTAACATGTTGATTACGCGTCTAAAATCCATCCAATGATAGCAGGGGAAAAGCTTTACTTTCAAGTTGGTCAGGAGGGCTGTCCGAAATTTCGCTAAAACTTATTTTTTATTTTTAGTTATTAGCTCGTTGCAGTAACGTGCCGTCACCAATGCAATATCAATTTTGTTGCGCTCTCTTACTTCCAAAACAACGAATATATCGTGTCGAATAGTCGGGCCCTGGAAATCACCACCATCCTTGTCCAGCGTATGTTTTAGCCACGACGAAAGGGATGTTTTGTATATTGAGGATATGTGCCCGTGGACACCAAAACATTAAATACTAAATTATGCGATGGAATAATGTGCTGATAGGCAGTGTTGAGGTCGTCGCCCAGCACACTCTTGTATTTGAATATCGGAAGCCACGACAAAGATGGAACCTTTTTGGGTTGAATTCCGTCCTATATTAGAACGACATTTGTGTAACAATATGTATTTAATCGTAGCAAAGATTAGCGACTGTTGCGTCTGGTTTACCATTTCGAAGTTAATTCCGTCGGAAACATCGGGCGCAGGAATAATGACTGGCATCATTTTGAAGGTATTGACATTTTACTGTTTCGTTTGCGAAATCGCTGATAATATTACACAAAAAATATTATAACACATCACAAATAATAATATAATATAATATATCAGCAAGAATAATTTCATTTAGTCGGCATCAGCTAAATAGATATGCGTTAATTACTCGGTATAGAATCCCTTAAGTTGTATTCTACTCAAGAAAAATGATTTCCGCATGGTTTGCTAAACAGTAATAAATAACAGATTCCATCATCTGTAAATGAAAAGCTGTTATTAATTCAGATGGATGGGGAAAGGCTACTATAGCAATTGTAGACCGGCCAATTTTTGTTGTTGGCTAAGCAAATTTCCGCCCGCAAGAAACAAGGTTCATGTAAGGTTTTTTTATTCGCACCTTTTGTATGTACAAATCCCACTGATATCTACTTCATCAATAAGTACTATCAAACCAGAAGACGCAGTATTGTTAAGATTATTTGGTTCAAATAAAAATAATGCCCTACAGTCGAGGAGTCTCTCCATTCACGATAATTAAGGCACGAAACTTTATGACCACAGAAATTTAAAAATAAGTATTTCGCAATTCGCAATAAGTATTAAATGTCGCATTTGCCCTGTCGCATCTGTACTTTCAAACATCTCTACCATGTATCAAGCATTGTATCTACCGAGAAAATATTATGGGAGATTTTAAACAATTTCAGATGTGGGATATGGGAAGTAAAAATATGAATTATCAATTGCATGAATGAAAATATGGGTCACAGAATCTAAACATTTGCGTAAAGTTCTCTCAACTTGGCGTGAATACGATGTGTATTGTAAATACGAGAAACTGTATTTTTCATGATTCAACATTTTTAAAGGAACGTGGAGTAGTCGAATAATTCATTTGAAATTATTGATGTGGATTTGATCGTGATGATGATGATGAACATCTCCGTCTTAGGTTAACTATTGCTTGTTGCCAAAATAGTATTGAGATAAATAAAAATATAATTAACTTTGTGTACTTAATTAACACCATTTCTTCTATAAACATTTGACGCATGTTTTCCGATTATCTCATTATGATATTTTGTAAATCTTACTGATTGCTTAAGAAGGAGAATACTTGCTCATGATACATTCTCACGGCACCGATTACCGATGTTAAAGGTAATGGGTGGGAAAAGTTATGTTCTACGCTGTATGATGAAACCACGCCACATGTGTGCTGGATCTCTTTTTCACCACCTCACCACATTTATCATTCACGCGCCTGTCTGCTCATCAGTAAGCATACGTTTGGCATCCGCATGCATGAACAATGGCAAGGATCGGTCTCAGAATTCCCTTGCATCACAGACGGAGCCGTGAACCTTAGATCATCTGCTTGGATCAGGTGCGAGTAAACTTTTCTTAATCGATGCACCTGCAATTTTGTGTTCATGATAAACACGACTGTTTTTACACGCGCGTGTACGGTAACCATGTCTACAAGTAATGTGAATCCGTTGGATCACAAGCAACAACGAAACGTCCGGTTGTGATGCAAAACACATTATTAAGATGACGATGTAAATTTGAAAGCATATCCACGAGCGCCTTCAGTCATGCTATTATTGTACGAAAATATTGATACGCGATGACAAATACGAATACTTAAATAGATAAAATATAATAGAATAAATGGTTTTCATTAGCAATGGAGAGCTCGCGTAGTAAAACCCAAAAAGTTTTTGTTATTTTTCTTTTTCTGTCCGCGGCAACAATACTTATAATTCGGCTACGGAAATTATGATCTTGTGTATTAACGGTCTTCTTGAAAAAACACAAAAGTTCTTGAAAAGTTTTGGGGTTTTAATACGCATTCTCTCAATTTTGATTAGAAAATTAGAAAAGGAAAAAGGAACAAAGATAGGTTCACCGACTCCGAACATGTGTGAAAGAGTTATCCAGTGCTCCAGGAAGGCAACAGATGGATTGAACAAGATGAAGACCATTAAAGTTGTAGGTTAATTGCAAATAATATTATATTAAGGTTAATAGTAGTAAGTTTTATTACTGTAATAGGATAGTTTTATTGTAGTATAGTATTACGGCTTGTTTTGGATTTATATAGCAAAAGAACCACTAACCTCCCCCGAGGACCATTAAGATTCAAAAGGACCCTAGCTTCTGTGATGGAACCCAATACATATAATAAATTCTGTAATAGTATTTTACCACATTATATTGCCTATTTTTAAACGTTATGATTTTGAATGTTAACCTTACCTTTAAATTTGTGATTAATAATACATATTTCTATTTGTAGGTTCGAAGGTTGGAAATCAAAATTATGATGAAGTAAAGAAAGAAGTGATGCGTACCACTAAAAAATATGCAAGTGGAAAAAAAACAATGGAACTCGATGGGAGGAGAAGCAAGCTCTAAAAACCCGTTTATTTCGATTGTTGCACATGTTACAGATCTGGTTCTGGTGCATGATTGGATACGGTGATATGAGTACGTGTGAGCAAACTGAAATGGGGGATACTGTTTCCCGCTAACAAGGACTGTCCGTTTCCTGCAATTTAGAAAGCTTCTAATATCGAATATTTGCAGCTATAAACTATAATGAATTTGCTTACAGTCACAGTTATTATATTGTAGCATAAGTAATATTACATAAAAAGCTGATTTTATAAACTTATAAATTATTCTAACCGTCATATTTTTCATTTTCGAATTTTATTTTTGCTCATGATACCGGCACATATTTACCAAGAAACATATATGTTTTTTGATTTTACGATGTCTATGGCTGGACAATAGCACGGCATATTCTTGACCGTTACACCTTATCATCCTTTCACTTTAATTATTTAAGTTGAACATCATTCATTGAAGTCGCAATTAGTCAATCTTAATTACGCTGTTGATTGTGAAGTTTAGGAAACTCATATAATAGTAACACGCAAATGCATTTTGTAGTAATAATTATAAGTCCTCACCCTCTCTCCCTTTCTTGTTTGGGAAGAGAGTACACAACTCGGATACACACTGTTATTACAGATTCTCTTTCTGCATTTGACTTAGTATTCTAACATAGCAGCATTCTAACGGTAGCGGTATTACTATATTATGTTTATTAGTATAGGATTAGCATTAGTAGTATTACTATTGTTACTATATTACGATTACAAGTATTATGTAATCAATCCACTACGACGAAAGGAAAACACATAATGGATGAAAGAGGCAGGAATTCCATTTTTTAGCAGTGCCGATGACGGTCTTTCCAACTTCATCGGAAACATTACAGCGGTTACGATTCCGTATTACTATATTGGACAAGAAGTTAATGTTTTGTTTTAATTGCTTAATATCGAAAATAAAAGCACTCCCTCAAATATTAAAGGCACGTTTATTATCATTATTACAGGTACTTGTTTCGGGTGACAAAAAGAAGGCCATTTGTTCGGTTCTGTAAACTGCTTTATCAGTGGGTTTACGATTTTGCCTTCTTTCAAATGGTAAATTTGTGAAAAATTACGAACACGAGTTTGCTAACGCACTTTTGCAAATGGAGTATGTCCTTCAAGGTAGAACATTTACTTATATCTCAACTTTTGTGAAGCAGCGCGCAGTAAGTTCGGCCACGTGGAAATATTTGACATGTCCAGAATTTGCAAAACCAGTTAACCGGTGTGTATTTGCGGAAACGTTGGAAAAATTGGCGGTTCCCTCCGAAATCATTGACTATGAGTACAAACGAATATGTAGCCTAGAAATGGCAATTTCACCAATTCTCTCTAATTGGAATCTGTGTTCGGTTTGTGCAGTTAAACTGTGAACCATACCTATTCTTTGTATTTTTATATTATTCTTGCTTCAATGATAGTCACCAGGTAGCTATGCTTAAGGTTGATCAGTACCATTTGTATAACCCCATCAGTAAATTCAGTATGTAATTGTAAAATCACTATTAGAAAACAATTTTATTATTGGAAAAGCGCAGCTGCCCCCATTGTAACAAGTTTTGCTGTACATTTACCTCTTTTGCATTATGCCAGTTGACCACCGAGCGTCTACATACTTTGTTTTGGGAACGTTCGTGTTGGTTGTGAGAGGTTGTTCACTCAGAAGAAAGGCAACGTTACGCATATTTAAAAACATAAAAATGCTTAAGTAAAATTTAATATAATATCCACACTGGCATCGTAGCATCTACATATAGCAACGGCCAGTGCTACGCACGGCCGCTTAGTAGCCTAGCCTTGGAAATATGAAAAAAGAGGGGAAAAGAGAAAGCACGAAAATATGTGTATATTTTCCGTTGTGTATGTATGTAATATACATGTCGTGTCTGTCGGTCTCTGCCAAAAGGCAGAGCTTAGAACTTCAACACAATGTTTGTGAAAGCTGGGGCATCGTGGGACATGCAGGTTTTTTGGTTTATGTGTATATGAAGTCTTGGAATGTCTTTTCATGTCCGATGTCTTCTGGAAAAGTCCACCACTGCCACACCCTATTTTGATGATGAGGATCCCATCTCTGTTGGAGGATGAAGTCATGGATTCCATACCTTTTAATATGATTTCCGTGCATCTCGAGCGACGAGACCGAAGAATGTTGAGCATTTCCACACCGGTTGCTTTGTTCGCTGCACCGTAACTCTGGTATACTATCTTAAAATGTAAGTCCTGTAATATTCTGAAGAATTTGCAATTAATTAAAATACATACTTAATTCATAATTCATTTTCGATTTCTGATTTTTAAGTTGCAATAGAATATAATAGCTTTAACGTGTACGCATATGGAAATAGCCAACCTTTAGACAACTACACAAGTTCTGTTCCTAGTCATGAACGAAATGCAACAATATAATTCAGCCCGTGGAAAGTTGCAACATAAATTTCACCATTTACCGTTGTCATTTGCGTTACACAAGACCTGCTATCACCAAAATCATATATTTGCAAACGAGCAATTTATTTCCACTTTTGGTAAAAGTTATGTTGCTATGCATTCTGTCAATATATTTATACGGAAAGCATATACGCAATTACATATAAGCATATGGGAGTATTCATATCCTAAATGACACCACCTTACAATATGATGCCAATAGTTTTTAGTATGAAGCTTCAGATTAAAACAAGTAATAAGTACAGTGTAATTATATTCCAACATTTGCCTTGCAATCACACGCAACATGCACACATTTAATTATTTTCTTCCCACAACGAAGGACCCAGATTCATACCTCGGCATTAAGCTGGTGTCATTTTCGTAAATTGTAGAGTGTGTACACATAATTAAGCACATAATGTAATCACTTGAGTATACAGCCTTGTTTCTGCTAGTGACACGCAAACACCGAAATGAGCACCTTTATATCTTTCGTCGCGAATGTCTGATATTACCAACTAGATGTCTATTTATTCAACTGATTTCGCACAATCAATTTAGGCTAGAACTCAGTTTGTGAGTAAGAACATGTAATTTTGCATATGGATACTGTGTTTTTCACGGTGTGACGAGGGAAAAAATGATGACTGTAACCTGGAAGAAGTATACAATAGACGTTAAGTAATCATCACTTGCAATGCAGGAGGGATTCGTGTATTTCTATTTAGTATTCTGATTTTTACAAATCATTCATTAAATAAAGTTTCAACGCAATTTGAATATGTGTGGGGTAAACGTTATTCATGTCGAGAGATACATGCACCCCATACTTACGTATTATGTAAACACAGTGTGATATAGGATACTTGAAACATTCAGATGTTGACAAAATAAGTTGCTGGTGTTATGATTACAGGTAAGAACTAATAATTTACTTTGGAAACCTGGTTTCGTAATTATAGATCTCGTTGCTAGCATTACTTGTGTGTAACATCTAACCGTGTTATATGTAATTAACGACAATTTTCCTCGCAAACGTATTCAATAAAAAACTCAATAATTTTTGTTTTAAAAGAACTCGTCTGGGGTGTTAAAAAGAGTATGGAACGGAAAACGGATTGTGATTGTCAGGAAAACGTGACAAATATTTGAAGGCAATTTCTAATATTGCTGATCGAGAATGGTTAATGTGAAAGTGAATCAGTTCATATCAGCCATTATCTCTCCTGTTGTTCTTATTTTTGATGCCAGGATTTTGGTTTAAATTTTCTTATGTTGCAAAAGCAGCCAGGAAACATGACATATACTCTACACTTTTACATAGCGAGGTATCAATATCGTTGATGTAATTACTAGTATTGATTTTTGAAGATACGTCTTCATGTTATGTGGCGAAGGCAGACAGAAAAGAACCCTAGCATCAACCGACGTCGTGTTGTACGTGGAAACACTGACATTAAGTTGTTATTGTAATTGACTTGACCGAACTATTTCTACCGTACAATACTTTTCATAAAATTGAAAACGGATTTATACAAAAATATGCTACTGATTACAAATATGAACGTAACGTAAATACCATCACAGAATCCGCATCTACAATTCAAAATTCCAAATCTTCTTATTTACGTGAACTGGCGTAAGAACAATTTAGTTACTTGCTACCAAATTTGGGCAGGGACACATATGCGTATTATATATACCATGCATATCACAAGATCGATGCAAAATGGTAACGTTAGGCTTACGCGGCTTCTCTATATACATGCTCAAGAGTTGCCAGGTCGTTATGCCTAAACACAGCATATGTCGACAAGTTGTTTTCAACCTTTTAGGGTAATACAGGAAATGGGCCATTGATCCGACAATATCGACCGTATGTTATTCGTGGTTCATTTCTCGAGGAAGACGTAAGTGTATTTTAGTTTGCGAGTCACCATAAACGTCGTAAATTGTTACTTACGTGGACTATAACATTTGCAGTTTTTGCGAGTACGCATATGGAAACTATGCGTGAATTTGGAATCTATTCATCATCCTTATTCCGAAGAGTGTTTTACATTTTAACACCAGTAAAGAAACCCTGCACTAATCATATTCTCCGATTATGGAATGAATATATTCTAATACTACACAAAACGTTGTGTAAATACGTTAACTGATCGTGGTAATTTTACCTTCAAGTAACTTAGATTGACAGTTTAACTTTGACTACAGTGTCAAAACATTCACCTTTCCAATTCATATATTTGCTGGAAGAGGTTGACATTTTAACCAATTATATTTGGGAAACCACACAGTTGATCATAGATAATGGTGAATAGTACCAAGCACAATTGAACGCAACAACATGGTGAATATTTGCAGAATTTGGTTTTTGTATCTAACACTAGAATGGCATTTCACACTTGGAGTAATGGATGGAGTTCCTTATCCCCGGGAATATTACACTGTTTTCCCACTTGCTGAATTCCCACTGGAGTACCTAAACACAATTGACTACACGCCACGAGACATCGAGTTGCTTTTGCAACCGCGAGATATTCATCCATCAAAGCAAATGATTGATGAAATGTATGAAGGTCTACAAAATATACTGACAACCTTGAATAATACGCGTTGTCATCTTATTGTCGACAATTTTCAGAACTTGGACATACCGTCATCCGACACAGTTGCGATTATCAGGTTTCCAGGTTTAGCAGTATATAATGATTCATTACTCAGTAGGTCAAGGTACACACTTGTCTGGGTACCAAACGGATATGTGAAGGATAATACCACAATCAAATTGGAAAGTTATGCAGAAACACCATGCGACATTTCCAAGTATCTTAACGGCTATTTTTCTCGGGGATTTCCACTGGATTATTGCCTTCGTCTAAATTTTTTCGACTATGTTGTCAGCACAAAACCATGGAATTGTCAGGTGCATGTTTCTGTTCTGGTTCCCACACAACTGTTGTTAGTGTTGAAGTATCCCGTCGGATTTCACTTTAACTTTGGCTATAGATACGGTGTTACCGAAGAGCAGCAGTTCCGAAAGACAGAACAGTCAATGGTCCGCAAACTGCACATTTTTGCAAGCCATCAATCGTTTCCATTATCCGACAAAAGCTTACTAAAATTTATGGTATCAGAAAGTGCTAAATTTACTGCTCGTAGAATGTTTCATGATCCCTCGCTTCGTAGCACGGAAACAGTTTTAGTCCAGTTTGGACAAAGTAATATAAATCTGAACACAGTGTGGAGACTTTCAACATACTTTTTGGACGAACAAACTCACCAAATGTCCTTAAGGTTCACAATGGTTTCATTATCAAAAATAATGAGTGACATTTTTGGTTCATCCAGCCAGCAGGATTTGAATACACGTTGGCTTGTTAATTTTGCCGGTGGTGGAAATTTCATGAAAAGTACGATTTTAAAGTTTGCCATACAAATGCAAGAATGTAGTCCCGATCTATCGAAGGCGCCATCATTGGATCCCAGCAATTTGTATGCTACTGGAATCGCTGCTCTTCTATTTGACATAATATCTAATGGAACGATTAGTGTGGATGGTGTGTACTGCCGAGGCGGCAAGATGTTAGCAAATTGGGGTCCCACCCGCTACCTGGAATCACATTTTCACAGTATATTGATTGCAATGGTAATATTAAACGACGATGCTGCACCTATGCGTCTGTCCTACAAGGACACCGTTAACAGTTTGGCGTTCGTGAGCTGCGGTGGCTATAGAGGAAAGCATTCATTTGGACTACTGGAGTTATTCAATGTTTACGAGATAAGTGTGTGGATTTGCATTGTACTTGCAGCAATCGTTGTAGCTGACTTTCATCGCAATTTCGCTCGAGAACGCTACGGTCTGTTCGAAAATGTGTTTAGCATAACAAAGTTGTTCATTGAGCAAGGCAATCCGTTTCCGGATAAATTGTTGGAGTATACCCACATACGCCTTACCGTTGCTGCATTGTCATTAGTAGCACTGGTGCTAAGCAATGGGTACAAAAGTAATAATGTATACAATCTGATATCACCGACAACTATAGTGCCATTTACAACATTTAAGCAACTAACGGAACATGGCTTTAAGGTATACACACGATTAGAGAATTTCGACGTCAGTACAGATACGTGGAAGTTTAGCTCCAGAGATCAGTACATGGACTGGGTTCATTACATAAACAATACCTCACCGCATGAGATCTTTGACACGGCTGGAAACTTTTGGTCCATGTCCGAGGTCAAGCAATGGTTATATGCCACTTCGGACTCACAAGAATCATTCGATAATATTTTGGCATTGGAAGCCAACTCTTCAACTCATCCACTCTCAGCAAAACTGATCCGGGAAGTGTTTAGCACAGATGATGCGCAGTGGTTTAACGTGAGCGGAGAGCAATTGTTAGCTTTGATCACCAAAAGTGTTGGAAAACTTACGACGACGCTAGAATATCATTTGTGGAAACACTTTGAGTTATGCAATAATTCCGCACTGTTACTACCTACATATATGGCAAACAGATATGCCGCCAGGCTGTATAATATTCAACCAAAGTATCGAATATATGTAGGAAAGGAGAGCTACGGGAATATTTCCGTTGGCTTTCAAATTATTGGATCAGTTAATCCAAGCGTTATCCAAAGGATACAGTCGTTGCAGTTTTCAGGGATATGGGACTGGTGGTCAACGCTCATTATAGAGGCGACAAAATTTGAACCAATTCTGAAGGATACAACGCTTAAAAAGCCAGATATGTATGGAAGCATATCGACAGTATTTGGGGCTTGGTTCTATGGGTTACTGCTTGGGGTTATTGTTTTTGGGTGCGAAAAGGGTTATTTGATATTGAATCTCTGTACGCGGATAACTAATTGCGTCACCTCTCCATTTCAATCTGTTAGCAAATTTTGCTATGGAATCAACAGAACGACTAGAGTGTCGGAAGTAATGGTACCTCAATCATAACGGATAGCATTACATTTTGGCTCTAGTCAATAAATGTTTAAGTAATACGTTTAAAACTGATTACGCACAATATGTAATCAGTCACAAATATACACAAATAAGTATTAATTTATTTAATCCTCAAATGCACCTTTAAAAATACAGATATTTATACTATTTAACGTCTTGTATCATCTATAATTATACGCCTTGAAGTTTTGAGGAGAGCGAGCTAATGTTTAACATTTAATAGGGTAACGATGAAGTCAATTCATTTGTACAGAAACATGAGGAATGCACCCTTGCTTTCAATGTAAAATGGATGAGCCACTTGAAACGTGAGAAATTTTGGAAAGCTTCGTGCGACTTTCGTAAACGCACAGTCTCTGGGCAACAATTTGACGCATCTTGTTGACAAAATAGTTGTGCTCGTTGCCATAGCGCCAATCATAATGGCTTGAATATATTCTGCGACCAATCCAACGAAAAGTCCGAAACATGCCACTAAAAACGTAACTATCCCAACGTGAAGTAGCACCTGCCAAGATGTTATGAATAGATATGCGACTGAAACAAAGCAGACCATGCAAGCAACGTGATGAATCGAGATCGCTAAACACGCATACATTTCATTCGCGGATATATTTAGAATTTGCAATTGTCTGTAGAATGATGTAAACACTTCTTCTTCCATCACGCCCATTCTACTTGTTTGAATAATATTCACTTTCTTCAATGTATCTAGTCTTACGTAAGACGAGTGAACTCCAATGGGATTGAGATACTCTGACACGCTTCGTATTATCATGATATGTAACAGTCCACCAGAAACAACTGTGAAGATAATCACGGAAAGTTGAGAAACATGCCAAAATATGAAAGCAAATACAGGAAACAATGCAACACGAAATGACAGTTCAACCTCGTAGATAGTCTTGAACATTTGGTGAGTCGGCTCAATCTCAACACACATCGCAGCCAAAACAGTAATCGGAAGAGCAGCCGTAGTTACAGCTAACACAACAAATACAAATTCATAATTCCATTGTCTCACACGAAATTCGGTCCACAGGAAGACGTACTGCCCGTGTTGATATGATTTAACTCTATCAACGAATCTGAAGGACTCGTTTAACACGTGGCAGAAATTATCACTGCATTTCTCAAACCGGTGTTGAAACCATGCAGACATGAGCACAGCGCAAACTTCCGTCCATCCAAGCAGGTCGACGGCAAATGTCATTGCGGACGCTTCCTCCTTCTTTGAAAAAATGTACACGAACATTGTTAGTGAATAAGAGATCGAGTATATCCTAAGCAAATGTGTGTTATATCGTTGGTATGTTCCCGCTATTTGAAACTCTCCTGAAAGATAATCCCATTTGAATAAGCCGATACCAAGTAATCGGTAAGAGAAATTAAAGCGGGACGCGATACATCGCTGTATATATGATGAAATCATCCTTGGCACCTTCTACCAGAACTATTCGATTCGACTAAAGCTTGCTAAATTGTCAGGTGAACGGATGGAGTCGAAATCATATATGCATGTTTTGGTGTTCTAACGGGTTCTGAGAAAAAAAAATATAGGCAATAGGTTGGTAATTAAAATCATGAACGATTTCAGTGTTCCATGACGCATTACTTTCGTTCAATCATTGAAAATCGCTAACTATAAAACCAGTTATGGCGTTCTTGTGACAACATAACGACTTGGAAATTTGCGGTGTCGAACTTATCCAACAAAGTCGAATTAAAGTTGAATTAAATTAAAATTATATTCAACTACAGTTTTAATTAATTACCTTATTTTGTTCGGTACCAAATAATTGCCATTAAAATTGTTTCGTGCCTTTTTGAAGCAACAAGTTTAATACGACCGTGATGTTTTTTAAAGTTTTAGCTGAACCGGTCGTTGTTCATGCACTGTATAATTTAGTTAGATAAATATATCATCAAAAATAAACTCTTCTTATTGCATGTTTTTGGTCATTAAACATTATTACCAAATCATTTAAGATACATACCCAATATGGGAATACAATTCTCGGGTTCGACTTGCGCAACTTCCAGACCAATTGCGATAATCTGGTCGAAAGTTTTTGGGACATTTTTAAAATGCCATCAAATTCTGAGTGCAATCGACGACGGTAAAAATGACTGGCTCCGGCGTAAAAAAATTGAATCATGTTTTAAATTGCCATATTTAAAGAATGTTCTCAAAACATAAATTGTAAGTGGGCTTTCTGTGCAATCGATTATTTCATTATAATGAATTTAAATTGAAAGAATGTTGTAATGCTCCAAAGTTACTTTGCGTATAGAATATTTTGTTTCGCTCAAAGCCAAATCACTTGTATGCATAAGCGATTAATCCGGCGTCCGGTCCTGTGATCAACAGCTCATACATTAGCAAATGTGACGCCATGTACAGTAGAATAACCACGAATGTATTCCAAATATTATTTTTTATTGCAAGAAATTTGGGGGCAGCTCCGTTCGCTTACAATGCTGATACCCATCAAGTATCCACGACAAAAGACCTCCTTCTTAAATCATTTCATACTTTTAACTACATACTTCTTTGGGATTTACTGGCGTTTTCAAAATCGATAAAGTACTTCCTTGCAGGAGACATGAACACCTTTCATCTCATACTTGCATGGTGGATAGGACAGAATATAGTAGTTTTGGGCTGTTCCACTGTGCGATTCTTTCCGCACGAAATCTGCGCTTTGGTAAACGGACTCACGGCACTTTTAAACAATGTTGAAGGTAACGACTTCAGGTTCGAAAATTTATAATGTTTGTGGACATATAGAAAAGATGTGATTGATTTTGCAGAGGAATACATGCTAGGAGTGGATCCAAATACGATACGTGGCATGCTGAGGTACAAAGATTGTATTCAAGTTGTGGCACTGGCATCCATCATGGAACTCTACGTTTGCACCATAATATATCTCATGTTGGACCCAACTGGCGTCGTATTCATTGGTGGGCTTCTTCCAGAAGAGTATCACTTTCTTCCAGTCAAAGTATTTCTGATTGTATATCAGTCGTTTGTACTAGCAATAATCCTGGTTGGCGCTGCCACTATGATTATTATTTTTATTAATTATTGCTTCTATTACTATTTCCTCATAAACCGAGAGCTTCGATTAGGGATAAATGGATATCTGTCAACATTCCAACTAAGAAATGCCAGGAATATTCAAGCCACATTTAGAGGTCTCCAGGTCTTACACCAGCATCAAATCTGGGCTTGCCACTTTGGACAATACTACATGCTATTTAACGCGCTGCTAATGGTTTCTGTTATATATTTGAACTTTGTGTTGATTCGCTTCTGGAATGAGCTGACATGGATTATAAAAATTGTATTAACCATGGGCGATGGGATGGCAGGGGGATTCTGGATATTTATCTTGCAATTCGGATGCCTGTTTCATGTGAGTGGCAGCAAAACGCTTGCAGGATGGAGGCGAATGGACTGGGGAAGTCGAAGAGAAAACAAAATAATGAAGCGATTCTTGAAGTCGTGTAAGCCCATTGTGTTCTCGAATGTGAGGGCATTCATGATTGGTAGGCTCAGTGTATTAAATTTCAATCGTGGCGTGAGTCGTGGTACATTCAGAGCCTTACTTGCTTCTAAATAGATAATGGATGTTGCTCGTTTACACAAATATTAATGCAAAAGATAGTTTTACGCAAATGAATTTGGAACGATTTTCTATTTTGAGTTCAGAAGCGATGCAGTTTTTATTTATCGTGTAAAGCTAGTAGTTTCATTTGAATTACACTAAAAAAATTTTGCCCTAACTCGGTACTAGATTTGAAGTTGATACACGAGATCGAAAATCACACTCCAAATTTAATTTGTAAGCAAAATCATGTTTACCACATTTTCAATGGAGAACTGAAATATAACCAACTGTGTGGCATTATCAAAGAAATTGGTGTTCAGAAAGTAAATTTTCTGAATGGGAAAGGACTTGAAGTACTTGAAAAGCGATCGACGACACCTCGCATTTCCATTGAATACAGGATTCCTCTGAATCGCTAGTCCACTCTGCACAATGCGCTGACTCACTGCGTACAGCTTTGTAGCAAACGTGAAGCAAATCAGATTCTGTGACTGGCCAATTAATATACAGTCGATGGAAATGACAAATGTTGTAAAATCCAAGCTGTGCCCTTGACTGATGAGAACGTAAGCTCCCATGCAAAACTGGAGTGGGGAGCAAAGCAGAAAGCCGAGCACGGTACTCTTCTTCATCAAGTCGTTGTAGTGATTGGTTAGAAGTTGGAACTCACGAATGAGGGTGGTTATCTCGTCAACTTCCCCAAGCGTTTTAAGACTCGACATCTTCCTGGAATTTACAAATTTAATTAATAGCACAGTTTGATTTAGAAGTATTTATAATGATTTTCTGCACTTACTTTTCAACTGCGAGTGCGGCCGTGTATAAGCAGAAGATTCCACTAAGCAGCGAAAAAATCATGCAAATTTCCCCAAAAGTTCCAGCCATCCTCCAAGAATGATATGTAAAAATTCCCGCACCGGCCCTTCCAGCAACGTCAAAGACGACAGCATACTGCTCCAAGTAAGTTATGGATGACCAATTGAATTCCGTAAATAATGTTGGAACAATGTTCGAAGGCGCCGCCGGAACTATCGCAGCGCAGAGTCCAAAGACAACGATAATTGAGACGAAACTGACACGCAACATCAGCACGCAGCCACGAACATACCAGACGTCAAAGTTGTTTTTGTAGCTCCAACTTTCTCTTTCCTTTGGGTCCTTCACCTTTACGGTTCGCTTCTCAAATTCCAGAAACTGATTGAACAGATAAGCAAACTCGCTTGATCGTTTATGCCAAACCAGATTTACGCCAGAGTCCAGAAAAAATATGTAAAACGTTACGATGCAAATAGTTCTGTGAATTAGGGTTGGGGATTCCTTGACAAAGCGATATGCCAGCATCGCCAGCACCATTGCGAAATTGACCAAGTGAAATTTCCAGTAACGTTGCCGATATTGTGGTGGCTCCGTAAACTTGTGGTTTCCATCCTTTGGCGGCTGGATCTCTATTACAAATTTGGTTTTGCCTATAGCCAGCCGCTGCATGTAGTCAAACGACTTGTACAAGTCTTGATACAGGTCAGTAATCACCAACATGTTTACAACTTGTTTTTTTGTGGTTGATGATAGAAGTGGGGAAAGGAGAATGAGCTTGACAGATCTAGAAAGCTTTGGTTTTCACACCAGATAATTTCAGTTCGGATTATGCAAACGCGTGGTTAAGGTGTGATATTACGGGTGGCTTCAAACCAGCAATCATGTACAGTGTCACGAATCGCCCTGTTACATTACAGAACAAAATGCTTTCAAATACAAAATTACAGGTTGCAATGCTATGAATAAATCCAGCCCGATGTGACAAGATGAATGTCTACTTTGTTCATGCCATTACGTAAAACATGTAATTATCAAAATCATTCAAATACCGACAAGGACATGATTCCGTCTGAATGCAGTAATTTATTTTCCTGATCATTATGCTCATCCACAATGCTTTGTAATGCCATACATGCAATTACGTAAATGTGAGAAACTCGAGTATACAATTATTGATAGCTCGTCAGGATGGAATGCTTTCACTGGAAACTCCTTGGCTGGTACATGCAATGAACCATAAATAATTCTACATTAGTGTTTCTCGGTTTGGGATGTTAGTTTCAGCAACTGGGCACATGCACGCCAACAATTATTTTCTTTCCAGAAATGAAATGAATACCTCCCAATATGTTTGTGTCATTACGGTAAATGCCATCGTTTGGATACCAAATTAAACACCAGAGGGAATAAATAATATGAGTAATAGGTTTCGTTTGTGCTTATGGTGCTCAAACACAGTAATGGGCACATCCATCACGAAGGGAATTATGCTTCGTACAATATGCATTAGTAATGTCATTTCGACCTACTTTATCAATCACGCGCCTTATACTTGGAACTAGATGTGAAGTAATTAAACGCATTTCTCGTAACCAATTTCAAGGTTAATGCACAGGCTGTAGTATAATGCGTGCAACTTTCCAAATGACTACCTTTGCACGTGAAACTCGTATAAGATATTGGTATGTAGACGCTCATGCTTTACAAGCCATTCTCCGTATCATTTCCCAATGCGATTTCGGAAATTACATCCATTCAGGTAGTAGTTAATAAGATTCTTATTGGATTGTACACACGGCCCATAATCAAGTTTTCTGCGAACCCATTGTTCTATAGAAAATGATAACGCCTCTCGAAGCCGACAAAATCGCTGCTGGTGTCATGATTGTCTTTAAGAATGACCATTCAGGGTTGGAAATATGTAGTTGGTTATAATTACATATCGTTTTGTGGAAAATCTGCGTTTAAGGTCCATGAATCTGACAGCTCGCCGTTTGCATATACTCATCAATCATTTTGAACTAACATGTACACACGGAGAAGTGTGATTTCAGGTTTGGAGCAATAATGGGTACAGACAGAGAGGGCCTACAATAAAAGGTAATTTTCATTCCATTAAAAATAATCAATATCCAAATTGTTACGTGCGTTGTTACAAAGGGAAAGTCTGTGCGAAACTTGAATGATGGCTAGTTTGGTTTTTGGTTTTATTTTTGTGGAGTAAAGGGGTGTGTTTTTCAAGTCGAGGTATAGTGTAGCTGATGAAATAATAAGACCAATTGTAAACTAGTAGCAGAGAGGGAAAAACATTCTCGGTCATCAATATTTTCACGGATTTTGCATAACCGCTACACTACTTTCCCTAACGGCAGTGCTAACAAAAAACTTTCTATGGAACAAGTCACCTGCAAAGATATGAATAATGTGAGTTGAAATGCACGCTGTTGGTTTGCAAATAATTGTTAGACATTATTCGCCATCGATCATTATCATTAGAACAATTGGTATAGATAACGTACTTTTTATGTTTTACCCATTTCAATTTTTAAAAAATTAGTTGCAAAAATCCAATAAACAGTTAAATGATCCGCACAAATTTATTAATTCTTCAATGCTGAAGCCTGATGGAACACTTAATGAACAAATTATTTGACTTTGCTAATAATTTTCCGCTTTCGTCTTTAGGCAAGGAATATGTATGCTTATAAGTTAAGACGATGAATCAATAGGTAAAATCAGTAAAGTTTGGCTTCCTTCTTTCCGTGATATATGGGAAATAGGATGTGTGTAGCTGTGAATTTGCTTAAACCACCGTTTATTTATTGGCATAAATATTGTCACATCATCGTATTCTCATAACACATATTTATTATCGTGATGAGTGGTTTGACTAATATAGTCTTCCCGGAAGCTGTTAAGACTTTCGTACTTATTCATATATCTTCATCTCAAATCTCATGCATGATGCCTCTCAAAGTTTATTAACTTACGTACAAAATAGTGGAGCTGGGCCTATATAAGTGCCAAAATACGGAGCACAGTAAATAAACACTCAATCAACATATACTTCACAAAGCGTTCATTTGGTTATTATTTGGAGTACGCGAATGAAACGAAACACAAATGGAACAAACAAACCGTTTTTCACAACAGGAAATTCCTTCTGAAAAACTGCTTTACCACGTACCAGTTGGAAGTTCCAACTTGGAACCGTTTTACACCGGCGACCATCCATAAAGCTGACTAAAAGTAAACACGTAAAGTTTGCACTGTACTCGGTGGTGGCGAGTGATAGATGATATGATAGACTGTGCTATAAGCAAGTCAAACAGTGGAATATTGGCAGTTTCATGGAATTGTTGCCAGCAATTTATAATATTTGGATCATTTCATCATACTTGGTACATTACAATACTAACATTATGAGCTACTTATCTGTAATCCTGAACAAAAGTGGCGTACCCATACATAAATCCGTATTGATAAGGTGTTCTTTTTAGCGGTTCACTTTTTCAGTTCAATGATGTCATTGTATTGAGATGATTTGGGATTCAAGTTGGATTTTGTTCGCTATCGAGTCCACGGCTTATCAGGGTCGTCGGCCTCAATCCAAGTAAACCACATCAACTCATATATGTCAATAAAATTGTTTGCCTTGATGGTCACCGGATTATGTGCAGGATTGGTTTCTTTGTGTTATGTTTCTTCAATAAAGCGTCAGGAAGGTTATATAAACTGCGACATCGTGTTTCCATCAGTCCATCCTCAACTTCCACGCCATGCCAGGCGACATAAAACATTTTTGAAAAATCCTAGCAACTTTCATGTGACCAAACTGTAACAAGTAAGTAATATTCCATTGCTCTATATTCAAAATTCCGTACTTACTATCGTTCGAATTTTCCGTGTATTGAAAGCCTAAATTTATTTCTTAGAGTATGGTAGCAGCAACCGCAGTAGCCGCAGGGGCCATTATCGCCACTGGAGGTGCAGCGGCTCCGGCTGTTGCCGCTGCCGTTGGCTCAGGTACTGCAAGCGCAGGAGCAGGAGCCGCGGCAGGCGCTGCTGCTGCCGGAACTGCCGCTGCGGCCGGCACTGGAGCTGCCGTTGCCGGAGGAACTGCTGCAGCGGGCACGGCTGCAGCCGCAGGAGCCGGAGGAGGTGCGGCCGCTGCAACAACTGCAGGAATTTTGTCAGGGCCAGTGGGATGGATTGTATTGGGTGCAGATGACTACTTAAATTTTGACTGCTGGAAGCCTGTTTTGAGGGACCAATCTACAGTACCGTCCAAAGGAAGACTTCTTCGAGATGTGTTATTAGATACAAGAATAAAAGATGTTAAGATGGACAAAGATAATTGTTCCATATTTCCTGAAATCCATTTGCGAAATATCTGGAATGAGGAATTTACGCTTCAATACGTTATTTTACCTTCCTCTGAATTGGCAGCTCACGCCGTAAGAACTGCATAAGATGTAATTAAAATCCACTTGGCAGCTACAAGTTACTAATGTTTATTTTAGGCAAAATGTTTGTACTTTAGATCTCAGGATATTGCAGATGAAGATGCAACATGAGAAACATGTATTGACTGTTCAATTCAACATGAGAAACTTCATTTCTCTAACGAATGTTTCTCATGTTGAAAAGAAACAGTAAATACATGTTTCTTATGTTGCATCTTAAAATATGGCATTATAAAACTCTCGGAGAATAAAACTCAATAAAAATATATCCGTCTTCGTTAAAGGACCGCAAAACTTATTTCCATCATTAAGACCATCACTCAAGACAGAAGCGTATTTACTTATTATGAAATCCAAGTCGGCGAAATACAATGCCAACAAATAATGATCAACGTTGTTTGATTATATAAAACACTTTGAGTGATTGCATCAGGAACCTGAAAACAAATGCACACCATCAACTTAAGTATAAACAGATAACGCAACATAAACAGAAAAAACAACAGGCATATCTACCTGCTATATCATTTGATACGGGCAAAAACAAATATTGTACAGCCTTTTGGTCAAATGAGGTCAACCAAAAAGAAAACAATGCAAACTATTTTATATGTATAATAAACAGATCTCAAATCGTATTTACCACTCTCACATTGTCGCGTAGAAAGAAAGTAATATATTTTTTCAGTATATAAATAAAAAGATACATAATTTGCAATGTAGCCAGTACATTTATGTCAACGACCTAAAGTAGAATTGCATTTACCTTGGAAGCTAAATAATAGACTACCAGGAAATCGGGTTGGAATATGTTTATAGTCAAGACGGTCATATAAGCATCAGTAAACATCCTTACGTGTAGACGCAAGCCGTGTTATCAGTGCGGATTGGTACCACAATGAATGTTGATGATATCACTATGCTATTCAGGCAGCGTAATGGTTGGGGTGCGTATCATAAGCTTAAAGTATTGTCAATAAGATAATGAAATTGGCATTGAGGTAAACTCAGAAATTTATCATGACATTCGTTTACGTAGCCAGTGATGAGAATATGCGCTGCAGCTGCTGAAAGAAGACTTATCTAAAAACGAAAACATTAAGCAGCTATTATATCTGCAGAGTGATTGTGTTATTGACAGTTTGTACTTATTTATATCGTTTAAACGAATTTATTTCATGGTATCATTTGAGCAATTAAAGTTTTTTGTTCAGTTTTTGCAAAAACAAATTTTGAGTCTGTATTAATATGTTAATAAGCATCAGCTTAAGCGTTCCTGGCGAGCCAGTCAATGAAGTAGGAGACTTCGGTGTTGACACCAGGGTACTGAGCATCGGCGCATCCCTGTGTAAAAAATTAAGGTTATTAGTATTAGCACGATGACACTTTAAAATATGTTTCAACATAATAGGTATAATAATTGCAGCACTTACATATCCCCAGGACACAACACCGGCCAAGTATCCACCTGAAACAGCGCGGAGTGGGCCACCAGAGTCACCTTGGCAAGAGTCCTTACCACCTTCTCCGAGGAGACCGGCGCAGAGCATGGAGTCGAGGATGGTTTCCTGGGAGTATGCTCTCTGGCAAGTGGCGTCATCAACAACTGGGATTTGAACAAATTGGAGGATGGCAGGGAGGGATCCACCGCTGGAGGTGGTTCCCCATCCAGATACGACGATATCTCCGGGAGTTTGTTGGTTTTGGGTTGGGAGGGCAATGGAGGCAACGTTGGAGTTGATTTCGAATGGCTGGGCAATGGCGAGGACGGCAATATCGTTGGCGAAGGTCCATCCATCGTAGTCCTCGTGAGCGGTGATGCGGGAGACTTGGCGGGTTTGCTCGAGACCGCTGTTGTCGAGACGGTTGAGGTCTCCGGCGATGACGGTGTAGGAGGCGGCGCTTCCAGAGTCGACGCAGTGAGCGGCGGTGATAACAACCTGCTTTCCGTCAACGACTACGAGGGAGCCACCGCAAATGTGGGAGCCGCTGTAGCGGAGGGAGATTTGGTAGGGAAGTTGGCCTTGGGTGGCGTCCTCACCTCCGACAATGCGATCGGGATGGATCTTCCTCTGGACCCTGGGGAGGGCTGAATAAACAAGTAAGATATTTTTAAAAGTTCATTAAATCTAAATTATTTGCCTATTTATTTATTGGCATTTGCAGTATTCTTACCACTGGCAGCAGCCAGGAGCCCGAAGATGGCAAGGGCGATAGCGATTTTGGCCATTGTTGGAATACTTGGTTTGGTGAGTGCAGTCAGGAAGAAGGAAGGAGCAGCTGTGATAATTGGTCCAGAAAATTTTGGGATTTATATACCAATTATTCCTGTCCTATCATCAGAAAGCAAGCAGGTATATAGTTAAGTAGAAAATAAATTTAGAATAATACCATGTTAATCATACGCATTCCGAAATACCCGGTTATCGATTCTCGTAAAAAGTTCAATGCTATTAACAGCTTTATCAGTTGTCAGTATTGAGTTGAGTAGCTGCATTTTGAGTTATCAATTTGCCGTAATTGTCCATGGCCTAGTGACGGAAGATTATTACGTTAATTCCTGAATTTGTATTACAATGTCGGGAAAGCCCGCGAGTTTACACATCATGACATGAGTGACATTGAATGACATGATCTTGATTTACGAGATTAGTGTCGCAAAAATATGCACAAATTCGCAGACTGAATATGATCTTATTATGCACACCCACTAACTACGTTAATAAGCTATTTTGGTACATTTGAATGTTCCATGATTTTTATCAGTGAGGATTACAAATGAACAGATTCATAACATCCAATCATTATATATGGTGACGGAAGCAATATGAAAATAATAAAAAGTACAGGGCTTTCCTTCCAGATTACGCGTGGCGTATTTTCCATGTTTATGGATTAAATTATTTTTAGAAATCTTGTGTAATTTTATTGCAAATATAATGTTTTTAATAACTATACTCCAAGTTTAAGGGATATAGATTAACATGACAACATAATATGCTCTTGATATGACTTGAATGAATTAATCTCGCACTGACTCGTGCATTACTGAAAATATTACGAATTTTGTTTCATGGACTCATGAGGAGAGCAGTAGTGCATCGTGTTGCATCACACTGGCACAGCCCAAGGGCGCCTTGTGTGAGTAGTAATTCACAAAATAAACATAATTTTTGCTGCAGTTTTGAGAAATCGTAACATTATTTCAGTGGTACACTAGTTACTTGAATGTAACGGTATTACATTTAGTCTTATTGATTTCAGGTGTGCTATATTAATCATCTCATTGAACTTGAATTACTTTAAATGCGAAAAATAGTGTACACTTTTTCAATTTTAATAATTTCATAAATACTTTAAAATTACTTGTTCGAAATGCAGTAAACTTGGGGTAATACTTGCAATACGAAACATTTAATATTCTCAGTTTATTTTGTAATTTGTGCAAATATTACCAAAATAATTTAGCTTTTCGAATCACCTAGTATTCTGAAATTTGAAGTATGAAAGCATTCCACCTTTATAATTAAGGTTACATTTCTGTCCATCATAAATTGAATTTCTTATACTTTTATTTGTTTTTAATAGTACCCCTTATGTTGAGAATACTGTCAGAATTATAATGTAGCACGTAACATCACACAAGTTTCAAAATTATCTTTCTCATTTCCCGGCATTTTCCGTTTAATCTCTTAATTTTGAAAAAAATCACCTTGTTTGTACTGCATCAAAACAAAACCGAATCTATCCGGATCGAACTCTTGATACAAGTGTATTTACATAAATTGCTTGCATTTTATTCTTGATGCGTTCCTTGATACTAAGCGTCATAGATTCAGTAGAGCGCTCTTGAGAAGTAACATTCGCCAATCCAACAGAATGTTGCATCATATTAAAATGTCATGTACATTATAATCGCGAATGAAGCACGCTCCTGCAAAGAAGGCTAATGTTGATTATAATATATTATTCTGTATTGACTGTAAAATAAATTCGCGACAGGATTAATCGTGTTTTAATGTTCATCTCGCCCTAATAAATATGGTCAAGTTTTGTTATCAGGCATTTGACTGATGAATGCATGAATTGTATTGTGGGCGGAATGCACTACTCAATCATGATGAATTGGCGTGAGAGCAACGGACAAGGCCCTCTGATCAGATAAGCCAGCTTTTATATAATGCTCCAAAATGATAATGATGTTCACTTCATAATCATCAAACTAAATTTCGGGGTGATACGTACTTATGAGCCAAAATTTGCAACAACTTTCAGACATTCCGTTATACACACACGATTAGAAACGACAGGTTATTTCACACTTGTGTCAATTATATGCATACACCTTCATGGGGTCGCTTGCCAAAATTGCAAGGTTGGCCATGGGCCAATTAGCAAAATCACCTGAAGCCACTCATTCCAATCTGCTTAAGCCGGCAACTTTTGCATTTTCATCACAGGCCCAGTCGCAAGAATTTCCAGAAAAATGTGACGTGTGTATCATTGGAGGTGGAGCCATGGGCTCCTCCAGTGCATTTTGGCTGAAGCGGCGACCCGAGGGCAAGAATCTGAAAGTGCTAGTTATCGAACGAGATAACAAGGTAATCAAAAAAATTCATTTAACTAATCAACATTATTTGTACCATTTATTAAGAAGTCGTATCTCATATCAAATAGTACACAACAGCATCAACAGTGCTGTCACTCGGAGGCATCCGTCAGCAATTTTCAAACGGTGAAAACGTCCAGCTTTCTCTCTTTGGCTCTCGATTCATCATAAATCTTCAGGATTATCTTGGCATTGAAGGGCAGCCTCCAGTGGATATCCAGTATCATCCGGGCGGTTATCTGTTCCTGGCAACAAACGCTGAAGGCGCTCAGATTCTTGAAGAAAATCATGCAGTACAACGGTACATATCAATCAAATTACCGTCCATACCATTTTGTACACTTAATTTTTATAGTATGTAAATTTGCATCTCAGCCAGTATGATTCAAAAGTTGAACTCATATCAAAAGAGAAGGTCAAACAACTGTATCCTTGCCTGAATGTTGACGATATTGTGCTAGGCAGCATAGGTGTTGACAATGAAGGATGGTAAGCAATGAACCGTTATATTTGGCATCATTTCAAAAAAAATAGTTTATTTTATGGCATATTTTATTTCTAGGTTTGATCCTTGGTCAATGCTGAACGGATTCAAAAGAAAAGCCATTTCACTCGGTGCTCAGTATGTCGACGCGGAGGTGGTGTCATTTGACAAGGCCAGTGCTCAAAGCAATGTTGGTCCTACAAGGCTTCAAGTGAAAACGGCAAATGGTGATGTAAGAAATATTGAGTTTTCGCAGTGCGTCATTGCTACTGGGTATGAATCTGGTAAGGTTTCCCGTTTGGCTGGTATGGGTACTGGAGAAGGGGAGCTGAGCATTGCAATACCTGTGGAGCCGAGGTACGTATAAGCGATAAGGCCAATGACAAGAAAAATATATTTTGGATGTTATTGAAATTAGAAATTATCTTCCTAAATCGCTATAGGAAGCGATATGTGTATTACCTAAATGCACCGGAGCTGGCGAAAGAAAAGATTCAAAATCTTCCATACGTTATTGAACCAAATGGCGTTTACTGGAGGTAATGAATTCAAAACTTTACTGATGGGAGAAATTTAGTAGTAATTTTGGATTTTTTACATAATACATATTTTAAATAGGCCGGACGGATCACCTGGAAATTTCTTTGCGGGCCGTAGTCCTGAAGAATGCGATGAGCCGTCATGCGAAAATTTGGATGTGGATTACTCATTTTTTGATACTGACGTTTGGCCACACGTTGCACACCGAGCAAAGGCCATGGAAAATATTAAAGTAGCATTGCTTTCCGTCGTCTACATCATTCTATATATAGTAAGCTTACCTACTTCCCATTCCAAGCAATTTATTTGGCATCATAAATTTCTATTTCAGGTAAAAAGCGCTTGGGGTGGCTATTACGACTACAACACCTTTGATCAAAATGGGATTATTGGAGTGCATCCTGTCTTCCGCAACTTTTATATTGCTACTGGATTCAGTGGACACGGTATGCCATTGGTCCATACATGACATCATGGGATTTAAATGATAAGTTATTGCTTAAATGCGTGAAAGAGAGTTCATCATTCATCTTTCGCGTTAACAGGAATACAACAATCTCCAGCTGTGGGAAGGGCCATCATGGAGCTCATACTGGACGGTGGCTTCAGGACAATTGACCTGAAAAGATTTGGATTTGAACGGCTTGTTAGACAAGAGCGCGTCCTTGAGCGGAATATTGTTTAGAAACCAAAGAATCAAATTTTTGCATGTTAAAAAGCATAGTTAGCTCTATATTTTGCGATATTGATTAAAGCTAAATAAATTACATCATTTCTCAACGTACGGAATCCTGAGAACATTTTGCATATACATTCGGAGGTGCTTTAATGGAGTGAATTAAATTTTCCCAAAACCACAAATACTGTTGACAAAAATATTGCTTCAAGGATGATTAAATTATGGAGTTGATTATTTTAATTACGATCACAAATCTAATATCATTCCAGTAAAAAAAGCGAATGATTTTTTAACCAATGAAATCATTGAGTTGTTGGTGATATTTGTTGTCTAGCTCCATTCTATGGTTTCTGCTCGATATGCATTGCTGCTTTGGTCATAAAAACGTATATCTGTCAGTTTGAACTAACGGAAAAGTACGAGTCGCCGAGTACGTTGTCCATACATGGCATACAACCTTACATGGAATCATGAACCATTCAGGTAAATACAAATGCGCATCGAAACCACTAAAAGTCCATTCAGTAAGAGATTATTTTTTCTAACCAGGAAATGGGAGTAAAAAGTCGAAAAAGTGGAGCTTTATTCATATCCACAAATGGGTGAAAAAGTTGTGGAAAATTTTTACTCACAACAATAATCTGATTAGCCTTTTAAAAAAAGGGAAAACAAAAAAAAAAGCTTTTAAATTCATAAATCGGTAAAAAAATAAGATTAATCCTTTTCAATCTTGTGCCACTTGCTGCTGTGCATGAGGAGCTCAGATGCCCGACATTCAATGTATTTATGCATTTTTTATCACCTACTCAAAAAGCTGATATGTATGCATGTAGAATAGGAAAAAATGCCGAGACAACAATGCTCAAGGAACAATGAGCAGTCAGGAATTTAGAAAGGGATAAAAAGCTTTCCCCTTCAAAGTAAAAATGGTGAACATTTTAATCCCGTCTGAAAACCCAAACGATGGAAAATTACAAAAGCCACAATTTAATTATTTGTCATGCAATACTGTTTCATTGTGTACACCAACACATATTCCGCTTGCCAAACTGAAAGTGTATTTAAACTTGTCACCATCTCTCAAACAAGCATCAGTTTAGCACAAAATCCCAATTTGATCAGTACATTTCCTTGCAATCTTTATGTACAACTATTACATCGAAACAACTCCCATCATTTTCTGTGGAACATTGGCAAGTTTTCACTTGCAAAGCATCAAATTTGTCATGTAAGCTATTACAAATAGTTCACCAAGTTTCTTTAAAAAATGTTTCAAATTCATTCCAAAATATTGCGCTAAATGTCAATGTTGATCGTGTGATTAATTGTTTTGTTGTGCACTTCCTTTTGCAGCTCAAAACTGAAAGTTTATTAACAAACTGAAGATGCAGTATGGTTCCAGGAATCTCCGACTGGCCTTAATTACCGTCGTTGTGAGCTTCTTTGCGACTGGGATCCACGGTCAAGATGGCTACGTCCCATCTCCTCCAATTGATTGCCAACAACCTTACGGATGCAGCGGTCCGGGAATGTTTGTGAATCCCAACAACTGTAACAGCTTTTACTGGTGCATTGATGTGGACGGACAGGAGCATTACAAGGCTGAAGTTTTCAAATGCGGGGTAATCGACCAAGAGGAAATGTCACTAAAATAACTAAATAATTAGGATTGGTCAAATCAAATTTTGTATTTCATGTGTATGTAAATATTGACATTATATCTTTTTATTTTTGTCTTTGGCATTGTAGAAGGACCTCTGGTTTGATGAGAGACAACAGGTTTGCAACTGGCCTGATCAGGTGAGCCCAGAGCCAAGGTGCGCTGCTTGCTGGAACCAAATTCTTCAGGAGTACCCCGAAACGGGCTAATATATAATTCGTAGTTGGTAACTAAATGTTTCTCTATTTTAAAATCTCTTGGTAGATGAGTACTTGATTTAGTTACATACAAATTAATGTGTCGGTGTTATTTTCGTCAATGCATCTTGCGTACATGTGTGTGCCCAAATATTATAAGAATATACCGATTTATTTTTTTTTTCAAAATAAAAGTGGATACAAATCCCGTCGAAATATAAGTCACACGTTTACAGTTCATTTGGATTTAATTTCATTCGTATAATTCATGATGTGGTGTAAAATGAAATGATCAAACAACAAACATTCATATTTTATTACTTATAATGCTATACGATGTTATTATTTATCAACCGCTTAAACATAATCATTTTCCTCCACAAAATGCACTAACATAAAAATTGGGTTTACCCATCTGATGGTTTGGCTTGCATGATCATTACGAAAATTAAAATGAACTGTAAGGAATTTGTATTTAAAAAAACTGGCGTAAGTCTGTCATGAATTACATCCAGTACGATGATGAGTTTTATGTTCTCTTCGAATTCCTGCTCGCTTTTTCCCTTTCCGACGATCTGATGGAGCAGATGCATTTAACGATGAGATGGGTAAATCCAACATACTTACAAATGCTGAGTTAGGTATAACTCCGGACAGAACATACATGTCCATTGGTTTACATATATACATACTTTTAGCGTTAGGCAGCTGCTCGTTCAGCACATATATTAATTTTATTTAAAAAAAACTTTCCTTTCTGTTATTCAATCCGGTGTGATGACATACAGCATAGGAAATGTTTACATATACCACTATAACCATGCACTATATTCGTATAACTCATAAAGTAGTGATTGGAAGAAGGCAACAACATGCCGCTTCACACCAGTATGGTTATAAACTACCTTGATACTACAAGCTTCTTCGGTTGGGAATGGCACGCAAAAGTTTTTGGTACATTTAATGCCCATTTCATGACAATTTCACAGGAGCCGCGTGAAAGGCCCGTAAAGCTTTGTACGGAACATACTCAAGCATAAACATTACTAGGTATTAGAAGCATCTTCCACGGAAGGTATGCACTACCGCAGCACACTGAACTTACACAAGTTAATATGAGGGATACAATACAATGTGGATCCAACGTTGTTCTCAAGGCACAATGAGCCGTCTGAAACGCCATAAATATTCATCAATTGTTTTAAAAGTGCTTTGAACCAGAAATCTCTGGAGTTGAATTCTCTAATCCCTCTGCATATTCAAGCAACGTAAATACATACCTACGGCATTATTTCGTTAACAATAACTGCAGACTTCATTTTACCATGTGTATCATGTGAAGCTGTTGGCAAGCGAAAATAGATGATTCCCGGTCAAACGAACACATTGTGTTCAATAAAGCAATTAGTTTCTTCCACATCTAGAAAGACATAGTAGCTCCCCAAAATATTTTCTCCAAGCTCACAGATTTCTAACTGTCAATGCTAGTAGCATTTTATCATCTCAAAAGTGTGTTCTAGATTATATTGGAAATATTTCTGTGAGAACGTATTCTAAACTGCTACTCAAATCCATAACTTATAAACGGACCCATTCTTCATTAAAATTTACCACCGATTGACCACTACAAATACCGGATTGCGTCTAGTGTTAACCGACATATTAACGATGCTGTGTTGTTCTACAGTACTTCGACTGGCCGCTTTTGCTGTCGTGATTTTTGCGACAGGTGCGAATTCTCAAGGAGGATATCTTCCACCACCCCCGCCTCCAATAAACTGCAATCAACCCTTCGTATGCACCAAACCCGGAATGTTTGTGAACCCCAACGATTGCAATAGTTTCACCTGGTGCGTTGAAATGGATGGCTATCACCACTACAAACCATATGATTTCAAGTGTGGAGTGAGTTAAAAAATAAGCTAATCACCGGCGTCGTGAACATTTTTACTTAATATAAATATATAAATGATTGACTAATTTATTTTTCTTACATGTTTGTCTGCGTGGCAGGACCGCCTTTGGTTCGATGAACGGCAAATGGTTTGCAACTGGCCTGACAACGTTTCACCCCGACCACGATGCGCCGCTTGTTGGCATTCCATGTAACGGATATGGATGATGTCAGAAGCTAATTTGTATGATACTGCGACTGCGTCTTTTGAAGCAACTTGCACTTGAGATCAATAAACTTACAATTAATAATGTCCCCGAATCAGGAATTTACATGCATGTCATTTGCAATTGATTCTACGAAAATCTGCAAGTACATATAATAAAATCTGAACAACTCATTATATTCGTTAAATTTTTCAATGTCAATTGTCATTGCTACATGTTTTCTTCCAATACATTGAATGATGCAAGTTGTGTGTACCAAATATTGTGCCAATTTAGTATGTGTTTATAGAATGCCCGAATGCTTATTTAAAACAAAAATGTCGCTAAATTTTAATCGATCTTTCCCGTTTGCGATTTAGCGACGCAGGTAGTGGAGATGTTGATATTCTGCGATTCTTGCACCATCTCAGTATCATACATTTGCAAATAATGAATTGAAACAATATTTCCTCTCCTGCTTTCTGCTAGGATGAATCGCATTAAGCGTTGTTAAAACATTAAATAATAATATATGGCAAAGGCGCCAAGTAAGTTTTTTGTAAAGATTTTGACAATCTAGCCAAATTATTTATTCATTTTATTTACCCTGGTCCAATAATACCTACAGCAACAATAGATAATACTTACAATTGAACGATATCTCGGGAATGATATAATTCGAGTTTATTTTAGTCATCGCGCTAGTAACATGAAGGATTGGGATCGTCCATTAATTAACCACATATGTCGTGAACATGCTTGCCATTCATTTTAAAACGTCACCAGAATGGTAAACCAAACTCTTGAAAATTTATATTGTGCTCATATTCTTGTTCGCTAGTGTTACCTACTTCAAGAATCAGTACTGAGCCATGGTTTATCTTATATGGTGGTTCAAATGCACAAACATATCTTCACGAGAGCAGTATTATAAAATTTTTAATGAGAGTAAGTGCATCAGGTGGTTTCACCCGTAATCGGCCTACTTCAAGAAGTTGAATCTCGGAGGCCACTTTTGTATGATATTTGACGCGCGCCACATCGCAATAAAGCGATCTTAACAATGAGTTCATATTCCAATCATTTCCATACAATCATATGAATATGAATTTGCAGACGGCGAACAATTTGTACCCATGAATGTCTCGTGAGAGTAAAATAGTACGGCATTGCTTAGTATTCAATAATTAAAACATGGCGCAGGTACGTGAACCTGAAAGTGGCGATGATATCATGTGGGAATAATTATGTGCAAACAGAATATATTTATATCATCTGATAATATACGCAAGTCACCAGCTCAACTTATGAGTTAGCATGTAGCTCACCATAGCAACGAAGCTGCCCAAAATACAAGGTTGGTTTACAGCGAAAGTTGAAATGTTCTGCCCCAAAGGCACAAGCGGATACTGCAAGTAGAAACCCAGTTGTGACCCAAACGACGAACAAATCCATGTAACCGGACGGCTTGAATTCTGCAACCTCAACTACAGAATTCATCAGAAAATGCTTTACTCTTCCTTTCACGTTCCCGCTTTGAAGTCGTCTTTCTACAATCGAGAAGTGGTAGGCCGCAGTACTCGGAATTATATCTTGAAGAAACATAAAACCGCGTGACTTCCTTTTCATAAATTCCTTTTTGAGATGGGCAGCAACCAGAAATTGTTCGTATTGGTATATCCCAGATTGCACCATGGATCCCAGAGCCCAAAGGTAGGTTGGCGTGAAGAACGTGCTTCTGGTCCAACAAATTCCCTCAAATTCCAGTTTAGTTGACTCTTCGGTATTCCCGTACACCTGTAGACCTTCGAAACCTGTAAAAATTGCCTGGAAATAGTGATCGTTGGACAATGGGCTTAACGTAACCACGGCAAAATCTCGCATTGAATGGTCGAGCTTTGTGTCTTGGGAACCGTGATAGGGCGAGATGGTATGCCCTGCCAAAACGAAACGGATTTGCTCGTCAGTAAACAATACATCCGTCCCATGACTTTGGATTTTGTGCGCCAATTGTTCATACCGTGAGTTATCCAGCATGTCAAACGTGCCCCTAATTTTCTCATAAGCGTAAGTTGGAACATATAGCTTGATTTTGCTTTCCTTCGTGGTTATATTTTTGATTGACTTGGGGAGTTGACCGGGAACGGGGATCGATGTTATATCCGTGTACAGCGAAAATGTATAGAAGTTCCTCAGAAGAAACGTCACGAAGAGCCAAATCGCTGCAAGTTGAATGTTATGCAGATTCAATGCTTCCAATCTCGTATCGCCCTGCTCTAACAGAATTGCCTTCACCCAGAACACACTATCGACAAGCCTAATTGTGAATCCAGTGTTGTTTAGGATTACAGCTAATATCACACAGGTTGCAAGAACAAGTAGCCAGATATCATGTGGGAACGGCGACAACAAAGCTGAAAGTCGTCTGAAACCAATCGAGTCAATGTTTTCTCTTCTTATGACCAGAAAGTATTGGATTCCTTTCGAATCCAGGTTAAAGGCATGGGTTGTGTAAAGACGTCCTGGAATCAGCCGTCCCTTCAAAGCAATCTTACGATACTCTGGGACGTCGGTCATTTTATCCATTACCGTCACGTTAAAACGAACAAGAATGTCGAACTGAATGCACACATGAGGCGACCAAGTACATAATTGCTTGTGTTTCCTAGTAACGATCCTTCGGAATTGCCGATTGCTGTGATGAAATAACCAGAAGGAATCAAAGTTCCGCAATGATTTTGGTTCCGGCATTTCAATAGTTTGAACATATGCCGCTTTCGTTTCTCCAATTGATGAATGAAATATGGACAAAGAGTTGCCACGTCGTTTAGAACATGTGACGCAAGCCATTGTGATCCTCTTGTAGTTCAAGTTGAACAGGAACATTTTTACTGGTAATGTTGGTGGCGCTAAAATGGTCACGGCATTTGATCGGATGGAATGTATTTGAGGCAAGAGTACGTAATCCCAGGTGGGACTAATCAGACTTGGAGAAGTTAGATGAAAAAAGAATTTCCGGTCAAACCACAGAATATCTCCGTGACTCATTGAAACATTTCCCATTTCATCCAAAGCGACTTGTGGAAATGACACTCGACAGGTTTGTTGGTGTCTTGGATGACGAAATGTTTTCTGGAAGATATCGTACGAACCTTGGTATTCCATGTGAGTTGTGTTGACGGTGTGAGGATAATTTCTGACACACCCCAGATTACTTGACTGCTTGTGTGTTCGTAAACTTACACAATATCCATGTAATAGGCACATTGAGAAATACGCATACTGCAAGGAAGCTTGGGCTGGTATCTGTTCGCAATCATTGAAAGTATTAGAGAAGTGCGATGTGCAACCAGTGAAAAGTTTGAATGTGTTCCAGTGTTGCTGCAAGTCAAACATTTGTGGTGATTTCCCAATGGCGAGTGTAACGTCGCATACCACAGCAAGTGCCAAAATGAGCAATGTGCAAAGAAAATCGACTTTATGGATAACCCGGTTCTCCGAATGTTTGGTTTCGAAGGGGATTAATTCAGAAGTAATCATCATACACATGTATAGCTGCAACTCTTGCGTACAGGTAGTTTCAACGCAAAACCCGAGTAAAATAATTTCTACAAATGTACGCAATTATATCATAGCAAATGGGTATGTGTTTCACAATCGATGAACCTTACTAAGCTCCGTCTTGCGAGCAGTGAATATGAACGGAGTATGTGCTAAGTGCTGATGGTTTCGTCATTGGATCCAATAAATTTAATGTTTCTTCAACACACGTAACTACATTCAGCACTTATGAAACGATGCCATAACGTCTGATGTTAGATACAATATACTTCTGGATAGAAGAACAATATCTTTTAAATGACTTTTGAACACCAATATCATATACAAACTATTTATTTTATTGGATTACGTAATAGCTGCTTCATACCGTTATGATTTTAACTTGAAAATGTATATGTAAACCCATTAATTGTATTATTACGTTAATAGCTTTTAATTTAAATAAATTCATTTGGGAATCATGTAACGTACAAGAACGTGATATTGTCAGACATCCAGTTCAGTCACGCATTGTAAAATTAATTCAATTCCTATGATAAACATCAACGATGAAGAGCAATTTACACACAAGGTTCCACATTTTCATATTACTTTTACTTTATTTTGTATTGATTTGTATCCAGTAGAAACTTTCCATGTTTAAGTATTTACATTATTTCATATCATTTATTACGTTCTTAAAACGTGGTGATTAATCACACTTTTTTCGTAATTTCTACCTCTTGGAATCGAAAATCATCCCCAATGCAATATTCGCTTAAACAATAATTACAAGAGAAGGTGCTAAAATTGGGACATTGGGACTTCACTAAAGTCATAGTTTGTACGAAGATCTAACAAACCTTACCGCCTTGCAAGCTGGTATTCAACAGAATAATGTTTGCTTAAAATGTAGTAACTTTGATAGCAGTAGCTAACTTATATCTCAGTTCCATCAATTTCATCCAGACCCAAAATAATAGCTTAACAAATTTGTAATATACATATTTGAAACTAATGTAAAATCTGTAACCGTTCTCGGCAACAATACAACAGCATGCGATGCCTAATCCGTGAAACAGAAGCACAAATATAATCCGGACATTACCTTCAAGATTGGGTGCCTTGACAATTGTCTCCCTTAAATTCGGCACAAACGAGGTCTTTTCCTTGGCAAACTTGCTCAATCTCTTCCATGTTCCTGATGAAATAGCCCCTTGAATCCTACGAATGACTTTGGGATGGACTGATCCAGACAACTGAAACCCAAACGAAACATTGAAACTACTTTCCCGTCCGACGTAGAACTTTAAATCGTCACGAGCTCTAGATAGCTTCGTTGCATACTCACTAGCCAAGTATGCTGGTAATAAAAATGCAGACTTGTCGCATGACCGCAGATGCGCCGACACAACGTTTTCTAGTGGCAGCACAAAATACTCTTTTAAAATTGCTTCCCTTTCTATATACTTGTCTAAGTCCATTCCAATCCATTCGTCTGCATGATTAAGAAATGTTTCTGTGAAAGCCTTTGAAAAATTCGGATGAAGTGAAGTATTGTTTAGCAAATATTCACTTGTCGACGTCCACAGGCCAAAGTGTTCTAGTGCTGACCAAATATACATTTCAGAGAAAGCAGCGAACCTGTTATGCAAACTTCGTATCTGATGAGGCCCCTTATCATTTATATCGGCTGCCCATTCAGCTAAGCTTTCTCTGGTTGCAAATTGTGGCATATCGAGTTGCGACAGAGTGAATGCTCTTAGTCTGACGTAAACGTTGAAACCGTCCTGAACCAGCTCGGAGAATTTTGTGTACGGTATAATTTTTCTGGGAGATATCATGTTGTAGACATTGTCGCTTTTGTAACCATTACTCAAAATTATACCAACCAGCATTATCGCAACCACAGTAAATCGAAAGCATGTTTTCCGGCAGAGCTGCGATGTAAATGGGTCTCCTTGCTCTAAAAACACTTTCATAATTTTGAACAGGTGATCAAGGATGGTACTGGCCTGCGTGCTGTTGATGTGACGATGGATTGCAGCAACAAGGACCGACATCATTAATATCATTGTCCATATAGTGCCGTCGTAGCTTCTGAACAATTCGTTGAAACCAAATGAATGACTTCCTCGGTCACCGCCACAGCTCACAAAGGCCATGTTATTTATAACCTCCTTGTAGGACATGCGCATAGAATTAGAAACGTTGTCACTTAGGATGATCATGGATAGGGCCGGATTCTGATCACGAACTTCCATATCCCGATCGCTGGCGACAGAGGCGATTCCGTTGCGACAGATTTTCTCATCGATCAAAAGGGTGGCATTTCGTAGAATTTCGAAAATGATAGACGACACTCCGATTGAAAATACATCTACTACAGTACAGTAGGTGTAGAAATTATTCTTTGATCCGCGTTATTACAAATTTCCATTTTTATTTTGATATCAGACACAACAGGCACATAATCGTTCAGTAGAATGTTCCAGTCTGGGATTATTTCTTTTCCGTGAGAAGCCAAAATGGTTTCCACCGTTGACTTTTGAACAGCGGTAAGGCGTACTTTGGTAGCTTGTCCATCATATGGAACAAAATCATATTGCGCCTTAAGTGGTCTCTTTACATGTGCAAGTTCTAAGCACATCACTTCAGAGTAGTACACGCTTGGATGCATCTTGGCGTATGTTGCTGACATTGGATTCAGTGGAGTGATTATTTGCATTTGAAATTTTCTAAGGCTTGAGCGATCTATTTCCCAACTTTGCTGATTGACAAAAATGTAAAGATTTGGTCTCATGGATTGTTCGGACCTATGAAATGGCGCCGACACCTCCGGATCGGCATCGAATTGGAATGTCAGAGGTGGTGGCAATGATTTGAGTAAAAGTGGAGAAGCTTCAATGTAAATGTGTACTTGGCAGCGCCAGGGTCTGGTTTTAACAGAATATGAAAAGTAGTTCGGACGAACGCAAAAATCCACTGCGCGACATTCTCCAAAACCAGTATGTGTACTCAAGTATTTTGAGATGGGGCAACTAAATTTCACGTTGCTGCCATTTGTACTTTGAGTCAAGTTTTGGTGGACAAATCCGTGCGGAATCCAGAAAACTGTGTAGCGTTCTATTTGGGGCGTGTTATTATCAAAGTCGCGGTAGACAGCAATTTTTGGTCTTCGTTGAATAACCGGAACTTTTGACGGAATAAGGTCGGCATTCACAAAGTCGTCAATAAGAACATGACAGCGCTTTTTTTCTATGGAACTTAATACATGCGTCAAATCAATTAGCGTATCCCTCACTGGACTAATTGTGTCCATTACAGTTTTGAGATATACGGCGTTTACAATGTTTTGATAGTCTTGTATCAAGGCTTCATCAAATTCAAGGATCTCTAAATTGTAAAGTTTGTCCGCACCAAAAATGCTGACTGGGAGGCCGAAGATTAGAATAACTATGGATTTGATTTGCTGACTTAAATTCATGTTGTAAAAACGAGAGGTTGTCGCCAGGATGAGTTAGAATGAAAGGAGTTTAATTGTGAAAATGATGTTCCAAATATGAATAGTGTATATCTAATTGCTTACGCCACCCATAGTTTGTACTTAAGGAAGCTTTTGACAGTACGTGTCGTCATATAAAACAATGCATATGTATTTGTGGACCAAATACACGTCAGCAGCAAGTTTGTCACTGATCAACTACGAAAGGTGGAATGCCCGATTTACGCCGTTCGTACCGGATGAGCAGTTATACCATAGCGTGATAAGCAAACTCATATCTACGACACATGAAGAGTTAGGAATTGCTACTTAATTGTATTTTTTAATTTCCACGTGCCTGGCCAGTACGAAATTAGACATTGTGTAAAATTTTACCCTTAGTAAAGCGATAGAAAATTTTGGTTTGCTCACAGCATATGTACTATTTGTATAAGAAGCAATGAATTTTAGATGTGATTTTCCATTTCCAAGATGGACATGATGGCGACAGGCATTGTGTATTAGAGTGATGATGGGCTTTATTATGTATAAATTATAGCTACAGCCTCGTATATTTAAACAATTGGATATGTAAATTTAACGTTTCAGCAGATGAACCATTAAATTATCATTAACAGCTCTCTTCATTTTCACCGTAACACTGGGTACAAGCTTGTACCACAACGTAAATAATGACTGTGTTGTGTTGAAAGTCATAGCCGGATCTACTCCATCTGCGCTCCATGGGAGCTGGATAATACACATTTAATAAATTGACTCCGGTTGAATTCCAACAACATTGTGACATGTAAGAAATACATATCAGGCGATAGGTTTAATTTCTCCTTCCCCACAACATACAATATACCGGAATTGCAACGTAATATTATAGCGACATGTGCAATGTTCGCAGAGCAGGATGCACGCGGATACAAACAACAAAATTGCGGTTGTTACCCAAACTACAAACAGGTCCGAGACACGCGACTTCGTTATTTTCCTGTCCCTGAATCTCGAGTTAAGTAAATAGTAAGATGCATCTCCTCCACCATTCCCATCTTTCAAATGGTGTGCCACACTACTCGGAATCATAGCACCTTTCAGAAAGCTTATGTAATCTTTCAAGAATTCCCTTTTAAGTTCCACAGCAGCCAAAAGCAGTTCATACTGATATAGTCCCGACTGCACTAATGATCCCAATGCCCACATAAAAGTTGTGGTGAAAAAAGAATTTCGCTTCCAGCAATATGCAGCAAAGTCCATGTTGACCGGCTGCGCAGTACTTTCGTAGACGCTAAGACCGTCCTGTGTTGCAAACAATGCCTGGTAGTAGTGACTGTTGGAGTCGGGGTTGACTGTAACTACCGCAAAGCCTTGCATGGCATTGTCAAAACTTACTCTACCATTGCGGCTTAGCGTGTGACCTGCATACAAATATATAATTTTACTGTGGGAAAAATATATCCTTGTTCCAAACTTTAGAATTTTCTTTGCAAAGCGACCCAGCTTGTCCGTACCATTTCCATGGATTGCATAATATTCTATGATCGTTGCGGCGTATTGCGGAACATACAACTTAATTTTACTTCTTTCAGTGGTGATATTATCGAACGATTGCCTAAGTTGACTTGGTCTGGGAATCGATGTGATGTACGAATACATCGAGAACGTGTAGAAGTTTCGTAAAACAATCGCTGTGAATAACCACATCACCACTACCTGGATATTGTACTTATTCACCGCTTCAAGTCTCGCATTTCCCTGCTCTAGAAGAACAGATTGTAGCCATAACCAACTTTCGGCTACGCTCGAGGAATATCCGGTGCTCCGAAATGCTTGAACAATCGTAGCAATGGTGGCACATAAAAGCAACCATACTTCGGGAGAGAATGGCAACAGTATAGATGACAACCGCCTAAAACCAATTGAATCAATATTTTCTTTTCTAACAACCAAAAAGTAGGAAATGCCCCGGGAATTCAAATTAAATGCATGCGATGTGTACAGTTGTTGATCAATTGCATGTATATTTATATCCCACACCTTGTAAGCCGGTATTTGTAAATTGCCAGTAGTAACGTTGAAACGCCGTATAATTTCTGTTTTGATGCAGTAGTGGGGTTTCCTGTAGCAGGTTTTACGGGACTGGCGGATATAATTTCTGTATTTTCTATTACTGTGGTGAAATAACCAAACAGAATCAAGTTCGTGAAATGAAAAAGGGGTGGGAATTACAATGGTAGCAATTTTAGCTGTTTTTGATGCGCCGATGTGCTCATGACGTATCTTTATCAATGAGGGATGATCTCTCCCACATGTTTTGCATAGTAGCAACGTCCTACGTATCTCAATGTCCAATAGGATTGCCTTCACCGGTAATTCGGGATGAGCCACAACTTGGACTATTTCATTGATCAAGCTGCGGCTAACTGGAAGGATCAGGTAATCCCATGTTGAACTAAGTAGATGCATTTGGTCAGATAGGAAGTCATATTCCCACCCCAGCCATAAAATGTCGGCATCGGAAAGAACTACATTTCCAGACGAACCAAATGCAACGTATGGAAAGGAGACCCTACAAGTTTGTTGGTATCTTGGCGACGTAAATGTTTTATTGTAGATATAGTGTAGGATTTTGTGTTCTTTGTGTCGTACCGAAATACTACATTTTTCTTCCTGATGACAATTTGGATTTGTATCGGTTACAGAGCTGTGCACACTGACGCAAACCTCTTGCAAACAAATAGAAAAGTAAGCATCTTGCAACGACACGGAATCGGATATTTTCTGACGCATCACATTGTTATGGGAAAAGTGGGACGTGCAGGTTGTGAACAACTTGAATGTGTCACGGTACCTCAATAAATGCTGGTTATTTGAGATGACGCTGGCAAAAGCAAATTCATTTGTGAGGATGCAAATGATCAAGGGAAAAATGAAAGTGGCGAAGCTTCTTAACCGAATATAGTCACAAGTTTCCAAGGGTCGTCTGCTCGAGTTAATCATCTTGTATTGAATAATTTGTAAATAAATCCAGCAAATTGTTGAACCTCTAAACTAAAGACGGGCTTCGAAGTTTCGATGCTGTTCTTGATATAGTAATTCCACTTCTGAAATACAATCTTCACGGTTGTCTAATTTAAAGGTAGTTTGTTTGAGATACGTCGAAAATGAATTGTATTAATTCGGTATTGAATGAACCTTGATTTTCTGTCAGTTAGGTCAAACTCTAGTACATTTATCCAGTTTGTATATACATTTTTCCAGTTTGCACTTCGAATTTACCGAATAACTAAATGCTAGCGACTACTACAGATATTTTATTTCCTTGTCCACAACTTATAACACAGAGGGGGCCACATATGCGTGTTTAATCACGGTAACGCCAACTTGAATTCACGAGAAAACACAGCAGTGGAGAGATTCGGTTATTGCTTTACAATTTCCTCACAATATCCCATTTTCTGCGACTGCAGAAGATTTCGGACTTTGTCGGACATATAAGCGCGGTATCTTCGAGCGTTTACGAAACAGCCTTACACTAGGTTTTTGCAACAATGCAGACGTAATTGCAGTTTGCGTCATACTGAAGGACATTATACTTGTGGAGTGTCGCTTAGGAACCGGACAAAAAGCAATACATTTTTTTAATCTTAAAGTTCTGGCAATCAATGGATTATTGAATTGTAACTTCACGGGACATAAATGAACAATTTGTGTTCCTATACTTGCAAAACAACAGGACAATATGCTCAAAAAATGTGGGAACAATGAAAAGTTACGAGAATGCTATTCTAAATGAAGTGTTTGCAAAATGTTGAAGACTGCTCAAGCATATGTTCAAGTGTTTCAAGCATCCCAGTGCAGAAGCGGCATAATTTAATATTTGATCTTGGGATTGTATGCAAAAACGGTTAGAACATTTGCAGTGCGTTGCATCATGTAAAATTTCAAAAAGAATGACAAACAATTTGTGGGAGATAATCTATATTGCAGCACTGCGTAGTGCTGTTATGCTTGCGAAGTGTTTTTTCAAACATGTTGTTTAGACATGTAAAGCCCATCCATTTTGTTTACTTCAAAGAAACCATAGAATACATAGAAAAGTTCTTTACAATGAACATTAATTTTTGAATATTTATACTCTTTCTGAACATATCTGTCATTACAATATTTTTATGTACAGAACATCATGAATTCAATTTTTGAACATATTAATGTTAAAGTTAAAACATGTAGGGGTAATACAATAAAGAGTTGTTATGACTCTGTCCACAATGCATATTCTGAGAATTATGACACTTTTGAAACGTTATATGTAAATATTTAGATAGAATTTATTTATTTTCTACTGGTATAAAGTTTCGATTGGACAAGAAGCTTACGTGCTTACTTACGCATAATGTTGCACATTTTGAAATGATGCCATACTTCCAACTCGGTGATGAATCACAAAATATTTCGCGACAACTTGGTAAATACACATCATGAAGTGCTAAAATGGTCACATTGGAACATCCCTAAGCTCGTCCCATATATGAAGATCTAATAACCAGTGCTAATGTACGTATTCAAAAGAATCCTGTTGCTTAAAATCTAGTCACTTTGGTAGCTGTAGCCAGTCTGTATTTCAGCTTGGTTGCTTCGGACCACAACCACGATAGCAGGCTAACACACTTGTAGTATACAGAAATGATAGATATGTAAATTCTATAACCGTTCTCGATAACAAAAGAACCACTTGCGATGCCTAATCCGTACAATAGTAGCACAAATATAATCCGGACATTCCCTCCAAGATTTGGTGCTTTGACAATTGTATCCCTCAAATTTGGCACAAACGAAGTTTTTTCTTTAGCAAATTTGCTCAACCTGTACCATAATCCTGATGAAATAACTGCTTGCATCATACCAATTACTTTTGGATGAACGGACCCAGATACTTGAAATCCAAACGAAACATTGAAACTGCTTTCCCTTCCGACATACACTTTGAGGTCATCGCGAGCTCTAGACAGCTTGGTTGCATGCTCACTAGCCAAGTATGCTGGCAGTACAAATGCCGATTTCTGACATGAAAGGAGATGGTTCGTAACAACGTTCTCTTGTGGTTGTACAAAATGGTTTGTTAAAACTGCTTCCCGATGGAAGTACTTGTCTGAGTCCATCCCAATCCAATCTTCTGCATGCTCAAGAAACGTATCTGTAAATGATCTTGAAAAATTAGGATGCAGTGACGTATGCTTTAGCAAGTAGTCACCAGCAGATGTCCACAATCCGACGTGTTCCAATGCCGACCAAACAGACATTTCAGAGAATACAGAAAACCTGTAATCCGAGCTTCGTATCCGTTGTGATCCGTCATGAATTATACCAGCTGCCCATTTAGCTAGGCTCTCGTTGGATGAAAATTGCGTTGTATCGAGTACGGACAGAGCAAATGTTTTTGGTCTGACGTAAACTTGGAAACCGTCCTCTACTAGCTCGGAGAACTTTGTATACGGAACCATTTTTTGGGAGATATCATGTTGTAAACATTGTCGCTTTTGTAGCCGTTGCTCAGAATTATTCCAACTAGCAATATCGCGAGGACAGTGAATCTGAAATGCGTCTTCCGGCAGAGTTGGGACGTAAATGGGTCCCCTTGTTCCAAAAATACTTTCATTATTTCAAACAGGTGATTGAAAATATTAGATGCTGTCGTGTTGTTGATATGACAATGTATTCCTGCTACAAGAAACGACATAGATAGAATCACTGTCCACATTGTACTATTGTAACTTCTGAGCAATTCGTTGAATCCGAACGAATCGCTTCCGCGGTCGCCGCCGCAACTCACAAAAGCCATGTTAATTATCAGCTCTTTATATGATAATCGCATATAATTTGAAACGTTCTCGCTCAAAATGACCATAGTCAGCGCCGGATTCTGATTGCTCATTTCAATATCGCTGTGAGTGCGCGGAGAGACAATTCCGTTGCGACAAATTTTATCACCTATAAGTAGGGTACCGTTTTGTAGAATGTCGAATAGGATCGAGGAGACTCCGATTGCGAATACGTCCACAACAGTTGGTACAGCAATTTTTCTGTGGTTCACTTTAATACATATTTCAAGTGTCCGTTTGATGTCGGACACACCTGGCACAAACTCTTTCATTCGAATGTTCCAGCTTTGGACTATTTCTTTCCTTCGAGAAGCCAAAATATTTAGGATTGTTGATTTTTGGCCCGACGTCATGATAACGTGGTTTGAAACTGAATTCAGATCCTTTGTGGGTCCGTTTGGATCTTCAAGTACTACGCAGACGACATCAGAATAGTACATGCTTGGGTGATGCTTGGGATACCTTGCCAGCTGTGGATTCCTCGGAACGATTACTTGCATTTGAAATTTTCTCAGGCTTGCAATGTCGAACTTGTAACTCTTATGGTTGACAAAAATGTAAACATTGGGTCTCATGGATTGTTCGGACCTATGGAACAGCGCGGCCACATCCGTATCGGCATCAAATTGAAAGGTTAAAGGTGGCGCCAATGACTTTAGCAAAAGTGGAGAAGCTTGAATGTAAATATGCACGTTGCAGCGCCAGGGTTTCGTTTTGACTGAATATGAAAAGTAGTTTAGACGAACGCAGAAGTCTGTTGCTATATATTCACCAAAAGCAGTAAGGGCACTCCAATATTTTGAGATGGGGCAATTAAATTTCACGGTGCTCCCATTTGCAGTTTGAGTCAAGTTATGGTGGTGTAATCCGTGCGGAATCCAAAATACCGTATAGCGTTCGAAATTGTGCCTCTCATACCGGTCGCGGTATACAGCAATTTTTGGTCTTCGTTGGAGAACCGGAAATTTCGGCGGAATCAAGTCGACATTTACAAAGTTGTCTATAAGAACATGGCAAAGCATTTTTTCGAATGAGCTTGCAACATCTGTCAAATTAATCGGCGAATCCCTAACTGGACTCATTGAGTTCATTGCAGGTTTAATATAGTCGGGGTTTTGAATATTTTGATAGGCTTGTAACAGAGCTTCATCAAATTCAAGTATCTCTAAATTGTAGAGATTCTCAGCGCCAACCAAGTTGCCGAGAGAGCCGAAGCTTACAAAAACTATCGAGACGATTCCTTGATTTAAATCCATGTTGTCAAATGGAAAGTTAGTTGACAGGTTGAGTTAATACGCTAGAAATATACTTTAAATATTGCCTAAACTGTGAGAAGTATTTATTCAGTTGTTCAAGTCAAACACTATGTTCACATAAAGAAACTTTTTCTTGAGATATTGCTGCTATCCGTGGAATGTCGGCAGACAAATTCACGTCAGCAAGAAGCTTGTAAACGTTGAGCTACAAAAGCTGGATTGTCGGATTTGCGCCTTACTTACCGGATGCACAGCTATTCTTTAGCGTTATGTGTCAACTCATTTTCACGACACGCGAAGGGTTTGGAATTGCTTTTTGGATCGGTTTTTCTTATATATCCACGTGCCCGACTTGAACGAAATTGTATACTGTGTAAACGTTCAGCTTTGGCAAAGCCAAAGCAAATTTTTTATCTGCTCACCTCATGAGTACATATTGGTAAGCTCTACATATAGGTAGCGTTGACCAGTCCAACTGTGGCAGATGCCGCACTTATAATTTCCTTGTAGAAAAATAGCGACAATCATTCGCAATACAATGTACACCAAAAATAAAAGATTAAAGAAAATTGAAGTTGCGTACACCGCAGGTTCCGATATACAATTTTTTCTCTGCACCAAAGTATATAAAGATTGACGAATGGAATTGAGCTACAAAACTAATACGATCATCATTCATAGATCGATTTCAATTCCAGCATTCATCGTGGATTACTGAACGTAAAATATGATTAAATGAATCCAACGATTGAACAGTGTATCCGGGAATAATAAAATTACAATAACTATCGAAATTAGTCTAAACGAATAGTATATGTACTCGACAGCAAACGAATCCCGTCATGTAGCCAAACAAAATTACATCAAATTCAAGACATGAATTCGATATATAAAATAATAGCCATTAAGTGTCAGGAACACGAAGTATAAGAAGCTTACAACCTATCAATAATTATTAATAATTGCATGATTGAGAGAAATAAGCGAAAACTTTAAATCATGATATATTACGTTTTGCTACATTTGAAGTCGTGTGGTAATAAGTTTTCAACTATATTTTATTTCATTTTTAATTATTTGGAACTTGCGGTGAATGAAACCACATTTTTATGTCTAAGCTGTACCTTCTTGCATTATTCCATTAATGAATCATCCGTATTGTCTATAGGGAGATTATTTTGACGGCATCCACCATCAGCGTGGTTTTCCAGTGAACCCACATATATTAGAAATGGCTTTGCTTTCACGGGACTTAAATTGTGGAATTTGGAGGATTTATTTATTATTAACAAATTGAAATTACAGCTTACAATTAGTTTATGTATCAAGTGTGCCATGATAATTTGAAGTGTCAAGAAATGAACTGCTAACGGCTCATAAATCACGTAACCAAATTTCTCCAACGACATGTCATAAACTCGCCTGCAAAAGCACAAATCGACGTCCCCAAAAGAAAACCCGTTGTCACCCAAACTACAAACAAATCCCAGAATCCAGACTTTCTTGATTCAGCGCTTTGATAATGCGAGTTAACCTGGTAGTGGATAACTTCCCCTCTGCCGGTCCTGCTTTTAAGTCGTGTCTCCATTTCAGAGAATTGTTGTGCGGCACTGCTCGGGATGAAACTTCCGCCAAGTTTCGTACTGTGTATATTCCATACTAGGAATCGTCGCCTTTCCTCTTCCCAGACAACCTTGTGTTCGTATTGGTACAAACCAGACTGCAATAGCAACGAAATTGCCCAGAGATAGGTGGACGTAATGTATGTATTAATCGTCCAACAAATTCCTGACAATTCAATAGGTATTGGCGCCTCCGTATTTTCGTATACGCTGAAACCTTCCGTTGCTGCAAACACAGGCTGCCAGTATATAAAATTGGAGTACGGGTCCGCAGTCACCACAGCAACATCCTGCATTGCGTTGTCATCCGAAATCTCACCATGTGTCATTACCGTGTGGCCTGCCAATATTGCGTTAATTTCAGGAAAGTTCAGATACGCTTGTGTTCCGTATTTCAAAATCTTGTTAATAAGTTGCACTGGTTTTTCTGCTCCGGGTAGAAAAGAAATATCATCCATTGCTGGCTTAATGAAGGTGGGTATATACAGTTTAAATTTGCTATGTTCCGTGGCAACCTCGCGAATTGACTTTGGCAGTTGGCTTGGTACAGGGATTGACGTCATATCCGCGTATATTGAGAACGCGTAGAAATTTCGCAGCAGGATGGTTGAAAGTAGCCAAATGGTTACAAGTTGAATGTTGTGCTTGTTTGTTAACTGAAATTTTACATCACCCTGTTCGAGAAGCATTGAATGAATTAGTGCAACGATTTCGCTAAAATTGACGGAATATCCCGTAAGTCGTAAAAGCAGAACCAGTGTGACCATACTGAGAAGAATGAGAAGCCAAATTTCTGACGAGAATGGGGTCACCAAAGACGAGAGCCGTCTAAAGCCAACTGAGTCGATATTCTCCTGTCTAATAACCAGATAGTATTGGATGCCTCTTTCCTCCAAATTAAAAGCATGCGCACTGTATCTTCGTCCTTCTATGAGATTTCCTTGCATGTCAATCCTCAAATACTCTGGAATCAGTTTGACATCGATGGACAAATTAAAGCGTATTCGTAACTCATCTTTGAAACACAGATGCGCATTTGACTCACACGGAGGTTTATGTCTGTGATGGATAATATTTCTATACCCCCTGTTGATGTGACGAAAGTTCCACATGTCATCTAAATCCTGGATTGATTTGGGGACACTGATTTGAACTATGGCCAATCCGGAAACTTTCGCAACACCCATATATGTATTAAATAACAATTGTTCGTTGCTGTCCGGTGTTGGGCAGGTTTGACAAATCATGGCCAGTTTTCGTGAGTTCACGTCGAACAGAAATACTTTCTGCGACAAAACTGAATGCATCCACAATTGGGAGTTATTGGTTAAGTCGATATTGTGGAGTGGCAAAAGTGCGTAGTCCGTTGCTGGGCTGATCAAGTGGGTTTTGCGGTGAAGAAAATAATAATGCCAGCCGTACCAAAATATATCGAACTGCGTAAGGGCAGCAGTGCTCGATGAATCCATTAATACCGTAGGAAAGGTCACGCGACATATTTGTCGAAATCTTTGAAACTGAAAGACTTTTATATAAATGCTGTAAATCATTTTGTATTCCTTCAGTTTTACCAAAATCGTACACGATGTATTACGTTTGCAGTTGGGATCATCACTGCTGACGGAAGTGTGCAGACTGACACAACTCTTTGAAATTGCGCACATGGAATGATAGTCATTCTGCAGAGAATGTGAATCGGGTAATTCATTCCTACCGCTAAAGCTGTGCGAGAAGTGTGAAGTACAAATGGTGAAGAGTTTTAAAGTTTTCCAATGTTGCCGTTCCACTAAATCGTTGTCTATAAATGTGACTCCATTAGGAGCACTGATTGTGAGACGGGTCATGCTTAAGCAGATTGCTAGCCCGCCAAACCAATCGCCGATCGCTACCAACTTCATTGGAACCAATACACCTTCATATGACGAAATGATAATATGGTGGTTCCAAGGCATCTTTGAATGCCGACGATAGTCTCACGAAATCTGCTAGATCGAATTGTTCTAGCATCGTTAACGAATCAATACACTAATGGATATTACCTAAATTAATGTTCTGATCGAATGTAATGCGGATTGGCCTTAAGCTGTGTTATTATACAAATTGTGACAAAAGGTAGTTCCAACATAAAGCCAATGCTGAAGTGTCCACTTTAATATTTGCCGAGTGGGTATATATATTAGTTTCTTCATTATTAATAAATATGTTAAGAATATTGCATTACATTATTACGTGTTCAAGTATGTTTTAAGGTGAGGAAATGTTTCGTTCAATTTAATGAATTATAAAATTATTATTTATTAGCACCTGAACTTGCAATTAATACATGCTGGCCGCTGCAATTTGATTATCGAGTGTGCTGATTGTATATGTAAATCCAGCGCCATAAAAGATGTAAATACGACATGATTGTGGCCATGTGCGATCTTTAAACTAATAGATGCCCAGTACAACTATCCAACTGATATGGATTTTCAGTGGCCCAGAATATTGATTTGAGAAGCTAATAATTTCATACCCATTTATTCTATGTATTGCTTCGTATCAATCAAAGTTACATGTTCATGAGAAAGCAGTGTAGAAAGAAACCGTTGTAAGCCAAGTTGCTACGAGAGCAGCTGTTCCTAAAGTAAGAACTCATCAGTTGTACTCCATCGGACACAAGAGAACAATTTGTTGAATTATAATTTTTCTTTTCTGTGCCATAAGAATTTTTTGAATATGCTAAAGGACGCAATGAATGTGATCGCATTACAAAAATTCAATGACGCAAACAATTCGTTTCAAGTGGTGATGAATGTACACAACATAAAACTCATTTGTGCTAATCGATAGTCTTCAATTCAACAGCGGTCTACATTAGTCTTAAAACTCAAGGTAAACAATTTTTCTAGTTATTAATAGAAAACATTTATTTTTTCGAAGCTTACAAAGAGCATCAATGTTGTCGAATGGCTGTTCACCATATAATTGATTGCCTGATTTTAATGGATTATATTTATTGAAATTGTCTAGGTTTCATTGTTACAATTTTAATGTATTCTTAGGATGCATAAGTAACTTGCTTTTGAAAACTAAATATTTCCAACAAACAACAACCAACAAACATTACCAGTGTCAATAAAAGGTTATACTAAAATGTACTTATTATCAAAACCACCGGCGTCTATAACAACCGCTATTATCGTGACAAACACCAATAAATCAAAATATGGAAATATGAACATTGTTAAATCAGTTGGTCATGTAGTTAGTTTTTTATTTATCAAGGTGTATTTTATTTATTTATTTATAATAATTTACTTTTCGCGTACCTGATAAATGTGCAAAAATCGTCATAACTTAGAATCTACATAATGCCTATGTCATATCCCTAAATCCAGAATTTCCACCGAAATACCAAGCACTCGGCTGCAAACACGGACATTGTCAGGCCTAAACTGAACGCTGTAGTTACCCAAACAACAAACATATCCCAGAAGCCGGAGCTCCCGATTTCAGCATTATGATATCTTGAATTAACCAGATAGTGAGTGACATCCCTTCCACCGGTCCTGCCTTTCACACGCCTCTCCACCTCCGAAAATTGATGTGCCGCAGTGGTAGGTATAACATTTTTGGAAAGCCTTCCATCGTACTGCTGCCGTATCAGAAATTGGCGCTTTTGCTCTTCGTCCACTAATGTATGTTCGTATTGATACAAACCAGACTGAAACAACGACGCAATTGCCCAGTTATACGTCGAAGTGAGAAACGAATTCAAATTCCAACAAATTCCTGCCAATTCAACAGGAATCGACGCCTCCGTATTTTCGTATACGCTGAAACCGTCAGATGCGGCCAACACAGGCTGCCAGTAGAACCAGTTGGAATATGGGTTTACAGTCACTACAGCAACATCCTGCATTGCGTTGTCATAGGAAATTTCTCCGTATGGCATTACTGTGTGACCTTCCATGATCGCGTCGATTTCAAATTCGGCCAAATATACGTACTCCCCATACTCTAATATTTTATTAACGACTTGCACCGCTTTAACGCTACTTGGTAAAAACGAAATGTCATTCACTGCTGGCAGAATCAAGCGAGGAATATACAATTTAAATTTACTCTTTTCCGTCGTAATCTCCTGTATTGAACCTGGCAATTGACTTGGAACAGGGATCGACGTGATTTCAGTGTACATTGTGAACGTGTAGAAATTCCTCAGCAGTAAGGTTACGAGGAACCATATAGTCACCAGTTGAATGTTATGCTTATTTGTCAAGTTAAGTTTGATATCGCCCTGCTCCAACAGCACTGAGTAATGCAGAAATGCTGTTTCGGCCAAGTTTGTAGCATATCTGGTGCATCTTAAAATCACAGTCAATATAGTCATGCTTGTAAGCATAAGCAACCAAATATCTGGGGAGAACGGCGTCACCAACGACGAGAGGCGTCTAAACCCAACCGTGTCAATGTTCTGGTGTCTAATAATCAGAAAATATTGGATGCCCCTTTCCTCATAGTTGAATGCGTGTGGACTGTACGTGCGTCCTTCAACGAGACTTCCACGGACTGCTATATTCTGATAATCCGGTATCATACGAGGGTCGATGGAAAAGTTAAACCGAACAATAATATCTTTCCTGGTGCAATGGTACGCATTAGATTCACATTGCGGCTTGCGTCTGTGCTTCACGAGATTTCTAAACTGGCTATTGTTATGATGGAAGTTCCAAATGTTATCTAGATCCTTTATGGTGATTGGGACATGAATTTCAATGGTACCATGTTCCGCAACTGTCGCGGCTCCGATATTTACATAAAATATACTTTGTAAACTGTGGCTCGGTTCAGAGCAAGTCTTACAGACCATAGACACGTTTCCGGATTTCATGTCAAATAAAAAGATTTTTTGCGACAACACCAAATGCATGAACAATTTCGGTTTGATGGACTCGCCATTAAAGTGATACGGCAAAAGACTGTAATCGGTACCTGGGCTGATCAAGTGAGCCTTGTTATGAACAAAAAAATACCCCCAACCGTACCATAAGATGTCCGCGTTTGCAAGCGCCAATTTATCCATCGTATCATCATGTAATACGGGCGGAAATGTTACTCGACATGTTTGACGGAATCTTTGAAACTTAAAGGTTTTGACGTAGTTGTTGTAAGTGGTTTCGTATTCCTGATGCTTTACCAAAATTATACACGTCGCATTATTTCGGCAGGTGGGATTTCGGTATTTAGAGGATGTGTGCAAACTGATACAATTCGCATCAAGCATACACATGAATAGATATTCATCTTGCAATGAATGTGATTCAGGCAATTCACTATGACCAGTAAAGCTATGCGAGAAATGGGAAGTGCAAATGGTGAACAGTTTGAAGATTTTCCAGGACTGCGGATCCTCCAAGTCATTACTTGTGAAGGCGACTGCAAGAGTAGTCTTTAGTTGGAAATGGTGACCACATAATAATGCCAAAAGCGCACCAAATTTACTGTCGAATTTTAACATTTTAATTTCACAACTCGTCCTCATATTTTTATATGCGTGTTTGCTCGGACTTATTTCCGACAGAATGGTGACAAGGTTTGCAAGAAACTGACTCAGCAGTACAGGTGGTCATCATTGGTTGGTCATGCCAGAAACATAAATTACGCAAATTCATGTCACTGCTTTCTTAAGTGCACTTGTTTAAGCTCGTGCTCTTGCAAGTGTGTAGGAGTCCCAAAACGTAACCCTATCAAAATCTCAATAGCCACGCGTCCACTCAATTCAACTGGTAACTACTTATTCAAATCAAAAATTTTACGACATACAAACTTGCATATGAACATTATATTAAGCGGTCACGCACAAAATTCATGTTGCGCTACATAAAATAAGATGATCGTCCAGATGTGGCGGAACTGAATCAGTTACGATACCTTTCCACGGAATAACACTCAAGATAGTTGACATAATAATTTTGCCGTAACCACTTTTGTTTTGACATATAATCAATTTCATTCTTGGCAGTTAAAGAAAACTATCGTGTAGACCTTTATTTAATAACTATAGCATTCATTATCATAATGCAAAGGTGTTAATGACGTAAAGTGCCATTATGGAAACACATCGTGTGGCACACTGTATTTCAGTATACACTCCCAAGTGATCAGCATGATTAAAATTGAATTATTTTTCTCCTATGAGCAGTAAAATTAATATTTGCATTGCTCCATAGAGTTGCAGCTCATAACCAAGCTTGGATGAATTAAATAAATTACGCATTTAAATACACAATACAAAACTTGTTGCTGCCATGAAAGTAATGTATCGTATCACCTGAGAATTTGGTTATCGAGTTACCAAGAAAATATAATCGTTCATGCTGGTCGACTGTGGCGAATGTGATGTACTATTATATTAAGTGCAAATTTATCCATTTATCTACGCAAACATTCATCAGTGTTTCACATATCAGGTCAATATGAGTAAACGTACACGGAACGCTGTTCGATTATCTTCCACGAAAAGGTTTATATTGTTTTCTACAGCAGTAGCACATCAATCGGAAATAAAATGTGTTCATGTGTGCATACGCAATGCGTGGTTATGTAGTCAAATGCATCAAGACTGTAAAGCCAATTGTTAAAAAAAGATTAATGTCTCTGTTTGGTTTTGACCGAGGAAGTAGATATTCTTAAAATAATACATTTGTTTATTCCCTTCGAAATTTCTAGGCTCGTCAGCTACCAAACCTGGTTTCAACAACGCAGCTTGCCACCTTCATTAGAATCAGAAACACAAATTTTGTCGAGGCACCATTTTTTAATAGGTATTATCGGGTTCATGTTCAGACGGCTACATTTCAAGCTGATGGCTTCGCCATACTCAACAAGGTGTAGATTTATAATACATAAGCTTGTGAGAATACGACATCGAGGATTTGACATTGTACTCAAAGAACAATAGACAACGCAACCAGCCAGAAATGGGATATTTTAAAGGATTAAAAGCCACCCAAACTAGAATATTCTTGGCTTCGATATTTTAATCCCATCTTACATACCCACGCATGAAAAAAGTCATAACTTGTAGCATTTCATTCACCTGTGCTTTTTGACGTGACTGTGTATATCATTGCAACTTTATAGTAAACTTGAAAGGTATTTAAACTCATTACTTTGTTGTATCCATCACCAATTTCTTACCGCCCATCCGATTGGCAGCAAATTTTGGAGCAGTCTTCCGAGTACGCTTGAAGAACCCAGTTTACGAGCAGCACCAGTTGAATTATAATTCAATATAAGCCGTCAGAATTCACAGGTAATGTATTAACTTGCTTTCTAGTTTATGAAATTAATTATCCTATGTTAGGAAACATTAATAAGCAATACATGATTTTAAATTGTTGCGTCAATTATAAAATTCAAAGTAAATTTGTCCTCCTATGTAGGTTATAGTAGCAGAACCACCATCAAATTTGCAAGTGTCCAGGACATTCTCATTTCGTTTAACTTCCACCATGGCCTTCCAAATCGTGCAGATCCTCCCAATTGCCCTATTTGTCACTGTGGCAAGTATTTTGGTGACTGAAACCAACGCGCAAGATGGCTATCTTCCACCGTCACCCCCAGTTGACTGTAATGCGCCGTATGAATGTACCACTGAGGGAATGTTTACAAATCCCAACAACTGTAACAGTTTCTACTGGTGCGTTGATGAGACGGGGCAACAGGACTTCCGAATGTACGAGTTCAACTGCGGGGTGAGTGTCGTGAAGAAAATTGTTTCAATCCTGGTTTGCTGGAATAATTTCTCGGTGGTTTCTACGTCAGGCTCAGTACAAGTTTGTTGCTAATTTATTATTTGATTGTCATTTTTATTGTAGATGGGCCTTTGGTTTGATGAGAGGAGAAAGATCTGTAACTGGATCCTTCAGGTTACCCCTGTTCCGAGATGTGCCGCTTGCTGAGGCATATTTAACTGGCGGGCGCTGATGTCGCAAAGAGATTGGGGAGGTGCGCATGTTGAGTATGTGTTTGAGGGTTTATTTATTTATTATTGCAAATACTTTATTAGATAATCATTAAAATTGATTCAATTGTATTTCCTCAGACGTTGCTCTGATTAATATTTTAATAATAAAATCAAACAAAAGCAAATAATACGTACTCTTTCCTGACTGTCTACTTATGCTCTGACCATAAAACACTTGTAATTGCACGATATATGACATTTCCAATGACACGTTAGTTTTCTACTCATATTGTCATCCGGATACCAAATTGGCTTTTATGTTACATTTAAAATTCGATGCGCACTAATTGCTTAGGGATCATTAATAGTATGCCCTGCTTTTGTCTAACTCATTCATATTTTTGACTAGAAACTATTCTTTACAGCATTCCGAAAATGTCGTTTCTTATTGGAAAACATAAGTATCCACTGTTGATTTTTTTCATATTGGATTTGGCAGAAGTTGGTTATATTTTGCGGACTCTTTACTTAATATCTTAAATTGATTTGAGCAATGTTTTGAAACAGTAGTATTATTTATCGGCAAAACAAGTCGTGTTAACAAACTGCAAACTGCTTTCTTTATGACTGGGCCACCAAACAATATGAATAAACATTGCTGCCACTGTCATTCCATCATTGCACTGCTACGTGCATTGTAATTGAATCATATTTCGTAAATGAAATTAGTAAACTGAAGTGAGTGCAGCATGGTATAGAAACATCATCAAATACTGTTGCCATTCTATTCATAACACGGATTTTTACTAGTTTTAACTTTTATTAGTTTTAGAGCTGCTGCGCATCCTGTGGTGTCTACGATACCTTCGAAGAATAACCCACAAATGTATATAAGTCAACGAAGTTACATTTTTTTCAATTTGTACAGCCCAAAGCATAAGGCATTACTGACAGCCATTGGCACAAGCTCAAAAAGTACCTAACAAAGTTTAAGTACAACATGTGCGGGCGACAGCCCTCCGTGGATCCGATATTTTTGCAGTAGGAATAATAGGAACAATGATAGGTCTAAAATATCTCATGTAACAAGTTTATACCTGCATAAAGCAGACTTTTCTAAGCTTAAATACTTTAGTTCCGAATAGAACCAGCCAAGTGAACTTTTTAACATTTTACTTCGACAAGTCACGTACATACTGGCTTTTAGACTGTACACATAGTACAGGTTACAGTTTTTTAATGGAATTGAAACGGTATTTAAACTGGCAGCTCAATCCATTGTCATTACCACTCCGCTGATGTTCGTCCTTCTTGGCGTTACATTGTTTGCTGTCGTCAGAGAAAACAATCACAGGCAACGATTTTGTGAAGACTTTGACAGCATTAAATTCGTACGTAAGATATTTTACACACTGAAATTTCAATTACCTTTTTCACATTATTGAAGGAATAATTGGGAATTGAAATATACCAACTGGATTTATGTACCATTAGCTTAGTTTTAATACCAACGTTGTGTCGCTAACGTATATTGAATTTCAGGTGCCCCTGACAAAGACGCACAAGCTGACCGACTTCAATTTTTTTCTGATCCCGTTAATACAAAATGAAGATTATGTTGCGTTCAATGACTCTACCACTGGCCATGGTGGCTATAATGTCCTTGCTTGTGACCGACACCGACGCTCAAGGAGGATATCTTCCACCTCCACCGCCTCCAATTGATTGCAATCAACCATATGCATGCCGTGGTCCTGGCATGTTTGTGAATCCGAACAATTGCAACAGCTTCTACTGGTGTGTTGATGTGGACGGTCAGCAGCACTACAAGGCTTATGTTTTCAATTGTGGGGTAAGTTGACCTAAAACGCAGGCAGCTACATTATTTCACATTTGAGTAGTAGTTTGACCTATTATGTTGGGAATGGTAATTTTAGCAACCGTTTTTTTTAATTTAAGTTTTATATGGTTTTCTTGGCTATTGCAGAATCGCCTTTGGTTTGATCAACGACAAATGGTTTGCAATTACCCAGAGAACGTATCACCCCGCCCACGTTGCGCCGACTGCTGGCACTCCATGTAGCGCAATTATACAGCGATCGCATAAATTTTTGTAACCAACCTTCGTATTTTTTAGGAAGCGTGATCGCTATTTTGCCAATATTTTAAATCTCATTATTTTAAAGTGTTCACACATTCATGCTTAAATTATATTTATGTTTCAACTCATTTCATAACTTTTAAAGAATTCTTGAATTCGGAAAATGAATTATGCGACTTTGCCCCGCTCTAGTGAAATAAATAATATTGTTTACCACTGTGTTCAAAATAATATATGTTTAGGTATCAGGACACGTTAATATCACATTGCCTTCTTATATGATAATAATTCACTATTGCATAAAATCAATATCGATTGTAATTTGACCAGTTCTCATAATAAGCAGTTTTTAGAATCTCAAAAGAAAAGTAAACGCCAATAAAATGTATAAAGCGGAAGGACAGGCCCTAACCAATTATCTTCATATGCATATTTATATAAAGTATTTGAACACAGTGGAAATGGCATCGAGCAAGTTATCCATAAAATAATGCCAACCGAGGCAAATCCAATCTAAGGGGGAAATGGGAGCGCTTTATTGCTTGTTGGCACAGGCTAACCCAACAAAAATTAGCAGAAGGTTGTACTTGATTTTCATGTGACTTCCAACGCTAGCAGAAGTACTAGTATTCCGGATTGTTCCACATATCAACTGCATTAATTATACGTGCCTTTGGAAGTTTATGCTTTGGACTCACATACAATGACTGTAATTTTATATCCAAAACATGTACTAGGTTGACGTGGAAGGAGTATCAGAAATGGAATTATTTAGCAAAAAAACAATATTTGGGACGATATATATATCCTTCCAGAAAGAAACAATAATAATTTCCGTTGGAAGAAAATTACCGAGCTCCTGAAATTAATGAAATAGCTCCCGGTATCAATTATTTTTCAGGAAAATGCCAACTTTTTTTCCAGAAAACTAATACGTATTCCTTTGAGGAAAATGTAATGGGTCTTCAGTAAAAATAACATAGAAGTAATATAACTTTTTGTTAACTTTTGGGCCTTATATAGCTTTTTGTTTATATAACATTTTAGTATTTTTCTAATTGTAAGCAAGTTTAGTATAAGTCATATTGATAAACACCAAATGCCATCCATCTACTCTACGTAGAACTAGGACGGGTGTAAACCCGAATTAAAAAGCTACCGGAAACTTGTTGCCTGTGAAATTGAGACATTTGGAACTCAGTTCACCCTTCCCAAGCAATAATCTTGAAGTTCTCGATGAATTTCTGAAACAATATATTTTGGCCCTTTGTTGACCCTGAGGGTCATGGATCCACCACTCCGACAGTTGGCCGAATTGATCCATGGTGTAATGACAAAAAATGATCAGCATAAAATTCTGTATTAAAAAATCGATAAAAGATTTTTGCCCATAAGGATGCATGGGGACGTTACCCCCCACCGTACTCCTTTGGGCCCAGGAGACCCAAAATCAATACCAAATTTTCGTTATGACCTGAGGTACATCTATGCCAACGGTCAACGTGGAGGAAAGTTATAATGTTTACAGACACTCAGACACACATACAGACAAACATATCAATCGCAATAACTACCTATTAAGCATTTCATGCTTCCGGTAGTTAATAATGCAACCATGACATTTGTTTACACAACACATGGTGGGCGAACCAGTTTTAGTAAAAACAAGAATTTGGAAGGCGCTGTTGTTCACAAGCACAATGTTAATCAAGAATAACTAGCATAAAGTGGTATCAGAGTTCCATCCTGCTACCGGCCAATGCACATATATAAGAATATCCAGTTGGCCTATACTGTTGACTGCATTAAGTTCCCTCTGTCTCCGTCGGATCAGATTGCACCGCCTGCCACTTTATAACCAAAACATGAACTAGGTTTGCGGGGAATATTATTACAAGCATCGTTAAGGAGTGTACTCCATTGCTGCAGAAAAAGCAATTATAATTTCCTTTACGTTTTTATCCAGCCAATGCTGTTGAACGTCACGAAACCATTCGCTGGGAAATCATTGGCCATACGTGTTCAGTACATACATAAGAGGATTTGTACTTGAATGTACAAACCAGTAAAAGATGCCACTTGTTCAAACTGGACTTTTGAAGGAATATCTCAAAGCAGCTGCTTGCCTAAGGCGTATATCCGGTGGCAAATGCTGCGTATGGGATGACGTCTCACAAAAGCTCAAATTCATTAGACGACCGTGTATCCTTGGCGCAATATTATCCGGAATATTTGGACTTCCGGAAATTTTGCACACTGCAAAATCTTTGCTGAACCGAAAGAATGGTCATGGAAATGGGGATTCAACTGAAAGCCAGTTGCTAAACTTGGGAGTACTGTCGACACAGGGCAACATTTGCGGATTTCTATTCGCAATGTACTTTATTCGATACTGCATACAAATGGAGTGGCTCTGGAACCAACTTCTGGTAGTTGAGCAAAATCACTTGAAACATGGTAAGTAAACAATGTACCTATCAGTATGACATTCTCACAGAGTTCATATGTTGAATGGAAAACTAAAATAAATTATCATGTTTTCAGATGGAACCGTGTCGGTTAATACAAGTGCCAAGATGGCGAAACATTCCTGCAAACTATTTACGTTGGGAGTACAGTTGGTCAGCCTAGGCTGCGCTACACTCTCCACAGCCGCCGCTCGGAATCCGTTCAACCTATTCAGCTTTCCACCTGGTTCGTGGATATTGGGCAGTGCTCTGCAAAGTTCGGGCACCGAAATTGGAAATGTTCTTTTCGTGAAGATCATGACATTCTTTGGAAACTATCTTGTTTGGAGTATGACAGTAAAGAGGACATTTCTTATTACGATTGAGTTGTTAATTGGATGCGTATCCCTAACAATGCTGCTGTTACGGTTGAGGCGGTAACTTAAAAAATAGTAATATTATATTTAAGCATAAATTGCACAAAATAATAAATTTCGTCACTATTCTAGCAACCTAAGTGGCATCAGCTTTTGCTCAAAGCAGACTGCAATCATGCCCAAGCTATGGCGCGTCACGCTCTTCTATCGACAAATCCAAATACTTGCTCACGTCTTCAATCAAATTGCCGCAGGACAACTGGTACTCTTTCTGGTAACGTTTGGTGTGGCGCAGATTTGTTGCTCGTTGGAGTTGATGCACGGCGCCGGAAGGGAAAATCTCAGCTTTGCTGCATACGCCAACATGGGATTCTGTATTGTGTGTCTGCCACCAGTATGTGTCGGTATCAATTTCATCTTTGGATTCTGCTCCCAAGTTCATGATACATGTTGTAAAATTCTGGAAGATATGAGGTGTCGGTCGGTGGGCGTAGAGCCTATCGTCTATCACAAGTTGCGTAAATCATTCCAGGTTATCAGAGTCAATTTTGGGACAACGAATTTCATTGATAAACTTACACCATGCGTATTTCAGATGTTTTTGGTGTTGCGATTCGTTGACCTCCTCTTGATTAAGTGATTCCGCAGAGAGCCTGTATTAAAATCGTGGAGTAGAATATATAGCACTTCACGTGATTAGGTGGTCAATAAATGGAATATATTAAAAGGTATTTAACATATTTGGATAAATGGGTACACGTTATTAAGCTATTCATAAGCTATACGATAAGCTATTCATCGCTGTGTCATTTCCTAGTTACGTATCGACACCAATTTCATATTATGCTTTTGCGCACGAGAGCATGATATATTTTGCAAAATTCAGGAGGACATGACGAGTAAATGCAACTGGCTTACAACCGATACCTTGCCACAAACAGTGCAAATCCCTTAAGTTTGTCAACGTTAAGCTTATAATGACCAATTATGTTAAAAAACTTACGTTTCAATAAAATTGGTATGCTGTTCTTACTGGTCAGCTACATCCTGATTAAATGATTTGATAGGTGTTGCCAACGAACCTGGTAGCATAAATAATTAAGGATAACGTTTTAATGCGGGTATATGTAGATTCATTTGCAACTTAATAGGATTTACCATATTTAAGGGAATCGGTTGAAGTAATTATAAATTTGTGCCATTTGCTTTCTTCGAACGAAGAAAAAGTTATTTTATTTCTTTTGAAACATAACTAGCAAGATTTTGATTATAGTCCAATCAAATGCCACATCCCATCCTATCTGCAATAGTCATGCTGCCTTTTCGCAGTTTCGTAATAATTTAATCATAAAACTCAATATTGTGTGAATTTCTATACGCGTACAACGTTCCCATGTAGTAAAGATATTATTCACTGCAGGCTGTCATACTGACAAATTATGACTATCTGGAACTGCGCATATAGGTATTTGCAAATAATAAAACATTTATATATGTATTTACTCATTTTACATCAATCAAGTCAATTTCATAAAACCAAATAACGATAACGCTCATTGGTAAGATACCACATAATTTTTCATAAATTTCTAGATAAGAATCGTTCAAAATTAACGATTTCATTAATTTTTGAATCAAGCCGATTGTCAGACATCATTTTTGCTTACATGTATTTAGTAGGTGTTTCCTTTATTATCAAAACAATTAATTTGGCTTGTATTTTGTATCGAAAGGTATATCATATTGTATAGTATCACACCTCTGCATTGAAAACAACTTTTCCCAATTCCACTTTTCCGATACAAAGTACAATCATAATCGCATGCTCGTCTTGCGGACACATGTTTTTCAAGAATCTCACTAAAATAGTTTTTAGTGACTGTTGTAAATTGATAATTGTTAAATAATTGTAAATTACTCTTTCATTACACAAAGGAAATCTGTTAAATTAGTACAAGTATAAAATAATGAAAAATGTTCGGACAATGTATAAAATCTTTCAATAATGCAATGTCCGTTAGATATTAATGCCCACTGCCCGATTATTTACAAACGATAAGCAGATTTTGAGAGTACATTACACGGTTATCACTTTATTATGTTCACTCAATAGTCTGCACCACGTATACGTTTAATATCCATTAAATATATCAACGTTGTGCTGCATAGGTTCACCTTCTTAACTTGCAGTAATTACATGAACATATTTGTACAAATTTAAGAAATTCAAATCTGGCCTCTTGAGTAATGTAATATATTCGGCAATAAAGACACAAAGAGAGACAGCTAAAAGTATTAGGATTGCTACCCATACCGCGATCAGATCCGAGAGGCCGGACTCTTTAAATTCATAATTTTGAAATACAGCATTTAGTAAGTAATGCTCCGTCCTTCCTCGCAACCGGTCGCTTTTGAGTCGTCGTTCTATGTTAGAGAGTTGATTCACCGCACCGCTAATTGAAACATGCCGATACAGATTTGTTGCAACCTTGATCAATTGTAAATATTCCAGCTTGTGTCCAACATTAACCTGAAATTTCTCGTACTGGTAGATACCGGATTGAACAAGCGATCCCAATGTCCAGACATAGGTTGGCGTGAAAAATGAATTTCTTGTCCACCAAATTCCTTCATGGCCGAGAATAAGAGGCAGCTCATTATTTTCATACACACTTAGGCCGTCGCATCCGATAAACAATGCCTGCAGATATGGGTTGTTGGAAATTGGGTGCTCATACATCACCGCAAAATCTTGCATCGCTCCGTCCAAATCTACGTGGTAATACGGCTGGAGAGTATGTCCAGCCAATACGTAGTAGATTTCATCCAGAGTAAAAGAGACGAATGTTCCGTACCTTTCAATTTTCTTTTTAAGCTCACTCAGCTTTCCGGAATCTTTGCTGTAAACTGTATGCCCTAGTTCCAACTTCAACTGCATGGGAACATACAGCTTAATATTACTCAATTTAGTTGCGACGTCTTCGATTGATTCGGGTAGCTGACTGGGAACTGGAACGGATGATAAATCTGTGTACATTGAAAATGTATAGAAATTTCGCAAAAGCAATGCCGTGAATAACCAGATTGTTACAAACTGAATGTTATGCTTGTTTGTGTGTGTCAACAGGACATTGCCCTGTTCAAATATAACTGAATGTAGCCAAGCGGCACTATCGACAAAGCTTAGTCTAAATCCTGTATTCTTTAAACCAGTAACTAAAATCAACATACTGACAACTAATACGATCCATATTTCGTACGAGAATGGCCTCAGTAATGCAGACGTTCTTCTAAGTCCAATTGAGTCAATATTTTGCCGTCGAATTACAACGAAATATTTTAGTCTTCTGTTATCAATGTTGAAAGCATGTGTTGTGTAAATACGCCCGGTATGCAGATTTTCGGTATGAGCTATTTCGCTATATGTTGGTACTTCTGCAACAGGATCTAGCGTAACGTTAAAGCGGGATAGAATATCGTGCTTGATACAATGGTGTGCAGTTGCTGTACAAGGTTGTTTGTGCCGTCGACTGATTACTCTCCTGTTTAGTCGATTCCCATGGTGAAATTCCCATGCAAAGTTCAATTCCTCTGTTGACGTTGCGGTAGTTATTTCAATTGCAGCTAAGTAAGCTGAATTCGCGGTTCCGATTCCGTCGTACCGCATGGTCCGGGTCTTGCCACTTTGATTTGTACACGTCTTACATGCCATGGCTATTCTTTTGGCATTCAAATCATACAGAAACAATTTTATTGGTAATCCTGATGGAGCAAGAATTTCAACGCCTTTTTGTCTCCCAGAGAATTGATACGGAACTACAACGTAGTCCCAAGTCGGACTAATGAAACTAGTGAATTCTTGAAGAAACCAGTATGTCCAGTCATACCACATAATATCGCCGTCACCAAGCGACACAATACCAGTGACACCTAAGTTTACACGTGGAAATGATACTCGGCATACTTGACGAAACCTTATGTTTTGAAACGTTCTCGTGTACATTTTGTGTAATATTTGATATTCCATGCTGGACACATTGACTATGGTACGATCATTATGTCGACATCGCAGATCTTCCGATCTGACATACGTCCGAAAGCTGACACAGTTACCGCATATTAGACATGCAGAAGCGTAGATGTTTTGCAATGACACAGTATCGTATCCATTACTACAGTGATCATACGTGTTTGAAATATAGGCTATGCAATTTGAAAATAGCTGAATAGTATCAATGTGGTGCTGATGATATGGTTTCTCATATGGATTCGAGTTTCCATGAGCGCTGCATTGAGTGAGCCTGCCCGCCATTAATGTATAAGCAAATATACACAATAGTTTCTGGCGCGAATAAACACAATTTGCAAACCCTGTGGGTTTCATGGCAACCTCTGTCTACAAATTTGGTCCTACTTACTGAGGACCAACTTGATCTTTAATCCTATATCTAGAGTGCAACGGTTTGGTTTCCACTGATTTTTGTAGTGTTCGGATAACGTCTATGCTGTTTATAATCTTGTTTAGCAGTCAGTTATCCCGGCCGCGCTTCGCAACCCAGTCGTTTATAAAGCGGCTGGAAGAGTTGGTAACGTGACGAATCAAATGTCGCACGGAAGAAACATTCCATTCATGTCATTCATGAGAATCCATATCACAATGTAATGATGCTCGAATTAACAAATGTAAACGTCGATATGGAGTCTGCGGTTGCAATAAAGACATGACGTGTATTATGAATTGAGAACCCACAGCGGTTACCGCTCACTCCAGTGCAAAAAGATCTGTTTGTTTCATTCTCCACAAGAACCGTTTTCAACACTTGAGTCGCTTAGAAAGAACGGTTAAAGGAAGACTTCAAGTGAAAGGGTGAAACTTTGTATTCATGTTCATAAGTGTTTCTTGCAAGCACCCATGTATCTGCCAGGAGCTTAAGTAACTATTCAATTCATTGTATTTCCAAACAACTCGGGCATTCTCAGTTAGAAATATAAGACAACAGAATATTCGGTATACAAATATTGAGAATACAAAAATATTCATTCGCTGCGTTGAGCTTTTATACTCGCAAAATTTTGTCGCAATTGAGGACAAATTGTTCCACAAAGAACAATAAAAATACTTCTGAATAAATGATGCAAATAAACTACCATACAATCCTTTGTTCAAGCCCAAAACAATGAATCTATCAGCAAACAATACAACTTTCAAACAAAAGTAAAAACAATAGGTTATTGCATACATTTCAACTCATACTCGCCCAATAATCGTAACCATGTTTTGGTACATCATTCATGTAAAATTACAATACTTTCATCACTATGGTATATCGAAGTGGCCAGATATATCAACAATAGAAAGTTAATTCCCCACATAGTTCGGTTCCAGTTACCCCATCCAAGCACCTACTTCAAAGTACCGGAACATTTCACATTATGCATACGAAAGGAAGGAAACAACGAACGCAAATACAATTCATGTCCAGACTACAAGCCCATTTACATGACAGTTTTAAATTTTAATTATTCTAGATTGAAATGATATATAAATGCGACACAATTTGAACGTCAGCAGAACTCTAAACTAACATTTGCACATTTCTATTATTTATTGGTGCTTAATAATTACACGCTTTTCAAAATCGGACTTACATTTAAATGCGATGCAACATTAGAGGGATAGTTTATTCCTAGTTTAAAAAGCCAACACTTGTACTTTTTCCACTATTCTTGTTTATAAACTAAAACAATTTTCTGAAATGTAATTATGAATTTTTACCTAGCGATAAAAAATATGCACTAATAACCATCTTGTCGACAAACAAGCTTCCTATTCTTCATAAACGTCGGGACACCGTCAGCAGGTTTACATTTTGAACACTACTTCTCCCCTGGACTTACTTCATCTTAATTAATTGCTGCCATCGTCTCGCCACAGCTCCGAAAATTTGTGCATCTTAAAATTGGTTTTCCACGAAATATTAAATATTCGACGATACACGTATGTTATGTGTATGTACTACAATTGATTTTTGTGGCAGTTTCAATGCATCCCAAGCCAATAATACATAAATTGCGTTCCGAATGTGAATGTTTTACCTAATTTCCAAATATATCATTTTAAAATCATATTTTATTTTCAAAATCCTATGACATTGATGTTAGTATGGTCCTATAAATGTAAGAAGACGTAATGAATTACGTTGGCCGGACTAGCACACAAAGTAAGGGCCCTTATATCTTGCGTATTTCATTGCATCGCAAATTGCTTTACAGATTCGCAGTGCTTTTAAAAATCTCAAAGCAAAGATATGTTCTGTGGGCCGTAACCGTGAAAGATGAATGACCATTGTCTAATGGAAAATCGCCGTTGAATATTCATGTGTAATGCAGCAAATGACACATGGCATAAATGTACATTCGTAACAGATAGTGTGTGAACAATTCAATAACTTTGAATATATTCCATCAAGTATTGTACACTTGATGGTGATTGTATTAAGAACAGAAATCGGAGAATGACACGAAAATCAAACCCATACAAAAATGCAATTTACTGTCTTCCCACAAATAAGTAGCTCTATTCAAATCATTAACGAGTAAGAAGAAGCGAAAAAAATCAAATGAAATACGACACAGGTATGCAAGTATCAAAGTTGCTGAGCACCAGAATAAATATTTGTGTGATGTATTTGTAGGGTGTGTATGATTTATGATTAGTTAATCAATGTACGTAGGTAAAAAGGTAAGTGAGATTCTTTGCCATTTAAAGTAACAAGTTTATTTTACAAATAGAATAGTAAGTAGGTATAAGTTTGCTGGAGATGTGCTCCAGGCAAAAGGCAAGTTAGGTCTGATGGGAAGCATGCAAGCAGCGTGTGTGTAGAGCAGGCGAGGATGGAGGAGCACGAGGTATTATTATGTTGTAGTTTGGCAGAGGTGGCGTGACCACCGTTTGGGGCAGTATGAGAATATACCACATTTCCTCTCCTTCATTCTTTTTAAATTGTTTAAATTGCAATTGTTATAAAATTGAAAAGAATATAATAATTGTAGACTGCTGCTGCTGCTAATCATCGTTGTCTTCATCATGGTCCAAGCTGCGTCGTGCGTCTGTAGCGGCGACCGCTTCCGGATCCATTCCTGATGTGGTGTCTTCATCATCGTCGTTCTGCTGCTGATGAGCCACCCGCATTTGGTCGATATGGCGCTTTAGTTGGCGTCCTCCAACGTCGACCAAAAATGACACTGGGCCAAGGGGATGAATGATCCTTCCGTAGGACCACTTCTCTTCATTCTTTGAGAATGACTTGACCCATACTACTTGACCTGGATGTAGCTCCCGAATTTTGGCTTTCTTGTTGTGGCTGGCTTCTTGGCGTAATTGTGACTTGCTTATGCTTGTCTTCAAGCTTGGATGAACCAAGTCAAGCCGAGTTTTGATGACTCTGCCCAGAAGAAGCTCAGATGGAGGGACTCCCGTTGTAGTGTGAGGGGTACTCCGGTACTTTTGGAGGAACTCCGTCAAGCGTTTGTTGATGGGGAGGTCGGTGCTCTTCATCGCCTCCTTAAAGGTTCTAACAAACCTCTCTGCTTCACCGTTGGTTCTGGGGTGATAGACAGTGGAGAGGATGTGTTTCACGTTGTTGCTTCTCAGGAACTGCTCGAACTCGTCTGAGGTAAACTGACGACCGTTGTCAGTTACCACTTGCGTTGGTAATCCAAATCTGGCAAAAACTTCCTCGAGTTTTTGGATTACCACCTGAGAGGTTGTACTTTGGACAGGGATGACTTCTGGCCATTTGGAGTGGGCGTCCACGAGAATGATCCAATTCTTGTTTTGAAAAGGACCTGCCAAATCCAGATGTAGTCTATCCCATGCCTGTTCTGGATGCTGCCAAGGATGAAGTGGGCTGGTTGGGGGATCTGCTGCTTTCTGCTGACACTGTGCACAAGACTTGCATAGGGCTTCAATGTCGCCATCCAATCCAGGCCACCACACGTGTAGTCGGGCGAGAGACTTCATTCTCACAATGCCTGTGTGCATAGAATGAAGCTCGTTGAGGATTTCAGTACGAAGAGAGGGAGGGATGATGACGCGCATGCCCCAGAGGAGGACATTGTTGACAACCGTCATTTCCTCTCTTCTCAAAAAGTATTGTTGTAGAGGTTTATCATCGTCAGATAATTTTGCTGGCCATCCCTGCTGCTGGAACTGGATAACTTTTGAGAGAGTAATGTCACGCGCAGTAAAATATTTTATTTTTGCGCTGGTGATTGGCAAGGACGCACAAAGGACGCTGGCAACTGCCTTAACTTGTTTTTCGACGCCAGGGTCCAATGTTGTAGCTGGTGTTGTAATACACCGTGAAAGGGCGTCAGCATTCCCATGATCGGCTGACTTCCTGTAAATGACGTCATACTGGAACTGTTGTAAATAGACAGCCCAGTGATGGAGTCGTGATGCAACGTAAACTGGTAAGCCAGTTTTCGGACCAAAGATCTTGAGGAGCGGGCGATGATCCGTAACGAGGAGGAATCTACGACCGCACAAGTATTTGTAGTACTTGGTAATACCAAAAATGATGGAGAGGCCTTCCTTCTCGATTTGAGAATAACGTTTTTCTGTCTCCGAGAGCGTCCTGGAGGCGAATGCAATTGGGCGTTCTGAACCATCTGTGTATTTGTGGAACAGGACCACACCGGCGCCAACAGAGCTGGAATCGCATGATATTCCAATGGGAAGAGCAGGATCGAAGTGAGCCAGTGTAGGTGCTGTGGTGATGAGTCGTTTAACTTCATCAAACGCTGCCTGGCATTTTGTAGTCCACTTCCATTGTACATCCTGTCGTTTCAGAGCGTAGAGGGGCTCAGCAACATCGGCAAGTTTTGGTAAAAACTTAAAATAAAAGTTTACAAGGCCCATGAAACTGCTTAATTGGTGAACATCTCGTGGAGCTTGGATGCTCTTGATGGCCTTAACTTTTTCCGAATTTGTAGAAATCCCTGCTGGAGAGATAGTGTGACCTAGGAAGTCCAGTGCTGACTTGGCTACTTCACACTTGTCTTGATTCAACTTGATGTTGTGGTGTCGTAATTGCTCGAAAATTGTGCGTAAAGTTGTAAGGTGCTGTTGAAGTGTCTTATCTGCGGCAAGAGTATCATCCATGTACGGCTTAGCTTGCTGTATGTCTTTCAGGATCTCGTCCATGGTCCTTTGAAAAATAGCAGGGGCTGATGATACTCCTTGTGGTAACACGTTGTACCGGAACAAACCTCGGTGCGTGTTGATGACGAGAAAATCCTTTGAATTCTCGTCCAGCTCCAACTGATGGTAGGCGTTTGAACCATCCAGTTTGGAAAAAACTGTGCAATTATGCGAAATTGCGAAGACATCCTCTGGAACAGCGATGGGATACTGAGTCACGTGTAACTGACTGTTGACTGTATCCTTAAAGTCTCCAGTAATGCGGACTTTGCCGTTCGGTTTCTGCACGACGACAAGAGGACTCGCCCACTCGGAGGTATCTATTTTCGTGATGACGCCCTGTTTCTCCATTGTCTGCAGCTCCAAATCCACTTTCTCGTAAATGGCGTATGGCAACGGGCGAGCCTTGAGAAAGCGAGGGTGTGCATCGTCCTTCAAAATTATGGATGCCTTGAATCCCTTGATTCGGTCATCGGCGGTGGGGGTGGAGAATACATCCTTGTATTCCTCCAGAAGCGACTTGACTGTTGTTGTTGTGATGTTGTTGACTGAGCGTGTATTGAGAACGCTCCAGTCAAAGTTGAGTAGTTTGATGAGGTCACGTCCGAGTAGTGAATCGCCATCAACCACTGGTATGCTGTGCTGGATTGTCGTTCCGTTGTAGGCAATGGTTGTGCTGAATTCCCCAAGTGCTTTGAATGTAGGGCCTTTGTATGGGCCGAAGACGAATGGACAGTCTTGGAGGGGCGGTTTCCCTAACTGCTGCCAAAACTTCTTGGAAAGTAAGCTGGACTCGCAGTGTCCAATTCCATCTTGTGAGGTACACCCGCTATTTGAACTGTAATAAAAATAGTTGGGTGGTTAGAGTTATTATTCAACTTATTTGTGCGTTGAATAACTTTGAGAGTTGTAACACGGTGGGCATCCTTCTTTTGTGATGAGAGGCAGACGCTGGCAAAGTGACCCTTTTTGTGGCACTTAAAACACTCAGCGTCAGTGTGCTTGCAGTCGTTGTACTTGTGTTTGCTGGAGCCGCACCGTCGGCATTTGTATTGATTGGTGTCCTTGGAGGGACCACCTCGGGATTGCTGTGGAGATTTCTGCTGTCCAGAGCTATCCGACTTGTTGTTGTAGGAGGAGGAGGAGTTGGAGGAGCCCTTGTTCCACTTACGAGACCTAAACATTTCGGTTTTGTGAACAGCGGAGGGGTCGACTTCCTTCATTTGTGTACTTCCACCTCGTATTATGGAGGTACTGGTTTCGGCAGCTTCCATAGCTATAGCTGACTTCATAACTTCCTCCAGCTTGATGTCGTCATCCTTGGAGAGAATGGCACGTTGTAGTTTGTCGTGATCAACTCCCAAGATGAACTGATCTCGGAGACGTGTGTCGAGATCCGACGTAAATTTGCAATGTCTGGCGAGCGTTCGTAAAGCTGCCAGGTACTGGGTAACTGTTTCACCCGCGTTCCGGTGGCGACGCATAAATTTGTAGCGTTCGGCCAAAGCCTTAGGTGTAGGCTTGTAATGCTCCTGCATCTTGTCCAGTAAGTCTGCAAGGGGCGTTTTTTCTAAGGAATCAGGCGAGATTAAATTCTTTAATAACGCACAAGATTGAATTCCAATATGAGAAATGAAGATGGCGTGGCATCTTTTCTCGTGTGAGGTGACGTCCAGCTCGTTAGCAATAAGAAAGGACTTGAAGGTTGTAGCCCAATCTTCGAATTCGTCAGTGGCCGGGTCAAACGGCTTGAGATTTCCTACGGTGCCCATTTTCTTCGGTTTTGTAGTTGTAACCGGTGTAGAAGAATGTGGTGGCGGTGGTGGATTAGATGGAGGTGTAGCTGAATGATGTGGAGTTGTTGAGGCGTCACTTTGTTGTGTAGATTGAGCAGTGGAGGAGGATTTCGGAACCTTTTTCTTCGTCGAGCCTCCTGATGTAGAAGAGGAGGAGGAGGCGGAATCAGCAGCCTTCTTCTTCTTTTTCGGTTTTGGATTTGGAGGTGGAGGAGCCTGTTTCTGGGATGTATCCGGAAACTGGAACTGTGCGTCTTGATCTCTGGCGCCTGGAGTAGTGGGAGCACTTGTGTCACTGCTACTCATCGGTTACTCAGCGTCTGTAAATTAACTGAAAAATAACACTGCACGCACCGTTTAGAGAAAGACAAAATGTAGCTCTTTTGTAAATTTTTATAACTTGCACTTTAAAAAATAGCCTCGTCGCCAATGTGATGTTTTTGTAGGGTGTGTATGATTTATGATTAGTTAATCAATGTACGTAGGTAAAAAGGTAAGTGAGATTCTTTGCCATTTAAAGTAACAAGTTTATTTTACAAATAGAATAGTAAGTAGGTATAAGTTTGCTGGAGATGTGCTCCAGGCAAAAGGCAAGTTAGGTCTGATGGGAAGCATGCAAGCAGCGTGTGTGTAGAGCAGGCGAGGATGGAGGAGCACGAGGTATTATTATGTTGTAGTTTGGCAGAGGTGGCGTGACCACCGTTTGGGGCAGTATGAGAATATACCACAATTTGTTTTATTAGTCGAATCGTCAACTATGTCATGAATTTTCAGTTGAAACCGTAATAATTTGTGAAAATATAGAATATATACGTGTATTCACGAAATAACCGACTGAGTCGAAGCGTCGTCCTTTTATACTGTCGAAATATATGATTCATTGTTACATAATTCCACGAAAAAACAATAAATTCTGTTCTTAAAAAAGCGTCGAAACGAGTGCGAATCGTGTCATTGATGGTAATAACAATAGAGAAAATCTTCGAAAACAATGCAATTTCAAATGTTTTTAAAATACAATGGATCATTAAATCGACTTTAATGGTTACTCGTTGCAATTGTTTAAACATATTTTCTTGAACAAACTATGTACCTATGTTGGTGAAATGTACATCATCCGACGGGTGTTTTAACGACGGGATGCCATATTCCCATACACTTTGGTTATGCACAATATATAAATGACAATGAAACATTCTATGGCAACAGAGATAATGGATACAATTAATAGAAATGAAATTACAGTCCACACCACAAACAAATCCGACATGCTAGTCGGCTTTATGCCCACATCTTGAAATCTTGAATTCATTAACTCATGCTTAGTTCTATCTCTCCCGTTCCGGTTCTTCAGTCGTCGCTCAATCCCGGAAAATTGTTGAGCAGCGGTGCTAGGAATTAAAGATCCACGAAGATTGAACTTATCCAGCTTTTCATTTAGGAATCGCCATTTCCTTCCGACTACCACTTGATCATGTACATATTGGTATATTCCAGAATGAACCATCGATCCGAGCACCCAAAGGTATGTCGTTGTAAAATATGAATTTCTTGTCCAGCCAATGCCTGCAATGTCCATTTTCACTGGCTCTTCGCTATTTTCGTAAACGTTAAGTCCTTTCGACACGGCAAAAATTGCTTGGTAGTAATAGTTATCAGAGTCAGGGTGTATGGTGATCACGGCGAAATCCTCCATGGTCTCATCGAAAACAATTTCCCCATATGTTTTCATAGATTGACCGGCTAATGCCTTAATTTCTTCGTTGGTAAAAAGTGCAAATGTGCCATATTTACTAATTTTGGTTGCAAGTTGACCCAACTTGCCGAGATCCTTTCGACTTGGCATCATCCGTAACTCTAGTGCGTAGTACGGAACCAAGAGTTTGAATTTACTGCTGTCGCTGGTAATATTATCGATTGATTCCGGAAGTTGACTCGGAGTTGGGATAGAAGTGATATCTGTGTAGAGTGTAAACGTATAGAAATTTCGTAAAAGCAGAGCGGTGAATAGCCAAATGACAACCAAGTGCACATTATGTTTATTTGTCAAGGTCAACGCGGCTTCGCCTTGTTCAAACAGAACAGAGTGAAGCCACATCAAACTCTGGATGATGTTTGTTGTGTACGCCGTGTAATAAAATATCACTGCAAATGTTACAACAGTGACCACAAAACATAGCCATACGACAACAGTGAATGGGGAGAATAGAGACGAGAGCCGTCTAAATCCAATCGTGTCAATATTCTCCTGCCTAACAACCACAAAATATTGAATGCTTCTGACGTCCACATTGAATATATGAGGCGTGTGAATGTTTTGTTGAGCATGTTCGTAGTAGCCGATTTGAGATATCACTTTGTGAAACGGTATTTGTGGTACACCAAGCGAAATGTTAAAACGGTGCAGAATTAGCATTTTAATGCACTCATGTGAATTCGAATCACATGGCGTCGGTTTCCTGGTCTTGATGGCATTTCGTTGTTGTTTGTTGTTGTTGTGAAACTGCCATTGAGCATCCAACTCCCGAAGTGTCACAGGAGTTGACATTGAAATAGCTGAAAGATAATCGGTTATGGATAGGCCGATTCCAATATGAGCAATTATACGCCTGATACTTTCCTCAACCTTGCATGTTTGACAGGCTATGAAGATTCTCCGAGTTCTAACATCGAACAGGACTATTTTCACAGGTGATCCTGAGCTTGTACGAACAACCACCTTTTCCTGTAGACCATGTTGACGGCAAGGTAGGATAGCGTAATCCCAATTTGAATTCAACAAATACGTCCAGCTCTTGAGAAACCCGTAATCCCAACCAATCCACATGATGTCGGCGTCGGAGAGCTCCACAATTCCATTCTGGTTCAGCGTTACGTAAGGAAAGGAAACCCTGCAGATCCGGCGATACCTTGCGGTTTGGAATGTTTTGTTGTAAACGTTCTGGATGATTTGATATTCTTTTTGACGTACCAAAATGGTGCATCTCTTTTCAGTACGACAATTTGGATCAGTACTTTGAGCGAAGGTGTGCAAACTGACGCAACCATCATGTTGCAGGCACATCGCAAAGTATGCTTGTTGGAATGACACTGTATTGGGAACTTCATTGTGTTCTTCAAAACTTCGAGAGAAATGGGAAGTACAAGCACTAAATACTTTGAAAGACTTCCAGTGTTGTCGACTTTCCAATTCGGCACTTAATATCGCCTTGACTATAACAATCTCTAAAATTGTACCAAGAAACAACCAGAGTGATGCCAGGCGAAAATAAAGTATGAATGTAAATGTATGGGAGTTGTTAAAAGTTAGATTCATCATGGCGATCATTGGATAAACGCCGACTTGCTTCTTGACGGAAACCAGTTCACTGAGGTCATAACATATGTAAGCTAGTTGCTTGTCGAATACGTAAGATATTAAACTTGTAAATTTAGCAGCACGTGACCACTTTGGTTTTAACGATCGTAACATTCCTTTCAAAGCGATTGACAAAGTGGACTTGATAAATTTATTTTGCTAGGACTGAAATATAATATAAATGAGAGCCGCTGGTACGGATTTCTTGCACGGCTAGCAATCCGTTTATAACCTAAAGAAAAATGTCGAGTGGACAAGAGTAGATAAGTGTCATATTCTTGTATGTTGCCTGTGATGTGTGGGGTAGCGGCAGAGAGAAATGTCACTAATTAAATCATTCGTCCAGAAACAAAATGATTAGTTATCCAACTAGTTGATGAAGCAATCAATTCTACACATTTATAGTGTACATTACAATGTGACAGATGGATATTAACTGATCAAATTAACTCCTGTTTCAAAATTGGAATTGGTGTCTGACGTGATGTAAGACAGACAGTATTGACATAATAGTACGGAATATGGAAAATAGCATTTCTCTATAGCAAAATTAGTTCGCTTTCAAAGTGATGGGTTCCATAAACAACATCTCATAATATCCAAATAAAGAAAGGAAATTGAAATATAAAATAATATATTGCGGCCCGGGAAATAATTATAACCGATAACTAATACCGATACTGATAGTGCAGGGTGTTAACCTTCTACTATGTCGACAAATTTTCAATTTACAAAACTAATACCGAGTACATATAGGAACTATGGACGGCGTCCAATTAAAAATTGATTGGATTTGTCGGATGTATACTGCTATAGGATTGCATGAATTGTTTACCTCAAAGTTATGGACAGTTCAGTGTCCTTATTACATAACGACTATCGTGTGTTATAGTCTATTCGTACAATAACTTATTTTCGGAAGTTGCCCGTAATATTTCATGAATATTTCGTTTAGTAGTGGTTTTCCTACATTGGAGTCGGACGCCAGCGCTGAAATAACTCCCATAGAGTAATATACAAAACAGTCGGAATACAACTAGAACGCTGTTTCAAATTGCGTTGAAATATTAATGTGCCTATTCTGATATTCTACAAAAATAGCAGTATACAAAAATACGAATCCAGTTCAGCCCGCAACGTTTGTTCCAGCAGCAGCTGGATTTATTAAAGTCATGAAAACAACTTTTCTTTGTATCCATTAAATCGTCGCATGTTGCTTTATACCTGAATTCGAAATGTAACGACTTATGTATTTGCATTTATCAGAGAAAATCAAGTTTCTATTTGCGCATTAGCATATTATCTGTTCCACTAAATCCAATGATGTCTCGAGTGCAATTCCTGTCAGTGCAAACAATTAATATAAATGTGAAGTTTATTTAAGTTCAGTTGATTTACTAAGGATTAGTTACTAGTCACCACGGCAGGAAACATAGCCCCGATTTTCCTATATTTGCTGCTATCCTACAAGTGTTTAACTGTACAAGTATTGCAGTCATTATGAATTTATCAAATATAATTCATCTTCAACTGTACGAAGATAATATTGATACAACGGCTGCAATGACAAGCGAACTGTCGTCTTCAGAAAAGGAGGCGGGGATTTCCGCGTGTCCATAGAAGAAGCTTGTAATTATTTGCCAATACAAAAATAAACATGGACCCAGCGTGCGCAGTATTTTACAAATTATATAGTTCTCCTTGTGCTTGTTTAGTCTTTCTTTCTTTTGAAGATGCATCACTTGTGTAAACTGTAATAATTTGCGAAAATGTTATTCTGGTATTTGTTTTGAGTGCTTGTAATTTTCCACGCGTCAGTTCTAACAGCACAAGTATGACACTTATAATTCCGGAACCAATATTCTAAATCTGATTTTAGCAGAACAGCGCTCTAGTGTATTAATTGGCTTATCGCGAATGATATTAATTAGCTGTTGAGAGTAATGTGTGTCGCAAATCTGAATGCGATGTATTAATAAAATAAACATCATAATCAACTTCCAAATCTTACTCGTGTAGTTTCGTGGAATATTGGTGGAAAAGCCATCAATGCCAGTTTTGTATTCGTGCTTACCATTACTTTGACAGTCTCGCTCATTGCTACCACCATTCAGAACTGAATTTAAAGTTTCAACTTATTAACAAATTTGCATCGCATAACATATAGTTTAAAATGATACAAAATCACGTAAAATTGTTGGAGAAAAATTGTAAGCTCTCGAATCTTCTGAGTAGCACAACTCTCGCCTGGAAACCGATTGACAGCAAGTTGATCGACAAGGCAGCGTTGAACACAAGGACAAAGTCAAAAACAAAACTGATGTCGTATCTTCACAAAGCTCTTATTTTTATAATTATTTTGCAGGGACTCTACATCAATGTGGGGATGCAAAGACGAAACTTTGGTCTTACTCAAAAATTTCTCTACCTCATACAACTAGCATGCTTGCTATGTACGCATTCTTTCCATTCAGCCTGTCGAAAATATTCCGCCACTATATGCTTGTACATTAATGGACTCATTGGTTTCCAAAAATCATTCCCACACCTCGACAGTTCTCATCGAAAAATGTCAATGATAGCCACTGTGAACCTTCTCTTTGCTTACGTTGTAAGCTTTAGTGTGACGCTGGTACCTATCGTTTTTACCTACGGAATATTCTGGATGAGACCATGCAGTCCGACCATAGCTGGGTCATGGATGATTCCCGAATGTTGGCAGTTTCACCACAATCATGATACTGAGGGAATTTTGGAACAAGCAATTCGGAGACTATTAAAACCTGCAGTGTTCATAGCAAATCATTGGATTTGGAGTTTTGGGGCTAATGCATCTGGAGTTGCTGTGTCTGGTATTCTTATACTCGGAGCGATAACCGTTCGGGAATACTTACAAATGTAAGCAAATTTCAACATTTTTTTAACTATCGGGTACATGACGCAATATTTATGCCCTGCTTATTTCCATCAGGTATATGGAAGTATGTATTTGCAACAGGATGACATATTATCAAATGGTTGCTCAATATAGAACGCTTCAGGTCATTGGCGTTTTGATGAACGAAATTCAACGAAGTTCATTTATGACCACGGTTGTCGTCGGTGGGATTGCCCTACAGTCCATATGTCTAGCCTCAGTCATTCGGATGCCGTTCACTATGGAATATGCCGTTCCATTATTCTTAGCTACCGTGCCATTCCTGAATGGCGTTCTGGCCCTACTACTGCTTCTTGGACTGATGGGGCAGGTTTACACTCAATCCGTCCAAATTCTTGTGGAACTCAGAAGACATCTAATATCTTGTCACATCGACTTCAAATACAAGAGAAAATTTGTGAAGAGCTTCAGTCCCGTCAAAGTGAGATTTGGCTCTATCAACTTTGTGGATGAGCTGACGCCAATTCGTTGTATTGATTTCGCAAACGAGTTCACCGTTCAGCTCTTGCTGGTTAGTCGTTAGAAGGTAACGGACATGCATGCCGATTTATTGGTTGCTTCTGTAATTTTAATGTACAAATTGAAAATAACATTTCAATCCCATTGAAATGGCTTGGTTTTATGTTAAAAACTATGACATAACTTGAGTAGTACAATACAAATAGGATGTGGAAACTAATAAGCATTTGTCATCGTCAGCCGTTATGGCACTTGCATAATCCAGAGTGCTTGCTATTATTGCCATAAATATAGTCATGTGCTAAAAATTTACGCTCAACAAAGCTAAAGCTATTATATGAGAATAAAGCCGATTTAATCAACATTTATGACCAAATCAATATCATGATTTTCCTGCCTTTCCCTTGTGCAGCTTTACACAACCCTTATTGCAGAAGCATATCCTTGCAGAAGCATTATGTTCAGCATAGTAGCCCCCTCCCTACAATCCTATGTATATGTCAAGTAGTAAATTCGGAACATATAACGGGATGTTCTACATATTTTTTATGTCCTGGGACAAACGTGTCCGAAACCATAACTGATTTTTATAAAGCACAGTTTTTATCGGACAAGCATACATAATTATTGTCAGCCCGGAATAGTTATTAGTCGCTTTGTAATCCTTTGCAAAAATTGATCCCGGTAGAAGCACATTAGCTAATTTTATCATAAAAGTTTATATTTATGTTTAAGAAAATACTCTGCATAATTCATTAATAAATCATAAGATTAATAATCCCATGATATAAATCATAAGCCAAAAAATAAATATTATGAAGTCATTTCTTTATCTTTGTAGAACAACGTTCCGGTAGCACGTACATCAGTTGCATGTATGCATTTATACAATAATACCAAGGGAAAATATTGCAGGCTGATGTGAATATACATGTGAATTTGTGTTTACATTTGAGAAAATGTCAATTGTACCCAAGGGGCAATCACATAGCAGAGTATACTGCATATAACCAAGCTATAATAGCTAACTATTCGGTCGTGAATACGGCACAGATTGGTTTAAAATTGTATTCCTTGACTTGATTTATCGGTAGAATTCCTTGCTCCCCAAACTTTACACTAGAACCAAACGGTGAATAGGCTTAGAAACAATTAAGTATAGAAAAGCCCAACGACCAGATAAAGGCTTCTCATTTTTCTGTTTTCTGTTCAGCCATGCGATAGGAATCAACAATCTGCCCTAGATAGTATGTACAAAGGGATTTTAACCTTCCGTCTTTTTTCTTTAAGCATTTCTGTTCGGATTGGACTTTGGTGCATAAATGCATCGCAACAGTAGATGCCAGAGGCTCTGTTTTAGGTAGTTGGGAACCTAAATCATTTCATCATCCTGAATACGAGCCATTGTACTTGTTTGTCACGTCTGCCCCAACGGCAGCCAGTTCAGACCGGCTTGATAATCCACAACGGAATCGACGACAAGAATTCGCTAGAAGCATTTTAAGTTTAAAAAAAGATACCACACAAGGGAACTAAATGAATTGGACTCGTGTACAATTGGCTTTCCGTCACACACATTTTTTTTCTATTTTGAGCCAGCTTGATTCTCACAGCTAGCATGGTTAATATGTAATCCCATATATTGTAGGAAAACTTTCCGCGTCTTGCAGCGGGTATAAAAGCTAGTGAGTGGTAATGTAGCTCCATCATTACCTACAAAGACGTCAAACAAAATCTGTTCACTACTCAAAATGGGTCGCGTATTGGTCTTCGCAGCAGTTGCCCTCTTCATCGTGGCAGTCCAGAACAGGTAATTGAATAATTATCAATCTAGTAGAAATATTACTTGCATTTTAAAATAGGTATGTTTGAAAGGTTTTGTATATTCAGTAGTTTGGTTTCTAATTTCCTTTTGGTTTGTTTATTCTCTTTTGAATACAGGTTGCTGGTTCAGGCTCAAATTCCCATTCTCTTCCCGGATTGCTACGGAAACGAGGACTGTGCTTCAGCAGAGGAGATGGGATATTGTCCAGAGACAAAGCGCTGCTGTGACGGATACAGGTATTCACCCGCCGGCCACAACATCAACGTTCATAACTCCGGCTATTGTACTTGCTGTCAGGGTTCCTGCGTTGACACTCGTCCACCAGGTGGGGGATCCGACTCGGACATTTTCAACATACATTGCGACTAAACACATAATTCCTTGCTGACCGGCACTCAACTTTATCATCCCAGGACTTCAAGATATTTGTTTCGTGTTTCACAAAGTAATGGTTAAATAATATGACATTTCACTATTTCATATTGTCAAGTTATTTTTTTTAAATATTAACTATGTGTATGTACTTTTAACAAAATGGATGGTGTGCAAAATTTCAGAATATACTAATAACTTGATTGTGTTCTTTAATACATGATTCATTGCTGCTATAATATTATTAAGTGACTTGCATATTTTATGGTTACTCATCGTATTGCTACAACGAGTTCGCATATTATATCAACATTTATTGAACTAATCATCAGATGCAGTGTTTCGGCGACCTTCAGGTTTGCCAAATTTCAATCTTGATGCACAACAAAATGTAGCACATTCCACCATAAACACACAAAGAGAAATGAGTGAGAGAAATATTGTCATGGCCCAAATGACGAATAAATCAGAAATGCCGGGTTTTTCCAGAATTGCGTCACGGAACCGGGCATTTAATAGATAATGCCTTGTCAGCTTTCTGACTTTGCTAGTTTTGAGACGATTCTCTATAATAGAAAATTGGAATGCCGCACTGCTTGGGATAAATTTCCCGCCGAGTTTTAAGGTCTCCAGATAACTTCCAAGAAATATTGCTCTTTCATGTACAGCTGCTGATGAAATGTTGTATTGATATATTCCGCTCGCGACAAGGGATGCCAGAGCACGGATGTAAGTTGAGGTGAAAAATGTATTTCGCTTCCAGCAAACTCCAGACAGACTGAAACTTACAGGCTCCTCGTTATTCTCGTAAACGTATAAATCATTAACTGCTGCAAATAATGCCTGCCAGTAGTACGAGTTGGAATGTGGGTTCAAAGTCACAATGGCAAAATCCTGCATGGCAGAATTGTTGGACTTTTTTGAATAGCTTTCAATATTGTGTCCCGCAAATATGGCGTTAATTTCAGGAAACGTCATGTACAGATATGTTCCAAATTTACGGACCTTCTTTGCCAATTGTCCCAGTTTATTCGACAACGGCAGGTGCGAAGCCATATCTATTGTCGCATGTGCGTAAAATGGGAGGTACAATCGGAAGTTACTTTTTTCACTAATCACATCTTGGATTGATTTGGGTAGCTGACTGGGAACAGGAATGGAAGTGATGTCAGTGTATATTGAGAAAGTATAAAAGTTTCGCAAGAGGAATGTTACGAACAGCCATACGGCCACCACCTGCACGTTGCGCTTATTTGTGTATTTTAACTTGGCACTGCCCTGCTCAAAAAGCACAGACACGAGCCAAATGCCCGTTTCCAATATGCTGGCTCCATAACCTGTTTTATGTAACACCAGCAAGTATGTTCCCAAGCTTAACAGTAACAGAATCCACACATCGTCAGAGAATGGCGTAAGTATAGATGAAATTCGTCTGAAGCCAATTGGATCAATATTGCTTGCCCTAATAACCAAAAAATACTGGAGGCTCCAAGACTGTATGTTAAACGCATGAGAAGTGTAGAGACGCCATTTAATCAGGCGACCCGAAGCCTCGATATTGTTATAATCCGGCATTTGTTCCAAATCGCTAGTATGTGTTACGTTGAACCGAAGACAAATTTCATCTCTGATGCATTGGTGAAGTTTTGATTTGCAGTTTGGGTCATATTCAGACTTATGTGTTACTCTTGACCCCATGTTGGTGTGGTAAAACGTCCACAAAAAGTCCAAATCCTGCATCGATTTAGGTACTGGAATGTTTACTAAAACGAAATGAACTCCCTGTGTCCAGCCAATGCCAGAATGAAATTTACTTCTTTTAATGGATCGGTCTTTAGAACATGGTTTGCAGGCCACGGCGACCTCAATAGTTTCCATATCGAGCAAGAGAATTTTCACTGGTGTTCCGGAATGTGCCAATATATTCACCTGCTTGGCTGAATTAGTGTGCATAAAAGGCAAGAGGACATAGTCCCAAGTCGAACTAATGATATTAGTTAGGTCCTCCTGAAAGAAATATTCCCAGCCATACCACAGGATATCTCCGTCATTGAGGTTCACATTATTCATTGAATCAAAAGTCACATAAGGAAAGGACACTCGGCATATTAAATTTTGTTTGGAGTTGTCAAACGTTTTGTTATAGATATTGTACAGCATCTGGTACTCACTTTCTTTAACCATAGCAATGCACGTTTCATCCTTTCGGCACGACACATTTGCATTCCTTGCCAATGTATGTACGCTGACGCACCCGCCTGATTGTATGCACACCGAATGAAATGCATGTTGCAGTGACACGGAGTCACGAATTTTATTATGCTCAGAAAAGCTGTGCGAAAAATGGGCGGTACAATGCGTGAACAAGTTTAAAGTGCTGCAGTGCTGCGGTACAACATCTTCCTGATTGTTGTTGCCAACAACTGTACTTGGCAATAAATTGAAAATCATGATCCATAATAGCAAAATATTAAAATTTCGCGTCACTTTCATTATGACCGTTTTAATTTTATCCAAAGTTATTCCTAGACACTGCTCTTGGGGTTTGTAAAATAGTAAACTGAAGCTACAGAAGTATTCAGCGGCACTCATTTTATAACTGCAAATTGCTAAGTCGTACTCCAGGAATTCCTGTTGCAGGACAAGTATGGATACGTAATGGAATGATAATGATACAATACCGACATTTAGTCAATTGCTCCTAATGGACCCGGGAAACAAATAAACAACGTTATAATCTAATCCATTTCAATACTTATGTTACCTTCACATGGAGTAGATACTTAACACATAGTGCTCGCAATCAATATAAAAAATAAAATGACGACAAAATTGCTTTAGGGGAGAGCATTTATTGTTTGCGTCACTAGGAGTACATAAAATAATATAATTGGTAATGTTCGTTTCTTGAACACACATGAATCTCTAATTATTACACAGTTAGTGTGACCTAATGACTGAATTACAATTTTTAATTATTCGTAGCATTAATGAAATAGATAAGTCATGAAACGAGAACACTATTGTATCTATAACGTTGACCAAAACTGTGTTCGTGATAAATTGCGAGTTTTCTGAACGGTGAGCGTAATGCATCTACGATAGAATTAATTGAATAATATTAACAACATGTTGTTCGGGGCGTTACAAGTGATGCAATTTATTTGTGATGAAATGTAGTTTAAATGTCGTGCCGAGACCGACAAGAAGTAGGTAAATTTTGTATAATGACTAAGAATAATTAGAAGTAAAAGATGCGCAATACTTTAAATAATGGTGATCGAATTTAATGAAACTAAAACAAACTTTTGTTTATACTTTTGTACTTCTTCCGTTTGTCTTGAGTAAGCATTACCGCTTTACATGTTTTGCAAAGTTCACTGACACAATTTCTTACCGTTAATTTAATTAATATTGAAACTAAGCTGTAGCCGATAAAAATACGATTCCATTTTTTCTCAATTGAGCATGAAGACTTGAAATTCGTCACGCATAGGAATATCATTTTTAACCGAACTTGCAATACGTATTAATATATGCTGAAATTATAAGATATTTATCACCCATGGTCACATCATTTTTCTACACACTAATTATGTGATACACTTCATGCTACAGATTACTATGCATTGGTGGATGCCCACTGATACAGGCTTCACTGGGTATTCCGATTTTGATGGCGATAACATTCTGCTGCCTGACATTGAGTCGGAACATGTACACAAGTGAAGATAACTTGACAATTGATATCTAGACACCGTTCACACGAGAAATGTGATAAGCCATGTTTATTGACGTAGGTAATTGAGAGAATTTGAAGCCGACATTATTTATACATCATTTGTTATATTAGTCTCGATGAGAATGAGCAAGTAGAATCACTTTTTTCCAGCGTTCTCATTGAATCAGTCTTCCAAAAATGGTATCCATAACGAAATTGGCTCGGATTTCCAGCAGACGCATAACCAGATTATTGCAAGTGCAAACTTCGACTGGATTCGGACCAAATGTTGCTGCGCTTTCCTCACAGGTTCCGTTCCTAGTATATTAAACACTATTCAAATATAATTCCATCCAGTGTGCACACTATTCTTCATCCGGTCTGTGTCACAAATTATTTTCAGAAGCAGCCGTTTCCAGAAAAATGTGACGTATGCATTATCGGAGGTGGCGCCATGGGCTCGTCAAGCGCATTTTGGCTGAAGCGACGACCAGAAGGAAGGAATTTGAAAGTGATAGTTATTGAACGAGACAACAAAGTAAGTTCATTTTGGGTATACGAGCACTATTAGCCAACTTAACTTGCTTTCCATTTTAAATAAACCATTTTTCCATCTGTACAGTACACAACAGCATCAACAGTGTTATCACTTGGCGGAATACGCCAACAGTTTTCAAATGGCGAAAACATCCGGTTGTCTCTATTTGGCTCTCGGTTCATCAGTAATCTTCAGGATTACCTGGGAATAGATGGTGAGCCTCCTGTCGATATTCAATACCGTCCGAGCGGATACCTCTTCATTGCTACTAATACAGAAGGAGCACAAATTCTTGAAGAAAATCATGCCGTTCAAAAGTATGTAAAATGTTATATCTAAAATATTTCAGCAGTGTCAAGCAGTTACTCAAAAGTGTTGGTTATTTGTAGGCAATATAATTCAAAAGTAGAATTGTTGTCAAAACAAAAACTAAAGCGAAAATATCCCTTCCTCAACGTTGATGACGTCACACTGGCCAGCGTTGGCGTTGACAATGAAGGATGGTAAATTGTTTCTAACGATGATTACTTCTTAATAACCTGACGGAAGCTTATATTATTCTCAGTTTTTTACCACGGTTATACCAGGTTTGATCCATGGTCATTACTGAATGGATTTAAACTGAAGGCAACATCCCTCGGAGCTCAATATGTTGATGGTGAGGTGGTGGTTTTTCATAAGGCCAGCAAAGGCAACAGCAACGGTCCCACAAGCCTCCAGGTGAAAACTACTAATGGCGACATAAGAAGTATTGAGTTCTCTCAATGCGTCATTGCAACAGGGTACGAGTCCGGAAAGGTGTCAAGTTTGGCAGGGATCGGTACCGGCGACGGTGTGCTAAGCGTTCCTGTTCCCGTGGAGCCCAGGTGAGAAAAATAGTTTGCAATGAGTTCATGGCCGATAATTTCATCGCTTTAATGATGATGTAAAATGTTTGTTAGGAAAAGATACGTCTACTACATTAATGCGCCGGAACTTTCAGTGGAAAAAGTTGAGGATTTGCCTATTCTCATTGAACCAAATGGAGCATACTTTAGGTATTAAATAATTGCAATAAATTTAGTACATCATTCCTGCGTATATGATATCCGTGGCCAGAGTAATTGAAACACTTTTGATCTGTAGGTCATCCGGCTCACCAGGTAATTTTTTTGCGGGACGGAGCCCTGACGAGTGCGACGAACCTTCAGGTGATAACTTAGATGTGGACTATTCGTTTTTTGATACAGACGTGTGGCCACACATTGCCAACAGAGCAAAGGCAATGGAAAACGTCAAGGTCAGCAATGCATGCAATTTTGTTTTTGCGTGAATTTGTATTTTTTTCAAGTGTGGACCACTGTTGACGCTATCATGTTACATAAATTGCACTAAAGGTAAAGAGTGCTTGGAGTGGATATTACGACTACAACACATTTGATCAGAATGGAATTATCGGTGCTCATCCCGTGTTCAGGAATTTTTACTTTGCAACAGGATTTAGTGGACACGGTACGTCTTTATTGACATATTTACAAATTAACAGTAAGTGTGATTATACTGGTACTGTATTTTTGCGTTAATAATTATAGGGATCCAACAGTCTCCTGCAGTCGGAAGAGCCATTTCGGAACTAGTACTCGACGGTGGATTTCGAACCATTGACCTTGCCAGATTTGGTTTTGAGAGGTTGGTACGAAACGAGCGCGTACTGGAACGAAATATTGTGTAATTGTGAACCGTAAATCATACAAATTAAATACACTTGATTGATAAACTTAAAAATTGAACACAATAAGATAAATCTTACCTTATTGAAAATAATCACCATCATGTCATCCAATTGTCCCGGAAATACTAATACCCGTTGCCTTTTAAACTTTCTCCATTGCTTCCATGTTTAAATATCTGCCTTATAAACGAAACAGTGTAATAATATGGATACCATCATTGAGCTTTCGAGTCAACACTTCTTTCACACTGTCGTTTGAAAATTGCAATTTGAGTAATACGAAATAGCTCCTGGATAGGAGATAATTTTGTCATATCAGCTTATGCAAACAAAAATTATTTCTATACTATTTGTGTTTAAGTTTGGATAACTGCATACTCCTACAGTAGTTGATCTCCGATAAACACCCAATGTTTTCCAGCCTCATTAAAACATTAATACCTTTGGTAAATTACTACTTTATGTTCCTCAGTAACTGCAGCAATTAGTTACAGTGCATTATTGCATGAACGATAAATAATTTTTGAAAGCCAATCCAGCGACACAATAAACAAATTCTAACGTTGTATTCGTGAGTAAATTGCTGGATACAAAATATTTAGTCAAATCCGAATTTTAGAGACTCATGAGGAATACTGCACGCAATTAATTATTATGGGGCCCATTAACCTTTTACCGTAATTTTCCAACGATAAAGAAGCAGCAACTACAGTGACTCCATTGTTTATTATGATTACTTAAACGTTACACGGAAAAGAAGTTCCACAAAATTGCTCAGCCAAAAATCCGTTTCTACCAGTTTGTTTCAAGTAATATTATGTACTAACTAATTTTGAACATTCAACCAAATAATTTTTCAATTTTATCTAGATAATGCCATACGATTTTATAATATTTTGCTCGCAGAATGATTGCAAAATTGTATTTGTTTTTTAGCAGTTATCCTCCGCAGACTGTAATACATCTAAAGCTTAGTATTCTATCAATTTGAGTTGGATATAAATCTGAGGTATACCCGCAGTCGAAGTTGACGTCTTCATAATTTATTAAACTCACTTCTTTCCAATCTGAAAATGCATAAATCCTGAAGGTTGCTGTGCAGCCCGGGCCCTTGACGAGAGTAGTAAATTGGTAGCTTGAGCTTGTGAATTGAACACCACAATATCCCCGTTCCTTTGAAATAGTTCAAGGAAACTATGGCAGTTAATTTGTATCCAATGCTGCGTTTCCTTTTCCTGTTTAAAAAATGCAAAACATACTATTGTCTGCTCAAAATTTTCCTCGACTTTTGAATAAACCTTCTTTTGGTTCTATACAGAGCTGTAATTGAGTAAAGATTCATTTGTGTTCTAAAAGTTGGAAATGCAGAACATTTCCGTGCACGAGTTCATTTGAGACAAGCGTTACGTAGAAATAAATTATTCGGTAGAATATAGTTGTGCGGGCATGGCAATACCTACTAGAATGTCGTCAAATTATATCAGCGTATACAAACGAAAGTCATTCTCGCCATTCGCCAATCCGCGGACAGAGTCCTGGGAATCGGCGCTGATCCGAGTTTACAGAACGACTCAACTTTTAAATGTCGTTCCATTCCAATACGACTCCCTAACAGACCGAGTCAAACCCAGTTCTAGATTTTCCCGTACAATCTGGTGGGTACTTTTTACTCAATACGTCCTCGATGTGATTTATTTGTTCCATGCAAGCCGCATGGTAAATATCTCATCGGTTGCCGAGGACGAGTTGGTCAACTTTTACATTCATTTCTTTTCAAGGCTAGTCGCAGGAGTTTTTGCGTTTCTTAATGGAATCAATGTGGATTCACAATCCGACACGTCTAATGTTTTACGAGCTTACGCAAGCAAACAGGAGAAATATAATGCTTGTGGAGATGAAGTATTTCGTTATGTTACATCGCTGGTAAGCACGTTTGCAGTGATACAACCGATGTTCCCTCTAATCCTTCACTTGTCGGCGAGATACAGTGCTCGATACTGGCCTTCAAAATATCTAAAGCGAGATATATACGATCAGCCCGTGGTCGCTGTAATGTATGCCTTACTTGACTTGACGAATTCATATATTGCGATCTACGGAGTAGGTTACTTAATCGCGACTATTGTTACATACAATGTATTTGCAAAGCAATGGATGACATCTCTCAGGTGAGCAATTTTTGTTCGAATTACATAGTTTGTAGTTACAACAGCTGCTAATGAAGATCTTAAATTTTCCTTTAGAAAATCCGTGCTTCTGAATCGTACTAATTTATCGAAAGCCATACATCAATACAAAGAGCAGCAAGTCATGAACACGATATTCAACTGCACCTTCTGCAACCTTATTATGCCAGTACTCATTGGATGTTCATTAGCTATACTGGCTGTATTCCTGGGATCTGTCGTAAGCACATTTCATCGACTTCCCTTTCCCGCAATCTTCAACTGTGCACTGGGTTCCATGGTGACGATTATTGGAATCCGATATATCCTTAAAGAAGGAGGTGAGCTGAAGGAATACTCCACCGGAACAAAACGATTGATGCTACTGGCGAATTACGATCAAAGATGTAACAGTGTCGACGTATTCCGAAAAATGGGACGGCGACGAAGAGTGAGGATTCTGAAGGGGTGTAACGACATTCAGATTATGGTTATGAGTGCACATGCTAACACTGGATCATTTGCAGAGTTTTTGGATGCGGTGTTTGCGCGCACAGTCAATTATCTAATGACAGTAAAATCGTGGTGAATTGGTGCCCAATTGATTATTTAATCGGAGGGAATTGTAATATATAAATATGCTTCCGACCGCATGTTGATGTGTGCATATCAATCTTCATGCGTTCAGCCTTGTCTTGTGTGAATGGATTCGGTGCGTAAGGATGAAACGGTATATAAACAGGGACAATTCCTCAGAGCACCATAAATTTAAATCATACTAACTACGTTGTCACAACACCGTTCCGAAAATGTTTACAATATTTCGTTATTTATATTTAACATTCGTGGAATTTACTGTAAGCTAGAACCTGTAGCTAAATTGTTGTCGATAACATCCTTTTGCGTCACTATGCGTATTTCGAGAAATCGCTGCATGCAATCATTGAACTCGCATTTTTTCTGCTTTATGAATAAAATGCTTTCTAAAAATTTCCGTTGGTTTAACAATGCTGCATTTGAATGTTAGCAATATGCTATTAAACACACATGTCTTCCTTAGTGTAAAATGCAATATCAAGCTGGTCACCACCAATTCCAATGCACAAACGCAACATACCTACAAAAGGGCAGCCGTCGTGGGCTAGCAGCTAGCGTGCCTGACATACCTTGTTGCTACCCACGTTCGAATCTCGGCTGCCAACATGAAAAAAGACTATAGCACTAGTAGGTATTGCAGAGAGCGTCCACTACTACTGAACCGCTGGCTATTTTGGAAGTAGCTATGGCTGGATCGTGTAGTGGTTCCGATCCTCAATACCTCTGTTAGTGTTTTGATAACGATATTTGCATATCTATTGTATCTGTCATTTGACTATTATCCTCTAAGTGCATTCAATGGGAATGGCAATAAGCTATTAACTTGTGCTTGAGCCGGGGCCATATAAGTTATAATGATTGTAACTTGGCTGTCCCATATATACATACATACATACATACCTACAAGTAAGTATTGACCAGCAGTTTGTGAAACGGTTTTCGAGGTACATGAAGCAACAGGACATGTTTATGATGGCAGCAAGTGTAATTCAACAGTACCGAACCCTTAGGTAACATTGGAACGACATGGAAGACAATGTGCAGTGGAACCAAATGTACCTAACAAACTTTAAAACAACTTAATTCCTATTAATCCCAAAGGGTAAGAAATGCCATACATCTTCGATAATATGGGCACAATACTGCTCGCCCTTCACTTTATGTTAGGTAGAGCTACGGTGTGCTGGATCGGAACTGTCCAGAGTAATTTTCCACACCGTTGACAAAGTAGAACTGAAATCCAGGCAAACTATACAATTAAACATTTGTTTGATGTTAGATATTCCCGGACAATGCAATAACATAATATAAATAATAAAGAATAATTCGTATTGGCAAACTGTGACAATGAATACGATTTCCTTCCTTCGTGCGGCTACAGATAATCTAATAAACTAATATCTGAAATATACAATTCGAGTGTTGAACAAATGCAATTGTAAGTGCACTTATTTCTGCTGATACATTCCAATGGAATGTAATAATAAAAATTCTCAATGCATTTTTGTAGGTAAAATCATTTGTACAATAATTTAATTTGTTCACGTAGTTTTTCTTGTTTTACGATGCATTCTTATACTCGGATCAGTTGGTTGGCTTCACTACTGCTTTCGGTGTGCCTTCTGGCACTTGTTGGTGACCCAAATGCTCAAGAAGGAGGAATTGTACATCTTCCGCCCAATGAATGCAACCAACCTTACGGATGCAGCGAGCCAGGAATGTTTGTGAATCCGAATAACTGCAACTCATTCCACTGGTGCTTTGATTTTTATGGACAAGGAGAGGGGCATCTTGTCCGCTATGTATTTCGATGCGGGGTAAGTTTTTATTCCATTAGCTTGTCTAATACGTTTTACTTAATTATGATTCATGTTTATCATCCAGCTTTGTCATGACCTTATTTTTCTCTAGGATGGCTTGTGGTTTGATGAAAGGCAAATGGTTTGCAATTATCCGGAAAACATGGCGCCTGTTCCCAAATGTGCTGCATGTTGGAACTATATGTAGTGGGTCATCTTGATTTTACAAACTCATTGGATACATGGAATGATACAGAGAAATTAGATTACAAATTTTTTGTGTTTAGAAGCAATTGGAATAGGATAAGAAATTATGTAATTATTAGCTAATACTGACCGGCGGCTCATGTTTGACGTTACATGAATAGAACCCAGACATCAGTAAAGCCTAAAAATTATTTCAGCTAATTTAAGTTTAGCACAATCATCAAATTGTATGCAAACAATTCCTTGGTGTCTAAACCCAGGGCAGCTGGTATTGTATTTCGATGAAGAATTTAATACTTCAGTTAATTAGTCTTCAGCTATACAGATTCAACACGGGTACATTTTCTATTTGAGGGGCGGTGTGCGAGACATGCATGCTACTACATTGCTAACATTACTACAACGCATAAGTTAAAATACGTTCCTTGGTCCATTAATTGACAGCAATAAAAAGTAGTAAGGCAATTTCAAAAGCAATTTGTTGTACCACCTACATCTAATTTGTATATCTACAACCTAAATCTAGTTAACCTTGACATCACCTAATATATTAGAAACTAGATCCTCAGCATTGTAAACCATTCCCAACTTTTTCCAACTTTATCGGTTACCAATACCTAGTTTAACTTTCATTTCTGAACTTTGCACGTTGTTGTGCTGTAACTAATGCATCCGTAATGAAGCCCACACTGCTCTGCACAAACTCCAAGAAAGTATGTCGTCCCATTTTGAAATACGGATACGCCACGTCCACTCTCAAATCCCAAGTCAGCCCAACCGCCTTCGCAACCACGTCACTTCTCCTGGCCAAACTCCTCACCCTCCTTTTCAGAGTGTTGCTCGAGATTGCCGCCTCGCTTATCATCTTTGTCTCCAGATACTCTACCAACACCGCCAGTCCAATAGCCAAGAATCCTACTTGGTATCCTGGCGTGAGGACAATCATTTCCAGATGTCTGATACAAATGAAGCAGGAGGACACCGTGACGATCAGAATGGCCACTTGATGCAATGAGACCAGCCTTTTGCCCAGGAACTGGTTGCACATTCGGTTCAGCACCTGATGGATTCTGTACAGCCGAATCATATCCTCGCCTTTGATGTATCCCAATTGCGTCAGATATTTGGAGGTCTTACCTTGTCGAACATTTTCCTGAACAAGTGCAGTTGGTTGAAGGGAGTGGATCCAGAATGAGTAGAATTTGATGTAGAGACATCCCACGATGATGATCAGAATGACAGAGTTGGTGCTAGGGTTTCCATATCAATATTGGATATTGATAAGCTATCAATATTTTTCCTGTATTTCTTATCAATAGCTTATCAATATATTGATAAGAATTCAGTCAGTTATTGCTGATTAATGTATCAACGTTAATATATAAAGCTCCCAGGACAACAATGGGAGTACCCAGGACAACAATGGGAGTATCCAGGACAACAATGGGAGTATCCAGGACAACAATGGGAGTACCCAGGACAACAATGGGAGTACCCAGGACAACAATGGGAGTACCCAGGACAACAATGGGAGTACCCAGGACAACAATGGGAGTACCCAGGACAACAATGGGAGTACCCAGGACAACAATGGGAGTACCCAGGACAACAATGGGAGTACCCAGGACAACAATGGGAGTACCCAGGACAACAATGGGAGTACCCAGGACAACAATGGGAGTACCCAGGACAACAATGGGAGTACCCAGGACAACAATGGGAGTACCCAGGACAACAATGGGAGTACCCAGGACAAAATTTTCTGTAAATACTAGAAATCAAGTGTTGAATTCCATAAAGTGGTTTGCAGAAAGGCATTGCCAATGATTTAACCACGGATCTTCTTAAGATACCGGCTCATTCACTAGACGATGAACTGAATGATTGTATTCACACCGCTATAAATGCTACTCGAACTCGTCGCATTTCCCAAAACGCAGACTCAGCATTGTTTAAAATGCTCAGACAAGAAATGACATTTTTTGATAATGGGGCCACTTGACGTGTAAAATTTGCTTGTAACGGTTACCCATGGAGTGTTGAGTAAAAACGAACCTCTTCAATTGCCAAAAATTGTTGTATCAGAATTACGTCCCCACTTGGAAATCGCAGTCTGGATGCTCTCGTGTTTTTAAAATACAAATGCACATGCTTGTATATGCTTAAATCAATTCATGTACATTAATGGCTTCCATACTTTAGTATTGTTTAAGTTATAAGATGATTTTACCTGAGTTGTGAAGTACAAGGATTTTATCTTTTAACATGTGTTACATGATATCTAATATAAAATATGAAATGTTGGTTGGAAGAGTATGTTGACCGATGTTTATCGCTTCGTTATTTATGTACATGCACTATGTACACGACTGATTTTCATTGGCACATGTCGAACTTTTCATATAAAAAACTATATTGTTGTTATTATTGATTCAAAATTCAATAAAGTAAATTTTAATTACTCAAAAAACCGATATTTAGTAAAGAAATGAAAGATTTCTGGACATGAAACAGATTATATTCCGTACGAGTAGTTCCATATTTATTGCAATAAAGTGATTGCAGTACAATCATTGCACCGAATTTATATGTCCAAGTTAGAATGATTCTTAAAGGGGTACACGAATAACAGAAAATATTTATGTAGTTGAGCTCAAAACGAATGGTCAAAAAATATTTCTTATCAATATATTGATAAGATATTGATAATTTCTAATATTGATATGGTATTGATAAGCTATTGATATGGAAACCCTAGTTGGTGCACTGTAGAACAGACCACATGATTACTAGGATGATCGGTACTGTTTCCCAGTTGAGGCCGGGATGTATTTCCAGAATGTCGACGACGACTCGGTGACATGGTTCCAGTTTTTGAAGAAAGAAAATCCCGAATAGTACCGGGAATATGAGACTCATTGTTGACGTGAGCAGCATCAGAGACTCGGTTACGACCACCGTCATTTTGTAGTTTGGATTTGAGCTGATTTGGAGCTTGAAGATTTCTATGGTGCAAAGTAAATAAATAAGTAGTTTATCAACGTTCTTTGAATTTAGAATTTAGTTGCATTTGCATGTACCTTCCATTGCTTCGTCCACGTCGACCAATTCATTAAAAAATATGATGAATTCCGATTTGTAGTTTCGAAACAGAAATTGGATTCCTGAAACGACCACAAAGACGGCGACAAATGCAAGGTCCAAGGCTGTTAGGAATGGTTGAAGTGGATCCTCGACAATGATAGCTTCGTCTTCAACGTCAGCGAATATTCTACCGAGACTGGTAGTATGCTTTATTATCAGTTTTGATGAAATGTAACAGGCGGCGAAGCTGACGTAGAAGTGATACATGCCAAAGTTCCAGTAGGAATAGCTGGGTGGGCAGAGTCGTTTCCGCTTGCTGTCCCATTTTACTGGTGCACTGCAGCAGATCTCCATGACGTTGAGGCGAAAGCCAAGAATTTTCCAGAGACGTTCCGAGAACATGTCTAATTGCTGGATTTCCAAGCAAGAAATAGATAAGCGGACTTACCCAACCTGGACCTGGTAGATCTGGCAGTAGCAATGGTTTTAATTGACGACATGGCATTTAATAAGTGAGAGCTCATTCCACAAACTAAATTGCTCGGCCTCGATACTACATTCAATTCTTGAATACCAATTTGTAGTTTAAGTATAACCAATTATTTCATAGCTAACTAAGGCATGTTCAATCAAACCAAGTATATAACAGTCGGTTATGAAATTGGAATTTTTTATGGAACAATGAATGCGGAGATGAAAGGTAGCGGAACATTTTCGCTTGAAGGGTGCCGTACATTAATAAATGCATTTGTAGCAACTTTTGAACGAAGAATGGAATTTGTGAGAAAAACGTGGTAACCGAACAAACGTTTTTACTTTTCGTCACGTCACTGAACCGGATCAGTCTCTTAAATTGAATTTTTAAGACAGAGGTAATTGGACACGTTGAGTTATCCTTGATCCGCAAATTGCATATCATGCTGTAAATTGTATATCAGATTCAATTTTGTGGACTTTGCCAATATGTATAACAAATATGGGAAGTATCAATTGGATTTCGTGGGCGTGCCCAGAAAAGTCATTGCAGAATATTCCAATTGACTTTGAGCAGAGGAGTAATAGCTTGGGGAAAATCATTTTCCTACGACTCATTCCATATTAACAATTAATGGTATGAAACTATGCCTTCAGTACACCCTTTGTCCATTTTAGCATGTACATTAAATGCAATTGGCCAGTAAGCGGAATTCATATGTCGGCATTTAATTATACATTAATTTAGCATATTATGAGCCATACATATATGATCTACACCAATGAATATAAAATTAATTTTCAATTTCTAATTTTGATTGTGATGTTTGACAGCCATTGACAACAACTGCTGCAGCCAACCCACTCATAACCATGTGACTGAAATGAGTATTTTTTGTTAGAATACTCGCCAGCAGATAAAGGTGAAACTTTAATTAAATGCCTTTTGTTGCGTCTAGTATATAAGACCGAGTAAAGAAATGCGCATTGACGTACAACTTGTAGCACATTGGCATTCACCGCCAAGCTGAGTAGTGTTTTCATGACTTCTAATTCTCTTTTAGTGGGCGTGTTGCCCACAATTTATTTACATCTTTCACAGTTCATAACGTGTTCTCATTATATTCACCATTATTCGGAAGGAAGCTTCCGAAGCGGCCAATTAATGCTCCACTTATAAAAATGCAATTTGTCATGACCTCGGATATTTTATTATTTATTAAAATTGAAAAGCATTTGGTCAAATTATTAAGTGGCCGACGAGTCATTCATAATTGAATTTGGGTAACCTTGTGGGATATTACGTCGGAAAGCTTTCATGTACTTTAATGGATGCGTCAATGAAATGAATTTACAATGGGAACTGTTACGGTTCATACATCTACTACCTCGGCCCGTTATGCATTCACTTAAATAAATTGAAATACTTGTAAATGCTCACTGAAGTGAAAAAGTCCAGGTTGGCCAAATGGATTGTAACAGTGAATTCATTCAGTTATGTTCCTTACAAAATTACATAGATGCATCACTGGTGCATGGAATATCACGCGTTAAATTACGTAGATCCCACAGTGGACAAGTAATTGCTCTAAAAAAATCATGACTTATATATCCAGATGGAACAGTTACAAAACAATAATTGCGTTCATCTTGTGTTACAATTATATACTCCCATCGGAATCGGATAGTTTAACGTTGGGAACCCACCTGACGGAAAAATTAATTTCAGATTTGAAAATTTGGAAAAACAGAATACCGAAGTATTACAGCTTTAGTCTACAATTTGCTGGTGACGAAACCAAACTTCTTTACACGTCGCAAGTAATTTCAGGTTTGAACGAACCCGCTTATGTCAAGGACATTTTAAGCTTCCAAACATATCGCACAAAAATAAGTTTTCCAAGGCTTTCCGGTCAAAGGCAAATTCAAGTTTACGTCTTTCCAGAGAATGTAAAGGATAACGTGATGGATTACCTGAGGAGCAAATCGTGGCCATTTCGGCTTCAAAATCTCCACATATTCATTTCAGCGGATAAAAAGCATGTGACGACGGCGTTGCTACTGCTACAAAACAAATTAGCTCTGACATATGGCATGTATTGTGACAATATGAAAATATCGTACCTTGCTCCAACGCCAGACTGTTCACTAAAGTTTTGTGAAGCCGATATCATACCTCAGAATGTTAGAGCGTGGAATATCTTGAAAGGGAATATATTAAAAGCGGTCTACAAACCAATCTTACCATATGCATTCCATAACGGAAACCAATTGAACGCGCTTGGAGTTAATGTTAACCTTCTGAAGGAAATTTCACGACGAGAAAATGTTACATTTGTTTTTACTGATGAAACCGATACACCCGGTTACGGACTCTTGCAGCCCAATGGATCCTGGACGGGATTGATAGGAGAAATAGCCTCCGAAAAGGCAGATATAACACCAGCCGCATTTCCAACTGTCGATAGAATACGGTACATTGGATTTACGAGCTGGATTTACGAGAATGCAGTTGTGTTTTGTGTTCAGGTGCCTAAGTCTAATATGGAGCTACATGCAGTGATTAATTCAGTTAGTCCGTTAATTGGCGCAATTATTTTATCATGCGGTTTGGTTATATGCGTATTATATAAACTGACCACCACTACCGAGATTTCATATGCTATCCTAAACTTTGTAGCTGTATTGGTGGAGCAACCTGGACCGCTACCCAAGAAAAATATTACTAGATTTATTTTGTGCTTGTGGATTTGGTTTGTATTCGTTATATGTGTCGACTACAAAAACTACATGGTAGGCTCAATGACATCCGGAAATAAGCCAACTGTTCCGAATAGCTACAAATCTCTGTATATTAAAGAAAAGCAATATGATTCGTTTGTACTCTATAGCATAGGGGCGGCAGAATTAAATCACTTCACGTTTTCCATTGTTCCGGAAATGCAAGCTCTTGGAAAGCGGATGTCAGTTGAATTAGGAGATATTCGAAATTGCCTCGAGATGGTGGTTGGGAATCCCAAAGCGGTTTGCGTCGGTTGGTTATCTGCAATGGATACGGCGATGGCGGAAATTGATTTGACAGGAACCAAATTACATATAGCAAGACAGTCCAAGGACATTGCATTTTATGCCAGCATGGGACTGCAAAAAGATTCCATATACGAAAAGGTGTTAAGTGAATACATTGGAAGAGCAAAGTCAGCATTTCTTATAGAGCACTGGTACGAGGACTTTGTGAAATCAAAATATTTATTTAAGAAAATGAGAAAGGAAGCGGAAATTCAGGAATGGTTTGCACTACCCATCAATGACTTAAGTTTAGTTTTCGAGTTGATAATTGTTGGTTTGACTATTTCATTCATTGTATTCCTATTAGAACTTTTGAGTGATGTGAGCTACAACCCATCACGGTTACCAGCAAACACGAGATGTTTTCAGTAGCCTATACATGCATGTGGAAATAATTTGTCATCATCGTATTGTGTCTCAAGGCATATTATGTGAACTTCATACAAGTGCCGGAATGTGAATTTGAGTTCCAATATTATAAGTTACTATTATATTTCTTTTGTTTTTTACTACATATTAAAATATTACATGCCAAGCAATGGGTTGGGTTGAATCGTACAATTTGAGTACATTTCCAAGTGTATACTATGTATTTAGTATTAGCTACCTAAAAGCACCTCAACTTATCGCATTTCGTGCAGCTTGTATAGATATAGCGTATAGGTTCATCCCTTTGGGTAGATATACAACTATGATGTTGTTTAAAAACACAAAGGCATATATACATTAAATGACAGTGTTTATTTTGTACAAAACCGGGATGTGTACACAATGCAAAGAACAAAACAAAATCCATGTTTTATCGTTTCATTCTTCTGCGGTTCTTGATCTCACCACATATTTTTTTCAAAACTTTCACACTTATTTTCTTGCATTCAAAACAAATTCCACACTAGAAAAATACTAAACATCATTAATCATGTTATAAATCTAATCAATCATCATTACAATTCCTGTAAATTTGAGTTTAGAGTCAGCGGACAGCTCTCCATTTAATTACAATAGGACAAATAAAATATCCGTCGTGAAGTCAAAACTAACGCAATTTGTCTTTAGAGCAGCCAAGAAGAAGAATTTTTCCAATCATATCAATAAAGCAACGTCAACACCTGACATTATGTCGTCAGTCAGTGTAGTTGTGTACACTATCCTGTTTTTGCCAGTGATTGAGATGACAATGGCAGAAGCACATGGCCCTGTCTACAAAACAACTTGCGGCTCGGTACGTACATATACCATTACAAAACGATGCTTAAATCGGCATAATATTTTGACTGGATCTATTAAAGAAGATTGGTCATTCTTCATTATGTACATCAATTGACAATTTTCTGATTGTTTTTTTGAAACATTAGGAGTTCCAACAACAGTGCGACACAGCTGGACAATATTGTTGCTGTTATCCGGTCTCAAGCCTTCCCGCTCGGTGTAAATGCTTACTGCGTCCTCCATCAGACGACGACGTTACATGTGTCGGTCCTCCAGATTATCCACACTGAAAATGGTTGTTTGACTGTACCGGATATTTACTAAAAACTTGTAGTATTCCGCTTGTTTTTGAAAAGTGTTTTGTATTTAGTTATACGTCCTGTATTTATGACAAGAAATAAATATTTATTTTCAAATCTGGTAATATCAACTTTAGACTCCACAGTAAGCTGCAAAATTTCATCATGTTTGTTGTGAGTGAAGCTCACGTTTAACCTTCAAACCAAATAGTTGACCGTCATACATAACTTGTTATGCACCGTAATAATATTTGCGCATTCATATTGTTATTTATTGCAATGTAACATTGCATAATTCATGATTAATTTATAAATTTGAAAATCAGAACATTAATCATATGTGAACAGTAAACATGACAATTTACAAATGGTGGCGTGAATGGTGCATTTCCTACTTCGTATTAGTTTTATTGGGGATAATGTGCATATATATTCCACCAGCAGTTGGTCACTGTCAAGCAACTAATGATGAATGTATTTTTCATCATAATGTAAGTACGTTGCATAATATAAGTATTATCGCCAGCAATGCAGATGATTCATGTGTTTATATAATAGCACTAATAAATTTTACGGCCAACACCATTATATTAACTATACCATATTGTAATTCCGGATGAATTAATGTGACGCATTTGTTGTTATAGCCATAAAACTTGACATTTTCCACATGTGAAATTAGTAACAGATAGTGGATTTTTTAATAAATTGGCAGTTATTTGCGTTTCAACAATATCAACACCGCATTGGCCACCACTCATATAAAAGGAGCGTGAAGGTCCTAATCGCTATCATACTCAAGTTGTTCCATCCGAGACATAGTTGCACTTCTACAACCACACTAGTGAAAATATTGATGTCCGCAATGGTCAACAATATCCTTGGGCCAGTTATGGTGCTCGTCTTGACGGCAGTTTTCATAAATACTCGAGTAAAGTCTTCTGCGATCCCAAATGTAAGCACAATTTCAAAGCAAATCCTTTGGTGTCAAAAGCAGTAGTAAGTATTTAGCTCAATAAAAAATTTGGTATCTAATGTACCTAGACAATTTGTTGTGTCTTTATTTTAGGAGATGCGATTCACTTTTATTGGTGACGTTACAGTATTTAAGCATAAGAATAATGCAAGCGCTGATTGCCCAACCCCAAGAGAAGGTATTCTATTGAATCAGTTACTTGGCATTATCAGTTATATGTATTTTACCTATGTATACATTTCTATTATCAATTGTATGTCTGTTTTTAGTGAAAGGTGACAAAGTCATTGCATGCGAAAAGAGCCGAATGGTCCTTCAGTGCAATCAAGGTAACGAAACAATTAAAATTGTTAACGCAAGCTACGGCCGTACTCAACCACTTCAAGTTATATGCAACTACAACAGCCAGTCAGCATCTAACTGCGTTGCTGATGATTCGAAAGAAATATGCTCACATACGTAAGTTTTTTTTACTATTTCCACTTTATATACTGTTTGCATTACACCAAATGACATTTTTGCACTTTAAACTATGGGTATGCTTATTAGATGCGATGGGAAAAGGACGTGTGAGCTTCAGGCTTCCAACTCTGTTTTCGGTGATCCGTGTCGGAATGTGTACAAATATCTAGAGGTGCAGTTTAACTGCGTCTAGCCTGCAAATACGGGTGGTATCAATATCAATGCAGTGACAAGAAAAAAATAAATTAATTTTCCTTTGTCGTGTGATCGATTGGAACCCTGTATCGAGTATCCGTTTAGGCAATTAATACAACACCACATATTTTAAAGATATTTTAGAAATGAGAATTATCAGCTTAAATTATATATTGGATATTATTTATGGGGCGTTATCCCATTGGTCGCAAATGATTCATTAATAAGACCATGCACTTAAATTCATCGTAATACTTTCATGGATACATACGGAGAACTATACTATGGCATCAAACAAATAATGGCAAATTTAAGACCCAAATGTTTCCAAAGTCTATGCAGTTCAGTGGCGTCAACCTATCAACAACATTAATCGACCTAAAACCAACATTGAAAAATGACCATGACAGATAGAATCGTTTACTCCACGTATTTTCCATTCTTTTGTATGCTTGAAGGGTTCCTCCGTTTGTTCGCAGTCTTTCTATGACCACTCTTGAAGTAGTAAATATATTTGCTTGTCCGCCGAAAATCGTTACAAATCCTAGTAGTGTTGTCACACTATTTAGCAAAACTATTACAATGAACAAAAGATTGCTCCAATTCCACGACACGCCAGACCAAATCGTTTTGTAGCTTGGAGAAGTATGCCGATAAACATGACCGAGGCGGATGGTCCTAATCGCTGTATTCCGTTCATCATCACGGTCATTATCTGAACGGACCTGTGCAGAATCAGTGCCTTGTAAAGATTTCCATTTGGTTTCTCACAGAGTAGCTCATAGCCCCTTAGATAGTCCAGGAAACTCATCGTGCCAAAAACCATGAACCCTCCAAGGCATATTGGAATAGCGCTAATTTCAATCTGGTGTACTCAACTGTTCAATAGCAGCACACAAAGCTTACATGGGAAATCACAAACTTTCACTCGGTCAACATCATAATCAAAATGACATTGATAAAGCAGCCAATACCCTGGAAGTGATGGATGGCAAGGATTTGTCCAATGTAGTCGGTAAAGAAGGAAGTAGGCTACTATAGTTGTTACTGGTGTTACGGAGTACGAAAAAAATAATATTGCTCTTCTGCAATAATGACTGTTCGTACCAATTACCCAAATTAATTTGATTCCCTATTATCTATATCCATTTAAATGAATGGGAATGTCGTGTTAGTTCCTGTTGATAACAAAGAAGCATGTTACGCAGAGCAGCGTTAGAATAATTGTCGGTGTGGGCATAACGAGATTGTTGATAGGAAACCAACTATCTGCACGTCGACGGGATTTTGTTAAGTTGACATTACTGGTTTGCAGGGATATCGCTGGAGGCAAAAGCAAACGATCTTTTGGTAAACCGAGCTAGATCATGAGGCAGGTTGGTGGAAAGGGTAAACAAAATTGAAGTTTCGTCGTATGTTTTCAGGTCTCCAAAGGAGTTTTGCGCAAAACGGAAAAGGAGAAGGAAGTACTTAAGGTGCCTGAGTAAAAAGATGTTAGTGCGGAGTCCGCACTGCGGAATATCACAGACTTGTCACCTCAATTACAACTAGTGGTAAAGCAAATGAGCAAAGCTTCCACTTACCTTGTTCTTTAGTTGGAAAATGAATTTTCTGTTCGGACGCTGAGACTCGGGCTGAGAGTTAAATGTGACAGGGAGGACGAACAGATACTCTGTGACATTTTTGGAGTTGCTGTTATAATCTAAAGCCGCAAATGGTGCTAAGACATGCTGTGTAATACATAATTTAATATCAAGACTTGCTTAAAATAATTCAGTTTGGGGGAAGACTTGAAATTATGTTGACGGTGGGAAAACATTTAGAATTCCAATATAGAGTCGCCACTTATTACCTGGATGACGGAAAGGGGGGAACTACCCCTCAAAGCGGCTGTTTAAAGTGATTGACGTTTCGAAATAATATTTTACTTGGGTGTGATGCTTTGACATTAGGACATTAGCAATTAGTGCGCATTGCAACATCATATTGCCCAAAATCTAAATACTTCTATTTTTGTAGCGAATATTTGCCGAGTATGCAAACTTTTACGAAAAATGTTTTGTACAACAAGCACGCCAAATCATGGCGTTGGTGTTGACGTAATGTCATGTAAATGGAAATTCCGCACTACAAAGAATTAAACAACATTACGATCAGCTCCTCTCAAATGCAAAACTACACCTTGTAGCATCAAGTATGCCAAACTGTCCGCCTTGAAACATCCATGAATATATACGTTGACATTGAATTCCTATCATCACTCGAAAACTGATACAGACGGAATTAAATGGCATACATTTTTAATGTAATTCTGCAAACTTCAAGTGCAAAATGGTGCCTTTGTTTTAAAATTCTGTTGACATGATTATTGTTCGATTGACATGAAAGGGAAAGATGGCCACTGCGGTGGCAAAAGTAAATAGTTATTTGAGTTTCCCGGTTATTTGTAAGTACAATTTAAATCACTATGTGATGCGCCCATGATCATTATACTGTTCATTTTATTTCGTTTGGTATGTTATGTCTATAGTTAGATGAATAGCATAAGGTGTGAATTTGCACTGACGCCGTATCCAATTTTTCAATATTGTGCCTACTGATCTTCCTTTTACTTTTACAATGTACCTGGATTTAATAACTGCTTGCTCATGTGATAGTGTCGTTCAGTGCGCAATGTAATCAGTCATTATTCACCACGTCAGTTGCGATAAGCTGATAATATATTTCCATACACACTTTAGTTTCAGATGCAGTATACATTGTATGTTCAATCCAATCGAGTAATATCAGCTCGAAGCGTATTATTAGCAAAAATAAATAATTAAAAGTTCTTGTTCAACTTTGCGAGACAAACATTTTCAAGACTTGTATTTTGCTTTTATATCTTCCCAATACATGATAATTACATGTTCTAGAAATTCTTGGAATAAGCATTAATTTGAGCTGATTTCAACACAAGTGCGCCAGTGAAATGCAGAATGGTATCGCTTCGCAGTAATGCGTCTCGCTAATAGCATCAAAAACAAAGACTCGTAAAGCCTACTTGTTCATGTACTTGTTTCAAAGAATTTAATAATGCTTCCGCTTCAATTTAATTTACATAAAATGACCATGAACGGTGTTTTTTTGAATGGGTCCCAAAACAGTCGTTAACATTTCGTTAATACTTGTGTTCGTAATTGCAAAAAGAACTGATTGTACTAAAAGAAATTACAGCATTTTAGCTGCTGGGAGATAATATCGTGAAGCGAAAATAATTACAAGTATTTGCTTCCGTTCAAATTGTGTATATCCAAATAACATGAAAACTTATATTAATGGTATATGTTGCCGTAATCCAAAATCTGCAATATGCAGTTATCAGGCACTCTGATAACATACATCACAGAGTAACAATTCTTTATTGCTCAAATTGCTATCATCACATGTTAGGAACCAAAACACATTTAATCGTTAAATATTTGAAAATCAAGTCCGAGACAACAGCACGTGTTGCCAACTCGTCGCATACAGGTAAATGATAAATTGGAATACGTTTTCTCAATTATTAATATTTAATATACCATTCTATTTGTTCATGATTGTCTGAAAAATATTGTTTTATCGGTTTATACAATAATTGCGCACAAAACAAATTATGGTAAGTTACTGCATATGCAGCAGGTTGAAACTACGTCTAATGACAATTTGCAACTTTTATCTTAATACATCTCTCCATGTGGCGACATGGATCATTTACGAGCAGCGAATTATTTACACAATCTGTCATCCGTCAACATGAGCTTGTCATTTGGAAGCCATTTTGGCGGGCATGGGTTGTTGATTTATACTGCAGTCAAACATGTTGTTTGGTAAAATAATGTTACCATCATTTTTGCAAGAAAATCCTCCTCTGCTCCAAAACTTTCAACGATCAAGCAAAAATGCTAGTACTTAAAATGTTATCGCCACGTGAGTCAAATCGTCTTCCCAAAAGTAAAAAAAATATGATTAAAATTTACACGTGCTGTTATTATCCTTGTTTTCCCTTGTATCTTCCGGACATAATAATGTTTTGTTAAACGTAGTAGTTTGCTACACAGCTAACAGGAAGTGATTACGATCAAAACAAAATGATAGACATAATTAGTACCCAGATGTGTAGGATGACCAACCTTAGTAGATAGCTATTTTTTGCCAAAATGTTGGCTCGAAGTTCACGACTGAATATTTCTTGTTGTTAGTGTTAATGCCGTAACCATAAAGCTTGGTCACCTAGTCAGGCTTTCTAAATTTTCAACGCGGCACTGGGATTAATAATACCCTTGAAACATCCACAATGCTTTCGCATCTCCAGAAGAAAAGCTTCCGTCTTCTTTCGCAAGGATTCAGTTTTATGGCACCATTTCCAATTGAGTGGGATGAGCAGTTCACAAAGCTGCAAATATGCAAACAAAAATCTGCACACGTCTCATATTTCGTATCCATGCTACTTGCATGCGCTGTGGATTTAGGGTTTGCATACCTATTTCTAACCCATCTGTTCATTCGGCCCATTGCCAACTACAATATCGGAGCTATGGTCCTGCATTTGTTCTGCTCTTTGACAACAAATTCGGTGCTGCTCATCTCACTGGTTGTGTTCCGAAATCGGGACTTTTTCAACGGCGTGAACGAAATAATTAAAATGCACCACGCCATCCACAAAAGTAAGCGGACGAATTTATATGCCAAATATTTTATGATATTTGGTCATGATATATGATAATGGTTTTAAAACAAACTTTTCTTTTCGCAGCTCAGAAACAGCCAATCAGTACGATCGATTTGATACTGTTTGGAACCACTCTGATTCTTCCCGTGATACCGCTTATAATATATTTTTCCGCACTCCTCTTTTCAATTGATCCATATTACTTCATCTTCGAGGACATCCTAGCATCACATCCAAACTATTCCATTCCACTACGAACATGTTGCTTCGCCTTCAGACTGATTGTAAATTATCCCGTTTTCGATGGTACAAGATGCTTAGGAATATCAGGTATGATGATGATGCTTGTGTTAGATATGTGCTACAGGAATATCAGTACAATGAGTAGAACACTCAAGAAAGAAAATAATGTATCCTTGACAGCTTGTATTGATCACTACAAACGAGGCTGTATAATTTACAATAGCTACAATGCATTAACCGAGTACATCTTTTCTATGACATTTGGAATTGTCTTTTGGGCTCTAGTTTTTAATTTCTGGATACTGCTTAAAGCATATGAAATGGTTCCATTGTATATGTACTGGGTGATACTTTTTGAGTGCATCATAGTGCTTTGCGGAACATATATGCTTCTTACAATTCTTAGTAATTATACTGACCTTACGGCCTATGTCCCAGTAAAAATACGAGAAATGTCTAAACGCAAATATTGTGAAGAAGGTAAGGTAGTGGAGAAGAGGGAGGCGAAGCGGATATATTTACAAGCAAAATCAATTCAGACAATTAAGTTACGTTGCAAGTCCATGCCAGTGCTGGATAAATCCTTTAGAAATGATTTTGCAACGAATCTGGTTGATAGGATATTTGACGCAATTCTGATATTTTAGTAAATGGGAAACGAGCAGTAAAAAATTTCAAAAATGATTAAACAGTAATCATAATACGTAATAGTTGTCATTGTTTTAGGCCACCTGCACATGATTAGCAATGCATCCACTAAATTTGATAATTTTGTAAAATGTTTCAGCGAAAATCTATAAAAGCAATAAATTGAAATATGTGGGGAAACACGGAAAATTTTAGCATCGACAATATAAAATGTTCCATCGCAACTCGACCACATTGTATTAAATTAAATTGTGTACTTTATTCATAATTCATGCACCTCCATTATACCGCTCACATGTTAATGTGCAATTCCGCACAAATTTATTCCTAAACGTTATATTTACTTTCTGAAAAAAATAACTAAAAACCCATCCATGAACTAAAGTCTAATGATAATATTATAATAAATAGTTTTAAGTAATACAATTTCCAAGATTCTCCAAAGGGAGAAAGGAAAATTTTCAATTGAAGTTGCTGAAGTGAAGATCGTTGTAATTACTGCCTATAATAGATGTAAAATTTTATTACATGCCTTTCTGCATTAACCAGGAAGCACAATTATCCAGCCTCAGGATATTGCTGAATAATTTGGTTCCAACAGGCTGCACATCTTGGGACAGGCTTTACTTGATCCGGCCAGTTGCAAACCAGTTCCCGTTCGTCGAACCAGAGACCTCTCTGAAATATGCACAAAGAAAGCAAATTAGTAAATATGCTTTTAACCCGATAGTATCAAAAACATTAATTTATAGAAAGCCTAAAATTGATGGAATAGCTTACACCGCATAGAAAAAAGTAGGGCAGGTAGCGCTGTCCACCAATGTCCACGCACCAGTAGAAGCTGTTGCAATTGTTAGGATTCACAAACATTCCCGCACGAGTGCAGGAGTACGTTTGTTGGCAGTTTATTGGTGGAATTACGGGCACGTATCCTCCTTGGCCATTGACGCCATTTACAAAAATGGCAACAGCAAACGCCACAATGGCCAGTGATAATGTCATTGGGTAGCGCTGCATAGTGATGGCTTGATCGGGAGGGAGTAAAAACTTTCCAGAAATTATCACGTATGTGTCACAAAGTGTTTGCTGTGGAATAAGGATACACCCAAATATAATAATTAGTTAATGATAGTATTTGATACAACATAGTAAAATACTCAAATAGCTTCTTGAATTGCCTTGTTAATATATCTAATACTTCACAACTAAAACTACAAACCTAAATACTCAATATTTTGCCTACGTATATTCACTACTTACCAGGAACTCGGCTGAATAATATATTTACTTGCGGACGGAATTTGTGGAACATTAATAATTGGATATGGATGCAGAAAAAAATAAAATAAAATGCTGAAGGCAGTTGAGAAAAATGGAGTGTTTTGCTTGAGACCCAGTAGCAAACTGCTTCTACCTGCTTCGTATTACAAGAGTTAAAATACTGTACCGATGGAAGCGCACAACCTATTGCATTGAAAGAAAAAAAATATTTTACGCGTTCAAGTGAAAGACGGCAATAAAAAACTCGTGTCTGTTTGCCGCATACTTACATTCTCAATACCGGAATACACAAGACCTTTCAACTGGCAGCTTTTTTATGATCCCTGTGTTTTTTGTGATGTCTGGAGTCGAAAGTTATTTTAAGGTTGTGACGCGGCTGCTAGACACTTTGTACCAACCGCACATCGTGCTGAGACAATAAATTGGATCCTGAAGTAACCGGATTGATCAAAACAAGCACCTGAATGTTGGGCCCGGATGGTCGCGGCGAAATATTTTAGGAGCTTTAACGCGTAAGATCTTAGCATTGTTTTACCAAAGCGTGCCTGTGTTTGCAGCAACATGGGTTGAAAAACGCGTTTCCTTTAACTTCTTATGGAAAGCTTGACGTTACATATCACGGTAATTAGCAAGCTAAGTACCTATGCATAAACGCAGGTGCAGGTGCAGTTGGTACGTAACGTTTTGAAAGACGAAATATCCAGATTTCGCCGGATTTTTTATTTCATCGCGTCATGGCTTAATCTACGAGAAATGATATTATTACTTTACACCACACAAGACCAGGTGCAGTGGAAAAATGCATGTTATTAATTTTGGATGCTTTGAAATGCAACAAAATAAATTATACGATTGGCAGTTGAAATGGCAGAGCAAATTATGAGCTTCTTCTGGACGTGGTTTCACATGACATAGAATGTATACTCCACATGTGGAATGATCGTACCCTTGTGGTAATCTTATATGAAATCACACGAATAAATTCTTGCAAAATCATTAATTTCAATGGCAATATGTCCAAGTTGCTGGATATGAGCATTTGTTAATTGTAGTGCTCACGGCAATGTATACCTATTTACCTTATATCAGTCTAGTACCAGTTGTCTATTTAGACACCTAAAGTGTCTATTTAGACACTCTGAAAAGGTGTCTATTTAGACACCTAAAAGTGTCTATTTAGACAATTTCGAATAATTAATTATTTAGGTGTCTAAGTAGACACTTTTATGTGTCTAAATAGACACTCTGAGTGTCTAAATAGACACCTTTGTGTATTTATTAAATATTTTCTAGGTGTCTAAATAGACACTTTGGGGTGTCTAAATAGACACCTAAAATCATTTAATTAAAATAGCGCGTGAACTAACTGAAGTAAATTTATGAAAAAAATAGTAGAAGAATCAGAAAAAAATGCTCAATTTTCTGAAACTAACATCATAAATTTTTGTTGAATACTTTTTTAAATATTTAATTAACAAAAAATAATTCTAATTAATTAAATATCTACCAAACCAACCGGTAGAAATTTTTTATTTTTTCACAGAAATTAGCAAATTTCACGCACTTTAAGAAAATGTACTCGTTTTGATGCGAGCTCTTCATGTACGACCGCTAAATTAAAATAAGCATAATTTTTACATTGGAGGACATGAAAAATAGTTAGTCCTGACTTCCATGACAGAGCTCGCATCAAAACGAGTACATTTTCTTAAAGTGCGTGAAATTTGCTAATTTCTGTGAAAAAATAAAAAATTTCTACCGGTTGGTTTGGTAGATATTTAATTAATTAGAATTATTTTTTGTTAATTAAATATTTAAAAAAGTATTCAACAAAAATTTATGATGTTAGTTTCAGAAAATCGAGCATTTTTTTCTGATTGTTCTACTATTTTTTCATAAATTTACTTCAGTTAGTTCACGCGCTATTTTAATTAAATGATTTTAGGTGTCTATTTAGACACCCCAAAGTGTCTATTTAGACACCTAGAAAATATTTAATAAATACACAAAGGTGTCTATTTAGACACTCAGAGTGTCTATTTAGACACATAAAAGTGTCTACTTAGACACCTAAATAATTAATTATTCGAAATTGTCTAAATAGACACTTTTAGGTGTCTAAATAGACATCTTTTCAGAGTGTCTAAATAGACACTTTAGGTGTCTAAATAGACACCTGGTACTAGACTGTATATGGAATTAATTGTACGATGGAAATAAATACAATATGTTCCTGGTCCGTTTATTTCCATTATGTCAACTTCAAACAAGTTATGAATATATGTACATTCATGCGTTTGATCTTCCGTTGACCATATCATTCAAAGTATGTTTTCCTAATATAATACCATTTAATTTTTAAACTACAATATACTGTTATATGCCATCAAACATAATTATCTTTTGATATATATGTACGGTCACGTAATGGCAGAACATTGTGCTTCGCAAATCCGTGTACATTGTGAATGAAAATGTCAAATAAGAACACCAATTTCAGGCATCAGTCCATAACATAAAATGTATTGGTGCATACTTTATCGCCACTCTGAACAATTCATCGGTGGAGTGCTACCTAAATTTATGCACATATAATATATCAAATAGAATGGGGAATTATTTCAAGTAGATTCATAATTTGCTATCTAGCGTACATTATTCCACATTTTTAAAAGTGTAGTGGATTTTATCAAAGTAATTCTTGTTGTTGCAGTTGAGTTAGAAATAATATTATTCCGCAATTTTTAACACTCACTTTACTTTCAGTTGTAATAACGGATATGGTGGCATTGTATGTTCAACCCAATTGAATATTTTCATATCAAAACGTGTTGTGAACATTAAAGAAATGCTCTCCTTGAGTTCGACAAGACAAAGCAATTTCTGGCAATGCGTTCTCCGTTTTTATACTTTCCTTGTCTTTGGTAATTAAATTGTCAGACAATGCACACATCAAGCATAATAATCCAGCGGTTTCACTGGAAATGTGCTGTTGACAAACAAACTATTGGAAGCTCCTCGTAAAAATATGACTCACCAACACCATCAAAAACAATGGGTCAAAAATAATTTTTCAGTACATGCTTATTTCCAAGAATTTTGGAATGTTTTTATCATCTATTGGGGTGGGAACATCGCGGTGGCATTCTGGCATGCACCGTTTTCTGTCATTTGGGATCACCGAAATGGCACCCACAGAAACTTATCATTTCAACATAAAAAATTGCACACCCACTTTTATTAGCAAACCCTATAAAACGATAAAACCCAATAATGGGGAAAAATGCTTCAAGATTTACGCACACATATGCATGACCATGGCATTTTTAATAAAAACGTAAACAATAACAATATGTGGGGGGAAAATCGAGCGCATTTTATTTTTTAACATATGATTTTAAGTATTATATTATAGCATTAACATTGCATTATGTGTTCTTATGGTACTTACCTATCCATCTTTTATGAAAATTAAAGTATGTATATATTCACAGAAGATTGGCGACTAATATTGGTTAGAGGGAGCAGAGAAGTAAAATATTCATTGACTGTAGTCACGATTTTGTACAACGTGGCTTCCTAATTCCAATTGCTATACGCGGAGTTAAGGCACGTATATTGGTGCAAGAGGTGAATGGCTCTCCTTTGTTCTATGTGTGTTGTTTAGGTAATTGTCAAAAGCTCTACGAGTTCCACAAAGTAGGGCTATGGAACATAGTTTGCCTGCTGAATGGAAGCTTGTCTCCATTCATGCGGGCGACAAAGGACCACTGCAATGTCATAACCGTTGACAGCTCATAATTATTACGGGAGCTATACTTACTTGCAGGTTTTACCATTTATTCTTAGATTCCGACAACAATATATAGATTATTTCAAAATTCTCACATTCGTGTCTTCATAATTCATTCTCATGAGTGGGAGTACCTCTATGTCATGTTCAAAAGTAATAATTAGTATTTCTGGACCACCGAGGATACATTATCATCATTAGCCAATGCAAGATTTTGAGGTTTGCCAAGAATGTGAAATAGTTGGAGATGTCTGGAATGGCCGCGATCTGACTTGCATATCCAAATAAGCAATAGTGATGCATTGCACAAAAATTAAGGAACATATATCAAACCTTGACCCATTCACCCCAAAAATAGGTTAAATCGATTTGATACTACATAACCAAACATATGATCATGTATACGTGAACGCGTTATAACAATAACAACAAATTTACGACTAACGCGTTTCCCCAGTCAATGCAGTTTGGCGGCGTTAGTCGATCAATAAAATTAATCGACCCGAAACCGACTTTGACAAAGGAGCACGACAAATAGAAACGTCGCCTCTATTTGTGTTGGACACGAATGTTTCCACGACAACTTCCTCCTCTTTTTCTCAGCCTTTCCACAACATTTTGTGATGTAGTGAATATATTGGCCTGTCCTCCAAAAATGGTCGCAAACCCAAGCAGGGTTATCACACAATTTAAAAGAAGTATTAATATGAATACGACGTTGTCCCAATTCCACGACACACGAACCAGACCAAAAGTACTTGTCGTTTGGAGTAAGATTCCGATAACCAGGACAGAGACGGTGAGTCCCCAGCGCTGTATTTCGTTCATTATAATGGCCAATATCTGGAATCGTCTGTACAAAATTACCGACTGATAGAATTCGCCGTATGGGCTGCAGCAAAGCCGCAGATAGCCTTGTGTATACTCCCGAAAACTGATTGTGCAGACGACCATAAATCCTCCTAGACACATTGGAAGAGTACTGATTTCAAGCTGGTGCACCCAACTGTTCAACAGCAGTATGCACATTTTAGATGGAAAATCAAACATGGTCACTCTATCAACATTTGAGTCAAAATGACATTGGTAGAGGAGCCAGTATCCTGCAAGTGATGGCTTGCAAGGATTTGTCCAGTGCAGCCCGTAAAGAAGAAAGTAAGCGACAAGAATTGTTACAGGAGTTACAGAGGACGCAAACACAATATTACCTAGTTCCAGCAAAGATTGGTCGTCTTGGTCCCAAAAATTTAATTTTCGGCTCAATTCAAAATGCCCATTTATGTAAATTGGAATATCCTGATAATACCGTAAAAATATACTCGAGCATATTGTACAAAGCACTGTCAGAAATATTGTCAACGTCGGCATCACCAGATTGTTTATCAAGGAGTTATGATGTCCACTACCGCTAGTTTTGAACAAGTTGGCATGAGTTGTTTGTAACAATATCGTCAGTAGGCCAAGACAAATTATCTTTAGCCTCTTTCTAAACCGAGTTAAATCCTGGTTCAAGTTGGTGGAAACGCGAAACGATTTTAGTCTTTTGTCAAAACATAAAATGCTTCCAATTGAGTTTTGTGCAATGCGGAAAAGGAGGTGGAAATAGTGCCTGTGCCTGAAAAGGAACATGCTGAAAAGGATTTAGGGAACCAATTTTGTTTCAATGAGTGCCGTGTAACAACTGAATCACATACGCGACCATGATGTTTACTCGTGGGAGTTAAAATCATTGATCGATGATGACAGGGATACTGAAAATTATAACTAGTAAGGTGTACGCCATTAATACATAACTACCGGAAGTGCGATGTATGCACAATTTACAACGAAAATACACATTTGACCTATTTCAATATGTCTTGTTAGCTCAAATTGAACCTCCCATTGAATTTTCACGATAAAAAAATTCAGGTCGGACACCCCTCTCCCGTACAGACGCCACCCTGGCGACAGGGGAATGATTTGAGCCATAGTGCTTTGACAAAAAATGATCGTCTTGAACTCCTCTATCGATTTGTCCAATAACATTTTTTGACGATGTGGTCGCCCACAGCACACCCAGACGTCGACCACCGTACTTCCGGTCCATGGCTGAAAACCAATAGGGTTCGTGCCCTTGGCCCAAGGTACCTCTATGCCAAATTTGAGCCAAATCGGTCAACGTGGAGGGAAGTTAGAGTGTTCACAGACAGACAGACAGACAAACAGATCAATCGCTATAACTTCCTTTCAAGCATTTCATGCTTCCGGTAGTTAATAAATATGAGACACGACCGGTGGTCATGTATACATTGGTGACATGTGGATTGTATTATTATTCATCCAGGGTTTGAGCGAAGTTACGTGTGTGTATGTAAACAATCATTGTGCTTGAAGATACAATATAATAAATAGGTATGTATTGTGTGGTCCTTTCAACTGGAGAAACATGGTTGCCTTATACGCATTTTGGGTTTCATGTTTCTTCTGTTGATGAAAAAAGCCGATGCATGTTTCCTATGTTGAATGTTCGAGCACGACATGTTGACGATACGCATTTTAAATACATATTTTGGTTACGCCGCAATCCGTGAAGCAATATTTATTTCATTATAATATATAGTCATCAGCCTTTATTCACATGCATCAAACATACAGGCATTTTCTACCTGGGTACGACAACACGAAGGTTATGACGTTGTGAAATATTTTAGATTAAAATATTCCGCTGACAATTAGAGGAAAATCATTTATGTGAAAGCATATTCCTTGCTGTATAATTTCACAATTTCCCTTGCTGCCAATTTTACCCGACAACCATGGCAACAAGTTCGAACACACTCTACTTCTACATGTAAAAGCCATTTCTTCTTCTTCATGCCTCTGCAGGAAAGGTGGAAGGAAGCCGCGTATATTTTATTTGTAAATCAACCCATAAGCTGACACAGACGACGATAATATCTCTTCTAAAATATATATATGTTGCCAATACTTATTCCACATAACCCAGACGGCTTTTGTAAGTGTATCAAATTTTAAAATATAACTAAAAGGCTTACATGTGCCGAATGCTGGAAAAGCATATTAAGGAGTCCACAAAAATCGGATCGGATGGGAAAGGACAAACAGAACGCTGTCTGCCTTCCTGGTATCTTCAAAATAAATTAATGAGCGTCATTTAATATTTCGCCGCCGCATTTAATAATTTAATAGTTTGAGCTGCCGCAATATCAGAGCTGTCTACTTCTTTCTCTGACGTTTTCCGCGGTGGACGTGACCAGGTGTTTGCTCCTATTGCAATCCGGAATTGTTGCACATACATAGTATTGCATTATATTGGAAGCCCAAGTTTACACAAAGCGTAACCTTAGCAGCACTGTGTGTACATTGAATGTTATTATCATTTAGCTTGAGGACAAATAACATGTTTAACAACCAAATTCGTTAAATATATTTTTGCAACAAATGCGGTGGACAGAAAGTAAAAAGTTTACCAAGGAAGTTAACCTCGGTATAATGATACACTAGTCCGGAATAAAAAAGCTTTAGTTTTTTAAAAACAGAACACAGAAGTAATATTTTTTTGGTGAACGCATTCACGAGGTTCTACGTGAGAAATCAGTTGATACTGAGTTTGCAGGGAAATCGTCGAGTGATACTTTGAATTTACCATGTTCCTACTACGCCATTGGAAGTTGTTTATTCTCCTGTTTGCAATACTACAATTGACGTTCAAACACGTGATTCTCTTGGACGCTACCCAACAGCAGTTTCGAGCAGGTAACAAAGCCAAGAAGGACAAAAGACGGCTTGGGCGAAAGTGCAGAGTTTATTATATTTTCGTCACAATCCTAATTCTGCAGACATACCACGTTTACATCGATCGAGATCCGTCACAGTTGACTAGCGATTTTTACTTTCGCAAACTTGTTATGCCAGCGTTAGTCATCCTACTGTCCAGCGCCGGAGGGCTGTTTCTTTTTTGTCTGGAGCGACATACTGACCAGATCATTTGCTACTTTAATGGACACATACAGCTTAGCAAATGTCTCACTATTAACCAAGCCTATCAATGCTGCAGATCAGAGCGAGGACTCATTCTGTATGCATATCTTGTGGAACCAATCCTTCTATTCATGGTATACTTCGTTGTATTTGGAATGCATTGGGCGTATCCTTGTCAACCGTCACTTGCAGGATACTTTCTTATTTTGGAATGCAGTCACAATATCGTTCAGAAAGATCCTGCCGTCATTTGGCTTGTGGATGGAATTCAATTTGCAAACAAATTTGCTGTACTTCTCGCTAACGCCTTCATCTACCATATCGCCGGTAATGCTATTCCGTTTCTAATTTGCGGACTCATCATTTTCTGTGTCATCAGCTATCGTGCGTATTTTCAGAGTTATCAAACTTTATGTGCCAGCATAAACGATCAAGATTACAATTCGGTGCTCCTGTACAGGAGGTTTCAGGTTTTGGGAATCTACATGAACGAAATATTGCAATGGACAATTACAGCAGTAGGCATACAAGTTACGGTTGTGTTGCAAGCTGGAGCTATGTATGGAATTACACAAACTGAATGGATTTACGCCAACTTGGGTTTCATCCTGATTTTTGTACTGAGTTTAATTACCTCTTCTACCATGCTTATCGGTGTGCTCGGTGTCGAAGCTCAGATTCATAGTTCGTCCGAGGATGTGCTTAGAAATTGTCTGCATGACGCGATGAACCCGCTGCAAACCAGAGAGAGAATGTTCCGGAAATGGCAACAAAGATTTTATCGGTCTTGCACCGTCATTAAAGTTAAGTTCGGCTCTGTCAACTTTGTAGACCGATTAACACCTTTGAACTGCTGTGATCGGGCCAACGATTTGTTTATTAACATGCTACTACTTGATTTGTAATTGGTTACTTGTTTTGCTCGACTATACAATGTTTACATAATTGAATGGAAATGACAATGTGGTTAGGACATATTCTGAAGTCAACAACATTATTTTAATTCTCGTATTGTTGTTAGGTAAATGTAATAAAATTGTAGTTTTCGTTTGGAGGTAAGTCATTGTTCATGTTTTCTGCGTCTACATTTTACTTAGGTAAACGAATAATTTTGTTGTGTTTTTTTTGTTTTAGCATGGTGACCATGCCATGGTCAATAAAACTGTACCTCTATATGTAACAAATTAGATGTTGAGCCTTTCAGGGTGTCATGTGTCGCTGCCAATAAGGTATGCATTTGTTAATTTAGAATTACGAATGTTAACTTTCACCAGTTGATGTTTATTTGTGTACAGATTGTTCGTTGCCATAGATAAATTATTGGAGTAATTACTGTAGTCGTTGAATAAATGTGTTTAAATATATTGAACTATTTATTGAACTATTGAATTTATGGATTACATTTAACTATTGGATTGCAAAACTATTGAATAAAGCCTATGCATATAGTATTAGCCTCTAATTATAATTATCCAACTCGCTTTTATCTAAATCGGGAAATGTCAAACCTTATTAAAATGTATATACCACGAAACATCGAAAAAAGCCAAATGGAGACTATACTTGATCCTAAAGTGCAGAAACAATGATAAACGAATCATTCGTCAGCTTATAATTTTCAGTCGATATATGCAGCAAATTTACCTAGCAACTGGATAGTTACAACAGTGTTTATTCAATTTTTCCGCAACAATTTGAGCTGCTATTTGATCCCTTTCACGCTTTATTTTTCCGCAGCCTAAAACTTGACTAACAAACAATATGTTGACATCAAATCGTGGAGTCAGCGACTTAAAATCTTCTAGGAACTTATTTTGCAAATTGGATTTGCCATTGGATAGTTATGTCACTACGTTCTCTCTTTTTTCACCAACGACACTCACTATTACATCTGCATGGGCGTTCAACCTTTACATTATAAGAACTCTCCCATTTTATTTTAATGAGAGCTACTGAAAATAATCTAGGTTTCTCCTTCTTCATAATTTATAAATGTAGCAGAAAATTGAGAAAGCTCCCTATCACGTAATATGTATTACGTGCTAATTCTATCCTGAAATCATAAAGTAAAATGAAAAATGTTACGACTGGAGAATGTTACAGAGTCAAATTAATTAGCCAAAAGTCATTGAAAATCTACTCAGATAAAGAGGAAAGTCACCTCTTCCAAAAACTATTTTTAAAACATTCTTCCGTTTTCGTTTACAATTTTTTTTTTGAAAATAATGCTGGCTCGTTTGACTCAGCTGTAAAGGCAGCACTTTCCCCAATCTTACGTGGCCGCTTTCGCTTACCTACACAACCACTGGAATATCACTGTGAATATCACACAACAATATGAATTCTTAAACAGCGTGCAAATTAGAGACATTTCCATGTATCAGAATACGAAGTTACGTCAGAGCGTGTGCGAGGAACTCGCTTGTCGTTTCGCTCCACTTCAATTTTCAAACGCGTTTTTTTTTCAAAATGCGCCGTCCATTTTCTCGCTTTCCTCGCTCGTTTCATACTTAACGTGTAACTTTTGGAATTAAAAGTTTCAAAGTGTTATGCATTCTTGGCATTACCAAAGCAATTTAATCAGCGCAATTTAATATTTAATAATTTAGAGCTCCCGCAATACCAGAACTTGACATTTATTTTTCTAGTGCGTTCTGTAGTGGAAATGACCAGCAGGTTGCTGTTCTTGGAAAGCTAAATTGTTGTATATTTTGAAAGCCGAAGCTTTCACAGACCGCAAGTATAGCCACCAAGTGTTTACAGGGAAAGTAACTATTTGCCTGACGTATATGCTTCATTAGTTATGAGTACAACTGCCATGTATTATCAGTTGAATCGGGACGAAGAAAATATATTATTCCTCACTGCTTGCTCCTAAATGGCGACATTTGTTCCTAGTCGGATTTCCAAATTTGTCTGAGTTCCTAATCATTTGTACCTAATCTAAATGACTATAACATAACATCGGGTGTTGCAACTTTCTTGTAAACAAATGTTTACAAATGGTATTTTCCTCTAAAAAATTATGGATTCTGGTTATCCGCAGAGAATGATGTTAGGCAATACTCCAAATAAAAATGATTACCTTTTCTACGTACGCATTCATTATTCAGGCTTGATGATTGCTCGCATAGGTTTCATATCAGCACTACTCGGAGAATATGTTACGTCAAATGCTGCCATCACTTTCCGCATTATCTAAAGCATATGAATTTATTATTACACTCCGAATTTAATTTTCTCGTCCGCTTTTGCTGATACGGTGAAGGCTAAATTTTATTTATTATTAACATATCTCATTGCGTCGTAAAATGTCAAATGGCCACAAGATTTACTTAATGGTAATACAAAGGCAATGGCATGGTATAATAATAACATGCGTCAGCTTATAATTTGCCAGCGGCTAGATATTTATGGCGATATATGTACTTTATTACGCGATGAAAATTTGCAATCAATTTTAATCCTTAAATTGCCGAGCAGGCACTGAAGAAGTTTCCCCCTTCTTTATTACTTACAAAAGTAAATTGAAATATGTGGAAGTATTTATTGCGAACCTACGCCGATACTATATTGAAATCATAGAACATAAGAAAAAACATTGCATAGTTGCGATTACGTAAAAGGCTCGTTAATGAACTGCAAGTTAAATTTAATACATTTACTTTATTTTATTCGTTGTAATATTTCAGAGGCATAGCCTTTCCCCAATTAACCTTTCAGTTGCATTGATTTAATATAAATACTCTGTTTAGAAATCGTTGCACATTAATGCAAACTTAATCTCCGATTATCATTATATCGCCCTACCAATGATAAAATGATAATTACATACTCACATTTATTCAACAGTTTATTTCGAAAGTTCTGGACATTGGCAAAGCAGTGTGGTGTTTGTCAAGTGAAGTGTAAGGGAATGACAACTTCAGAGATACCGCCACATATTCAACGATATCATGAAATCCAATATGATACGTGAAGATGATGCATTAAAATGCGTGGCAAGCATTTTAAGCTATGTCCCACTAATTAACGTATACCTGGACATTGCTTCGAATTTCTTACTGGTTCTATCCAATTGCCTTCCAGCGGTTACTATATATTGAACAACAAATGTATGATATGCATGCATATTTTCACGAACTTCCAATTCGCTGCGAAATACCACAACTTTGCAAAAAAGAGTCAATTCGGTAAGTCAAAAGTCCACTTTTGAGAGACCTTTGCAATTTTACTCAATATTTTTGTGACAATTGCTCCAAGTTGCGAGAATTTGGTCCTTATTTATTTAATTGGTGCAAAATATTTCAAACAAAAATCTTCACCTAGTGCGGTGGTGGAAGGGCGGATGCAGGTTCATGACAATGGATATTGTAATTATATGTATCTAAATCGTAGCAACGCAAATGGGAATGTTTTCAAATGGTTCACAATGCTTCCTAAACCGATTTGGAGTGAATAGACAAACATTTTTGACGTCTTGGTGAATTTTTTGAGATGGCGGCTCAACGTATCCATACTGTTCCGCCCCCAGGACTTGGTGCTTCTTATGTTAAAAAATCCTTGAAAACATCTAGAAATCTTCCTATGGACGCAGCTATTCTTAGAGTGAGTAGCATCTTAGCTTGTGAGTAGAAATCGGAAAGTTGTCATCATACATGACTAATTTTGTAGTTACACAGGGTTTCATACTTTCGCATTTCTTAAATTATTTGTTTATTTCTACAATGCTGTATGCAAACGTTGTGGAAAGTGGTAGGAAGTCTGTATGATTGATTTGATACTGTGGCAGTTTTTATAAAACTGCGTAGATAATGTGACCGCTTATGTATGCTAATATAAGCTGTATGGCGCCGATTGCGCTTCAGTTACAAGTTGCTTTACATAGAACGGTTTTAAGTGATGTTGGTTTTGCAACTTGTTTATCCACACTATTTCATATTCTAGGAACAATGTTGTCCCGAATTTGAAAAACAACTGAGATTAGTGAACGAAATTATTCACACTTAAAATTGTTGAATAAAAAGATAATACCATTAAGTGAAAATTATTGATATCATGTATTACCGTTCAAATTTAAAAACTATGCAGAGTAGTACTGTTGGTTGATGTAATCCAAAAGCTACAATGTACATGCATGTTGTGTTTTCAAAAACATGTTGCGCAGAATAATCATTCCTTGTTTGGGGTGAAATTTACATCATCAGTTGGTAAAAACAAAAGCCAATTTAATCGTTACATATTTAAAAATATGTCCGACACAATTGAACTTTTGATCATCTTTGAGGCGGGATGGACGCTTGCTTCCTGGTTTGTTTTTACGAATCGAGATTTTTTACGAAATTATCAAAACGAACCATACTAACCACGAAGGATATCAACAATATTATTCCGTAATAACAAAAACAGTGGCAAAAAAGCATGGAGCGCCAAAACATAGGACGAAACGACAGGTTGCTGGCCGCCACTGAGCATGAAAACCGATTCTGGAGTTTACCAGACTTCCGGTGCTTGCCTACCTGCCACAACAGAAACAACGACAATGTACACCACCACCACCATGTCTTCAGGAACGAAATCACACCTTTAGTTGTTTGAAAAAGTACAATGGTGGAATTTCTCCCTTGATGTATACAGGACCGTAATGACAGAACATTCAGCTTCGCTAATACTTAAGCATTACATATGAGCTTCCTCATATGAGAATCGGTTAAACAGTTTTGGAGAAATATAATTTTTTTGACATTTTGCCGGTCAAACCACTCTGCACTACCTCCAATCCACCGCAGAGGAGAGAGGAGGTTAGCACATGGTATTTGTGGTGCATTATCAATATATGCACAAAAAACTAAAATCAAAAACCGTCTTGTATTTGGGGTTGCACGGTTGCATAATGTTACCCAGTCCATAATTTGAAGTATGAATAAGAGATTAAACGTATAATACCATTCAGAAAATAGCACTGGCACTTCCTAGAAGTTTGTGACGGTTTCGGTAAAACAATACAAACAAATTATAAATATCATGTTCGCGTCAGCACGGAAATTTATTGGACTGATACTACCAAAAATTCCGTATTTGTTTTGTCAGTGATCTGAGTTTCGACAATGGATAATTTGTTGTGTTATAAAAGTATATATTTACAAAAGAAATGCCTGTTGTTGAGGAGGATGAAGTTTTAGTGTAGTATCAGAGTAGTCTTTTTTACATTCTTTCAGAAGTCTTTTTTGCATGGTACAAAGGGAGAAGAAAAAGAAAATATATTTTAGTGTGAGTATGGCTTCCGAGAATTGCTCAACTCGGACCTCCGGAAAAATATAATGAGTTTTTCTGTTAGAATGTTCGTAGCGTTAAGTTAAAAATGCACTTTAAATAAAATAAATTAGTAGAATTCATGAAAACTGTTAAAAATACTGAGTGTTAATTGTTTTTTCGTTATTGTAATAAAAGAGCACTGTTTCGCAACCTTAGTTCGTGTCTTATCAAGATAACAGTTATTGTAGCATATGAGAAAGTGCACGAAGCTTGAGATCTTGTTGACCTTATGGCTGTAAAGCAAAACATCTCTGAAGCACCGTTCGACGCAAGATTAGAACCGAGGGACCTGACGATCTGGCTTATAAAGGCGGAATACGTACTTGGCGTTTAACTCACCTAATTCAGTCGCTCACAACAACACCGGTTGTTTACCGTGAATTTACGTCAACTCTACTTTTCGCAAATTAAACATTCAAACTCAACACACGCAAACATTTGTTGGAGTTTTGAAAGAGTTTATTATTAGCTGAAGAATATAGCCGTCGTAGTCATCCATAACTAATTACAGTATATGATATGGAGAAATAACGTTTTGGATTATCGGACAAACAAACAGATTTGCAGTGATTAGGTTAGCAATGCTGTCAGCAGCAAATGCATATAAACTTGTTTTTCATATACAGCGATACCCAAATCATTTCAAAAGCACTGGGAGAATTTTCACAAGGCGTAACTTTAAAACGTCGAAGCAGATATCATGCTTGTTATAACAAACTTGATAAGAGATCTCGAGAAATCCTTTCAAACTATGGAAACGTTGACCATCTGGAACATAAAGTATCCGATATCAGTCAAAGCTGAAAAGGACGGAAATTTAAAATTCAACTTCAATTCAACGTTCAAGGAGAAGGACTGCAAAATAATTCTGATAATATTAATCATCGTCCTATTCTTTCTACTATATCGATCCATTTGGGAGTGTACATCGCAAGATTACAGGACTGTAAACACTGTCCTGGTTTACATATTCGCGGTCGCGTGTTTGATGTGCATGCATTTTCGCTTCCGCGGGCACGAGATTGTCAACTTATTCAACGAATGCCTCGCGATTGACTCCCGAATAACAAAATCATGGTCAATTAGACAGAAGCGATCATGGAGTCAGAAAGCGAATTTCGACGTCATCTATGCACATACTTGCATTAAAGTCATTCGATATAATTTTTTATCAGTTGTTATTGGGTTGGGTGCTAGCGCTGCCCTGTTACCGCATGCAGCGTGGAGCATTGTACCAACATGGCTCTCAGATTACAACTCCAACTCACACATATTCTTTGCTGGAGATTTGTGGATTCTTAATGCCGGATGTAGGATGGTGGCGGGAGTATTTACTTACCATGCTTGGGCAACTGTTGGTCCTTTCGGTGAGATCCCAATGGCATTTACTCTGCTCTGTGGCTGTTTCTGTTTGTACAGCATGGGTGTCGTAATTGAGAGGTAACAATAAGTTTCAATTACAAACTAATTTGGCTAACAAATTTCCAACTTATAATCGATTGTTGTTCTCAGTAAGCTCAGATCGTTGAGGAAGGTGGAACATGTGAGGAAAATTGTGCGCCTATATCACCATTTTCAGATTCTCAATGGCATTTACAACGACTTGATGAAAAGAACACAAGTGCTCGGATTTGCCATCTGCTCACCTCTGCAGTTTTTCATGGGAATGTCAATGCTAATCTCGGGAGTACGGAGTTGGGATGTCGTGACATTGATCAGTGGGCTGAATTGCATGTTCATTGGTCAAGCAATGAATCTGATTTGCTTCCGGTTTGCAAGGAAGGTGTTTGCAGTGAGTAGTCGAATTATACGAAATGTCTCTAGCATTCAGCGGCAACCCATTTTCATTCATAGATCGTATTTCAGAAAGGTCATAAGATGTACCATGAAATCCCTTCCAGTTCGGAAAATATACTTGTTCGATACCAAGTATTTTGATGATGGGACTCAGTTGCTCATGTTTCAGTTTTCTATTGACCATGCTGTAAATATAGTTCTACTGGACATATGAGGATAGTGGTGTAAAGGATAGAGTTCTAATTGATAACTTCTTCGTCTGTGAAATGCTTCTCGTCAGACCATAGCTAGTTTGAAGAACCGGATTCAAGATTTACAGTTTTTTCTTTTCATTTGCATTCAGATAGCCCAATATATTAAAAGAAATGACTTGAATGTGTAATTGGATTTGAAGCTTTGGAAGTGTTTTTAATAATTTAAAGGTTTCTCGGAGCAACATTCCGATATGAGAGCAATGACTGCACACCTAAATAAATAAATTTTAATAGCAGAGAAGAACTCGACAAGCACGAAAAGGATAAAAATATTCTTTGTGGAATGATAAGTAAATTACTAAACATGTTGCCGTCAATTTTCTTTTCTGTCATACGACAGCTGGACATAAACATTTCCAGTAATTGAGTCGGTTTGTTCACCGCGAATTTAACATTTAATAAATGATATGAGCTGAGCTATTGACAAACAGATTCGTGTCACCACTCAAGTGTTAACGTTTATACGTTTATAAATAATTAACATATTCGCAAGCAAAAATATTCCTTTGTTGAAAAACAAAACATTTCCCATTGCACACACCCGCACAATTCTATTCCGCTCAACATGGCTGAAATAGTAATTAGATGTCAAGATACGATGACACCTTCATTTCACTTTCCTATTCAGAAAATCAAGTATTCCGTTCCGAAAAAAATATCCTGAACCCATGAAAGTGTTGATTGACGTGTTCAGTGCACTATTTATTAGCGTCGAATATGACACGCAAAAACTTTCATATACATTCTCGTCACATTTATTTCGTTCCACAAGGAATCAGTTAGGTTTCTCTCTCCTTCAACTTGGACACCGAAGTATAAGAGAAGAAATTCATGAAACTATACCAACGAGTGTGTAAGGTAGTAGAGTAAACAAAACACCGGAAGCAATCCCAATTGAACATGGCGACGCCACTATTTTGGAAAGCCCACGAATTTAATCAAAGCACATTTGGAACCTTTCTGTACCGTTACAATCTGTGCATGGATGTGTCGAAAGAAAGATATTTTATTGAGCGTGGACGTACGAAGCTGCTTCCATTGCGACTTGCATATGGTAACATTCTGTTTATGACATCTCTTTGCATGGGTGTCATCAGACAATTTGTAGCTGAAACCACAGGGCCGCCACTGGCGTTAGTTCTTTTCAATACTCAACTTGCCGGAATTTTCGTCCTGATTCTCGGTCTTGACTTCTGTGTCGAAGTGGATGGTGACCAACTTTTTGAGGAAGGCTATAACGCACTGATTCTGTTTGACCGAAAGTTGAGACGGGATAAACGGAAAATTGGATACGCCCTCGCCATGCCGCATTGGAAGCTGCTGGTTCGAGGTAAGAAAAATGATTACTTAATTTGTAGTGCCATGGCTTTTAATTACGCATATATGTATATATGTTGCGTGTCATTTCTGACAGAAATTCAAAAATTAGTTCGTGGTGACCGTGGAGCAGATGTGATGGGACTCTTTATGCACGGGATAACTCTCCTCGAGTTTGTCTCGGGTCTTGGAATAGCGTCCATTCTGGTTCTCGCAAAATTTGATGCAGGATATGTTGCATTTGGAAAATTTTACCTGTCTCCGGATAATGGTATATGGACTGTTTGCGTCAGATGGCTAGTAACACAATGGTGCTGGATGGAGGTCACGCGATCTGTTACACAATTCCTGCTACCCACCGTATCCGTCTACTGCATCATAATGAACTGTCTTCGGATCATAAATGGAATGTCAGTCGGAAACAGTCAACAAATGAGAGCCTACAAGGAACTCCAGTGTGTAATTCAAATGTTCACATATCCACTCAGAAAGTCTGCCGGGCTTCTCATGGGAATTGGCTTGCTGTTGCCAATACTTGGAACATGGATATTGTTTGCAGGATGGAGAACATTTCCGGCAGGGATATATGGGGTCATGTCACTAATTACGTTGGTTATCTATATGGTTATCGAGAAAACGATTCCGGTGTCTGCCATGTCCAACGACTATAGTTGCGAAATGCTGAAATGTATATGGAGGAACAGATTTGTGGATATGTGGGGATCTAAAGAGCGCAAAGGAACGTTTAAGCAGGGGGCTAGATACAAGGTTTGGAGTCGAGAGTTGGCTGCACGAAACCCGATCAAATTTTATTACGGATTGGCAATATATGACAGCGACACAAAAACAAATTACTACTACAGCATTTTTGAAAACACGGTCAATATTATCCTGATCACCTGAACTGTTTTGATGGTTTTGCTAGGATGGACGAAACCATCTTGAGTTCTCACAAGTATGTATGTAATTCGTTTCGCATCTAACATTCCGCCATGTAAATAGAATTTGTAGTTGGAAAAAATTCCATTCATTTAGGTACCCTTGAAGCTGCAAAATACACCCATCACCAAGCAGCCATCAGTCATGTATTCAAATTATCGGCAATTTGCTTGATGTTCTGACTCATACGTTAAAAAATGACGTTTATGTATACACACAACACAGTGATCTATCACCAGCATAAGCTTTAATGCAATTTAAGCAATTTTAATTTACTTTCATTATGTCTACATACATTTATTACATCCCGTAGTCACCAGTCGTACGAGGCATTTACAATGTCATACATTTATATTTAGTATATTTTGTGCATAATCAATGCAATTAAATACCATCAATCATAAATTTACTATTAACTATTTAGCTATTGCTCCAAGTTTTGAAACTAGACTCATATTTTGGCAACCGGTTACCTTCAGTCAATATGATTTTTGCTGTTATATAATATTTCATTTAAGTGACAGTAAATTTAACTTTCATGAACATGAATTGGTTGCACATTGATTTTCTTTGTCAACGAAATGGTGGGAATATCTTTATTAGCGCTAGCCTGCTCACGTGCATACCACCATTCAACAAGCGCAGTTACGTTGAGAGCGCCAAATGCTCGGCAGTAACTCAAAATGCAGCGTCGCACCTCAACGAAGAAGCAAGACAGTGCAATAAATTGACCGGCAAGTAGCACAAGAAATAGAACAAGCACATTTCCCTTCATAGAAGGTGCAATTAATTCGTCATTATTTTCTGGAATCCTTTGCATTCCCAACAAATCGGTCCACCAGTTTATCAGGTTTGAGGATTGCAAGCCCTGAATGCGTTTCTTGATCTGTGGCGGTACGATGCCGAACAGTTGAAACATAATGTTATGAGAGGTGTACGTTTCTTTCCCGACATCAGCGGGTAGACTTTTATCTTTCCGCAAAGATTCAGCCAGCATGTTGCACTGATAACTAGGCAGAACAACGGCAACATGTTTACACTCTTGCAACGCGTTAACAAAGGCAACTAGCTCCAGGTTGGAATATATTTTCAAAATGCAATCGATATAACAGGGTTGGTTGTAGTTATGAAAAATAAAATGACGAATTTGCTCCGCTGCTATTTGAAGATTGGTTGCATTGTGAAGCAACGAGCTAGCATTCATCAATGTTTCCAACTTTGTCACAGCTTCAGCTCGATTCGTGTTACTTGCCCCAGTGGTCGCCGTTTTGACCTTTTCTGTCGTGAGGTTAACTTCTGACGTTATTTCATAGCGCGATATCCCTCCCACGGAATGAAAATGGGGGCTTATGTAGCTTTCGTTTGGCAGATACTGCCGTCTTTGGACATGACGGAAATATTGAACTTTCCCACTTCTGACTGATATCGTAAAATTGTTGTCCGTGAGCTGATCCAAGTAGTGAAATGGTACTGGTTTTCTGGGAGATATCAAATTGTACACGTTATTGTTCTTGTAGGCGTTGCTTAGCACAATCGCGACAAGCATGAACGCTCCCGTTACCATTCGTAACGTTGGATGATTAATCACATCGGCTTGGAAAGGATCTCCTTGCTCAACTAGCACTTTGTAAAACGACACCAATCTCGACCAGTCTAGACGGTTTCCGTAGAAACGAATATGTGTAGGAGTAATCGTGCGGATAATACATGACGTCACAATGAAAAGCAGTAAAGTGGACAATGCTACGGAAAGCCAGGTGTAGCCGTCGTAAACGTTTGTGAATTCTTCGATGGGGTACGGATTAATGTGGCGCCGTCCGCAACTCACGAATCGTAGCGATCCCAATTTGTTTGAAAACTTGACTGCATATTCGTCACGAACCATTTCGTCAACAATATAGCCTGTCGCCCTTAGTCCCAGCAATTCCCGGAAATCTCTTTCAAACGGGTTGGTGGTAGATTTCATCAATTTCCCAGATCGGCATTCCGTATCATGTATATCTTCGTCAGAAGCGTAAGTGAAATTCCGCAACACAGTTTGCAACATGTATGCGTACACAGAAAGCAGCTTCTCCAGCTTATCTTGATGTGGTGCCAGAAGCGTTTTTTGCTTCCTGTTGTACTCCGTTCCGCAATCCCGAAGATGTCGCCATAAAGAAATTGCAATGAGGTCATAGTTGTCGCGACGGTTAGGCGTAGGCACTTTCACAAATATTTCCATGTCATTCGGAAACATTGTTTCCTGTAGCATTTTTATTGATCCGCGCGACAGCCATTTGCTCACATGAATAGTTTCAGTCTTTGTATACTTTGGACATGAGAAGCAGTAAGCTATAAACGTAACGCTAACTGCGGAACCAATTTTAGGCTGAAACACTTTGGTATTAATGGCCTGCACAGTAGCATGGATAAAAGTGCTCCGACTGATACCACTCCCGCCGTATTCCCACATTGGCAGTTCGTGACTGGCTCTGTACATGGTTTCCAGCTTTTTTAAATTCGGGAGTAAATTGAACTCGGACATTTGTTTGTCCAAAATGATGTATGTTTTTGGCAGCAAAACCTTGTACATATTTAACTGGGTGGTATGAAGTAAGCGAAAGAATATTGCCTCAAACAACTCATCAGAGACATGTCGAAGAGAGCTATACCGGTAACCGAAATCTTCCAGATATATTTCCAAATGGACTTCGCATGTCCATGGCCTAATGGAGGAAGCCAGCTTTGTCGTATTCAGGTTGACGCAGTGGCTTGTGACGACACTGACTGGTGATGTGTCAGTCATATATCGTGACATTTCACACGGACGAGCTCCATATGACGACGTATTCAGTTTTGATCTTTGTATTAACGACATACTCCTTGGAATCCACATTAATTGGTAATTGTATTCTTGTGAGAATAAGTCATCACCACGTAGTCTCATTTCGTCTGACGTGTACTTTCTTATCAGCGGCTCAAAACTGTGAGTTATCACGGGAAAGTTTATATCCTCAGGAATGTCTACTTCCCTGTAATTGTTCATCACGACAAGGCATCGATGAACTCCAAGAGGTTCCATCAGTGCGCCCAAGTTTTTGATTACGGAATACTCGTGCGTGTCGGGTGAATAATTTATGTATGGTTGAACATAGTAGGGTAATGGATTGCGAAAGTCTTGTTCCTGTCAGGAAATATTGGATGCATATCTGGCGTCATCGCGATTAAATCACAGTTTACACGGATAACTGTGATGCAGAGAATCAGAATCCTGTAACAAAAAATTTCTAAACTAAATTTCATTGCTGGTGTTTGCGTCATCGTGGGGCAGTTACGACTGTGAACCGTTGGCTCACTTTGGGAATATAACCAAGTGTATGGGTGAGCACAAAAATTGTCTGTCGAAAATCGATTATATTACATTGCGTGCATGTTTCACATTTGATGTCTGATGGCAGTATACGTATTGCCGATGGGACGTATATGCTCGTAGTATAGGATATTTGTAAGTGCGCTACGTTGCAACATATATGCTATCTGTAATAGGTGTATATCCGTATCATGTGTTCGTAAGTATCTCGTTGGGCAGGGCTGCCGGCGCCAGCTCACTAAAACCCATTGCTTCTGATTGAATTATTAATTACGCACTAATCGATAGTTCTTACATGCGATATATATGTTTTGTGCTTACTGTCTCAAACTTGAGTTCACTTGTATAATAACAGGAGAAAATGAGTTACGGGATGGCTAGTGGAATCTCTGTGAGGACTATTAAATACTATATTGCAGTGAGGGTACAGACTGGCATGTAAAAACCGTTTTAAGGACACGCTTACAAAGTTGCTTGCCTGGAATATTATCATCAAAATTGTGTGCATGTGATGCATCTTTTATACAAGTGAAATCAGACATGTAGATGGGCACGCCCCACGTAGGCGCTAACCAACGTTTTATACCAACCGAACATGTAACTTTTAAGTAACTGGATTAGAATTTTATATCGCCAAGTTTCCATGCCTTCACGCAGGCTGTGTAATTTTGATTGGCGTAATGCAAATCTACCTTAAACATTCTGGCACCTGCCGCTGCACATTCTATTAGTCTACACTGTCTCGATATTCTAAAAAATGGTAGACGCCAGTTTAGCACAGCTACATGTGCGCTTGAACACACGCAAAACTCTAAACATATTTTGCCCATATATCATACTTCATACAGCACCCATGTATCATTATCAACTATTCATTATTTTCTGAATATTGTATCAATAAACCATTGATGAGGATCCAGCAGCAATTTTTACGAGCTCCTACAACTTCTTAAGATTTTATGAAGCACCTAATGTTTAATATGACTAATATATTGGTGAATTTTTTATGTAGTCAAGACAAAGTGCATCTGACAGATTTTGTACTGAAGTGCGGCTTAAAATATCGAATTGTGAGGGAGCGTAGAGACGATGAGACCTGAAAGTAGTAACGTAAAGCGATAAGCAGAAATACAAATTGGAAAATTACATATCCTAAATGAAATTCTTATGATAAATATACATACATTTATACTACCTGCTCAATCATTGCAAGAACTAACGTTCGATTACTGTTCCAACAACACCACATTTACCACTTGGTCTATGCAAAACTGAAAGAGAACCAATGGCGTTCCGTCATAAAAGAAATTGGTGTTGAAAAAGTATATCCGCTGAACCGGGAACGACGTGAACCTGTGGCCGAAGATTTTTCGAACTTGTGGTGTTTTGAGAAACATATTCCATCGTTGAATCAAATCTGCCATCTTAATGAGACGACCAATAACCGCATATAATATCCTCGCATACTTGAAGCATATCAAGTTCATGACCTGTTCAATGCACATACAATTCATTCCAATGATTATGGTAGGTGCATCCCACGTTTTTCCCTGCGTTATCAGCATATACGCAGCCATGCAAAATTGAAGAGGTGAGCAAATGACAAATCCGAGTACTGCACTTGGTTTCATCAAATTATTGTAAACTCCAGTGAGTAATTGGAAATGCCGGATGAGACGAGTTATTTCTTCAGCATCTTCCGGCGTCGCCATACTTTTCAGTTTTCTGCGCACAATTATTAATAATATGGGTTAATTGTGTGCCAAAAATGCAGTTAAAAATATTTACGTACCGTTCAATGATGACACCAATGCTGTACAAACAGAAGCAACCTGAGAGTAGCGAAAATGCCATTGGAATTTCCTCAAAGCATCCAACGACTCTCCAGGAATTATAGGTACATAAAAATGCCAGTAACAACCCTGGACTCGATATCCACAATTCCCGAGTCACCTTCAAATATTAAGTTGGATGTGGAGTTGTAATGTGAAAGCAAAGTTGGCAATGTACTCCAAAGCGTAGTTGGTAGTACGGCGCCACTGATTCCCAATCCAAACACAATTGATGCAAAAGTGTATATAAGAAGCTTGATGCATTCGTGAACATATAGAACGTCGAGGTTTGATTTTCGATTCCAAAACTGCTTTTCCAAAGCAGTAGTGCTGTCCACATATTTTGACTCGAATGAGATAAACTCGCTGAACGAGTTTGCGATATCTTGGCCACCCAGTTTAAAGTCAATGCACATGAATGATCCCAGAAGGTGGTTATAAATGATAACCATGTTTACAGTTCGGTGGATGACAGATGGAGATTCGCGGATGCATAGATAGATGTGGAAAGTCAGCACTAGAACGAGGTTCACCACAATTAATTTCCAGTGCGTTCTCAGGAAGCACAGGTTATGTTTGAGTTGCATCCTTCCTTCGCCATTTGGATTGACGCCGACGGGATATTTTATATTTGCAATTGTCAGTTTCCCAATATTGATGAAAGATTTTTGGAGGTCTGGCAATAGACCAGTAACAACTAGCATTGCTATCGTTTTAAGAACGTACTCGCTCGATGGAGATATTAAGTTGTTTGCAAGTCTGATTGCAAATTGTGGAGTGACGGCTCTAATGAAGCTGTGTTTCAATCGTGGTGCTTTTATGTTGACATTTATTGATGTAGGCTCAGACTTAAAAAAACACAATTCGTTGGGGAGTTAAAGAATGGAGTCCCGTGTAAGAAGCCTGAATAATAGAGTGAGTTGATCCAATGTGTCATTTGAATTAAGCACGGCTTGACCGTTTTTCAATTCGCCGAATTTAGCAACATTTTAGATTCATTCTCCGCAACCGAATACGCAATGCTCATTCATTATTGTGTTATTACATTTTGCAACTTTCTACATAACCAACTTATATAACGCTCATACTTGTGCCACCTTCAGCAGTACTGTTTCGAATTGTTCATCTGATTCAATCACCTTATTTGGCAATGTCGGTGCTTTATACGTGGGCGCTTCTAAATATCCAACATAAGGATTTCGCAAGCAAACATTTATGAGTTTGGAATAATTTACCGAGTGTGTGTCAGCTTCGTAACCACTGCTGGTGAGAACGTACTTTTCTTCGAATGAATATATTGCTGACGCAAGACGCGGAACAACATTTACGCTCAAATAGGGAATTTCGGAATCCTTTATGTGAATTTTTGAGTGAATCATATAAATACACTTTGGTACGTGTGCCCCACAAAATATTTGCATAGTGTTGCATGAATTGCCGACGTCGCCTCTTGGCACAAAACAACAAATTACATGTTTTGCAAAATCCTTCAACTAAACTTCAATGTAGCGGAAAATTGAAGTATTACGCGTCGCGTCTCATTAATATTAAAGGTGCGACCAGAAAATGTGATCCGGTGCGAGAAGTTTCAAACGGAGAACAAAGTCGTATATCGGAGCTTACATATGATAACATAATGCTTTTTAATAGTTAATACAGTTTAATTCACACGTAAAAGACAAACCATTTATTGCATCACATAGAGTCGGAGTTACGGAGCAATACAAATGGATAGTATGTTGATGGCATGGCCTTTTGTGGAAACGGGCGGCAACGGTAAGCTGTTTATGTTGTCAGCGTAACTCCAGTAAAATTCAGAAAGTTGAACGAAAGCTCCTTTCGGAGCGTTGAAATTGTTTCACATCTACCTTCGCTTGACAACATTCAACTGACTGAATTATGTGAATCGATAGTAATATTTGATAACATTAACCAGCAAATTATTGGTATCAGGACAATTGGTACCGTTCCTGGTAACCAATGGTTTTGGGATTGGTCAGGTGTGTAACTTGACGGAAGCGAACAGTGGAACTCGAAGGCGAACGGTACCATTGTTGCATTGACGGTATTAAAGTTCTACGTTGTGTGCTTTCCTACATTTAGTGTTAATAACCATTCCATATTTGCATTTTGGGCACTTGTGAAATATCCGGTTGTAAAATTCTGCAGTATATGAATATATGTATATAAATATAGTATCCAAGCGCCGGTGAACGTAGTTGAGTTTTCAGACGTATTTGACCAAACTCATATGATTATCGTTTGGCGCGAGTTCTTATAACTTATTTGAAACAAAAAGGAGACACAGATTGAAGTTTGATATCAGATAATCACAAACGATATACGATTTTGTAAAATTAAAAACATTTTTGTACTATTTTCATTTGAGTCATTATGCATTGCTCTTTTGTTAGCTTTGCGGTTACTGATAATTGAAAAGTATTAATGGCGTGCGGTTTGAGAATAATTAAAGTCTGCTATATACGCCTTAATAGGCTGGTTATTACGACAGCAACTGTATACAGAAAGAAATTTGAATACCGTGTAATTATTAATGGGCACACTGTAGTTATACGATTTCAAGACAAGCATTTTGCACGAATATGCTTTTCAACTTTATTTATATAATCGAAACTTTGTTTAGTTGCTATGTAATAGTGTGGCCCATGGGATACGGGACACATTTCAAATATTTCAAATAATCAAAATGTGTCAATTTGCACACAATGGCGGATTTAAATTGAGCTATGAAGGACATCATCAACTTAATACAATTTAGCTCATGGCTCAAATGTTTTGTTGTACGCACGCACTGAAAAGCAACTATCCAAAGCGAAAAACGTTGTATTGGTTCCATTACATTACAGTATACCTAGTATTTATAACCAACAATGAAGCGACCATCTATGAGCTATTATGAGTGTAATTTGAAAATTCGATCTGAGTTCCTGGACTGAACTGGCTTTCGCAAATTAAGTTGGATTAGGTTTCTCTTGTTGCGTGAACATAACCAAGTATTTATTTTGTTAAAAAATACGTAGCCAAGGCTTTTGCTTGCAATTAGTGGAAAAATTGGAAAATTTGAATAATGGACACATTATTCATTGGAACATAGAAATATTATTTGCGTGCATTATAATCCATTGTTTGTCATTGTCCAATCTACTAGTCTTTTCATCATGGCTTCATAAAATGTTTAATATTCCATTGTTATTACCGTTCATATAATAAGGAAGGGACTACTTACATTGGCGACGCCACGGCTGTCTCTAAAACTTCCAATTCTCTTCAAACCACATGTATGACTACATGGTACCATAGAGTGGAAATTGGATCCCGACAGTAATCTTCGCATTTCCTATTAAAACAAATATAATCCGTAATCACCCCTGCTCATGAGTGTTGGTTTGGGAGCCCACGGTTTAGCCAGCAAACTACATCTAAATTTATTTAATGAACCTTGCGACTAATACAGGACACCATCGATAGTTTTTAAATCTAAAATTGTAATTTGCGACTGATTTAACTTTTGCATTCGCTGAGAAGCCGAAAATAAAAAAAAATGATCGGTAGATATTCCTCGAGCCCGTTTTAAAGGTGTATTCTATATTTTGTAAACATGTTAAACTTGGTCACCAGGCCACACGAAAGATAGTGAGAGGATACGTCCTTGGCTGCAAGTTAAAAACGTTTGCATTTTCAGTCCCGCTGGATAATGAAAGATTGTTTCAAAGGTATCCCGCTTATTGCACTGCGTGCCTACATTTTATTCGGAATTTGTGAATCTACAGCACCAATTCCCTCCAAAACGCTAACGAATGACTTGATTGCTAACATCAAACGGATACAAAATACGTTTTCAAAACAATGCGGATCCATAATAATTTTCAGTAATAACAGATCGTGGCCTGTAGACTATTCAAGTACCCTTGAGAACACAGAGGATCCCGTTCTCATATATTTGGATGGAATGTCAGCCAGATTGTGTTCAAGATTGTCATCCGTTCGTCTCATCCACAAGTACTTAAACTTTTGTCAAATTCGAATATTTGCAATTCCGTCGAATGGGTATCAGCAGGACATTGCAAAAGATAAGAGCATTTTTCTGGATTTCCGCGTCGAGGATATATACATTTTTGTTGCCATGGATAAGTCAACAATGCAAAATGCTGTCCGAGCATATCAAATTCACAATAAGGTAATGTGGTTCTATGGAATGTGCATGTATGACGGTAAAGTGAAGTACATGTTCAACACAATTGACGGCGCAGATGGTTCCGGTACATTTGGTTTTATGTGTAATCTTGGAACTAGAAATATTTTAACCGGCCGACAGCTGAAGGTAGTTTATGTACCTGTCCCACCATACGTATTTATCAATGGCGACCCATCCCATCCTATCGGTTCGCACATAAACTTTCTCAATGCAGTATGTGCCCGCGCTAACGTGACATTCATTTTTACAAGCGACACCGGAAGCCCTGGATTTGGGTCTCTACAGCGCGACGGGTCATGGACTGGCATGATTGGAGAACTGGTTGCTGGAAAGGCAGATATGTCCATGTGTACATTTCAAAAGTTTGATCGAATCCAGGTCATCGGATTTACAACATGGCTTTACGAATCCAAGTTGGCATTTTGTGTTCAGGTTGCAAAGACGAATGTAGTATTACACACAGCTGTGAATGTCCTAAGCCTGTTGGTCTTCGGCATTATCATAGCTACCGGCAGCTGCATTGGCCTCGTCTACAAGATTAGCTTAAGGACGGCATTCACGGTGGTTGTATTAAATTTGTATGGAATCTTGCTGGAGCAGATGGCACAACTTCCACAAAGACAGATTTCAAGGTTTTTAATTATATTATGGATTTGGTTTGCATTTGTGATTGGAGCACAATACAAAAATGACTTGGTTGGACACATGATTATCTCGGACCGACCCGAGATTCCTCAAACTTTTAGGGACCTGCAGCGCAGCCAATCCAAAATCACGTCAGTGATTTTAAATAGCGTCGGAGCATCTGAAATAAATTACTTTAAGCATTCAAGGGATGCGCTGTTACAAGCGCTGGGAAACCGCATGACGGTTCAGCTACACAATATCGAAGGTTGCGTTGAAGCGGTGATTGCTAATGGTAATGTTGCTTGCATTGGCGGTATTAATGGGATCGATACGGCGATACAAAAGTTATCTCAGACTGATAATGTGCATGTGGCTAGGGAGACAAATGAAATTGCGTTCTTTGGAAGTTTTGGGCTGCAAAAGTATTCCATTTACGAACGGAAATTGAGCGAGTATATTGGCCTTGCTCAGTCTGCCAATTTGTTAGAATTTTGGTACGAGGAATACGTTAAAACTGCCGGTAGTTTTAACAGAATGAAATGGAAAAGTGAATTTAATATGTGGTCTCCACTAACTGTTACCAACGTACTGTTTACATTTGAGTTGATATGTGGTGCACTTTTGCTTGCTTTAGCTGTCCTAATTATTGAATTAGTGGTGTCGCAAAGGTTAACAGTAAATAGTAGAGTGGTCAATCTTGATTGACTAACTGAATAATAGCCTTCGGCGACGTCTTTTGGTATCATGAAAATGGAATCCGACACCGCTGGGAATGCGGTTATCACGAAGTTTCTCGGATCCAATTAACTTTGCTGGAAAATCGTGCAGTCTTATAACAGTGCAGCCATCTGTTTCCGAAGCATTTAGTTGAAACAAAAAGTTAAAGCAGTGTGTGCGCACGGAGCGTAATGTTATGAAATAACGTTTTGAATAATAATATATACGACATCCGCTCTCTAAAAAACGGCAGGTTGTATTACATGATCAGGGAATAAATTTAGTACAGAAAAGAAATATTAAACATATAATTATTAAATGCGCTTGTGTTGCGGAAATGGTTGTACAACTCTAATCACATAAAGTTTATCCCACAACATTACAACAGCATTTACAACAAATGCGAGTACTACTGTTATATCTATATTCATGATTTGGCTGACAATTTGGCTGATAATATGATTGTCTGCAAGTAGTTTTAGAAGTATAATAACAATGTTGCTCATATAACTGTAGAAAAGCTGAACGTGGTGTACTATACCTAATGTGCAGCGTGGATATTGATGAGTTATATTATAAAGAATTGTACAACCCCTTACACAACATTTGATTGCTGTTATACTTTTCTGTAAAGTTACGTGAGAAGGCCAGTGGAGACGAGCGTATGTGTGGAGTGTATGATATTGTTGAGTTGCGTTGAATAGATGCATATCATTCTCATGCCGCATATAGTTCATGTAATCTCTCATCTCAATATATAGAATGGTCTGGTACGCTGACGAATGGAACATATGGATTGACTTGCGACCAGTACATGATGAACATTAGATCGGTCTGATGCAAGTCATTTTGCTGAAGGTGTCAATAATACTCAATGAAAACTATGTTTGCAAAGCTGATGAAATGAGGTCATTTGTCTACTCGAAATTCACAATTGTGCGTCCACCAGCCGATACAGACACTGTCACCGTAGCAACTCTTTATGGTTAATCATCGTTCGAAAATTAATTACCCATCCGAAAAGTAAATTAGATTAGCTAATGCCACGCAATTTGTCTGATGTTGCATAATATTTTTTGGTAAAGGCGAACACGTGTAGGCATTGTATTTTCATAACGTGTTTTAAACTGTTTTGATATTAATATTCTGCCTCATTGAGTTACATTGGATAACCTAAGAAATAAAAACAACTTTTCGCCAGATTAATAAATTATCAAATGATTTACATGATTTGTTGGTTGTGATGAAAGGCTACAAAGTGCCAACATTACAATAATGTGCGACGCTGTTATCTTGTAGACTTACGATGAGTCTATTGTACCGGGACAATAACAGGTGAATTTACTTTATGTAAATGGTTGCACAATAGCGGCCAATTGCGATCTAGCTGATATGATTGTCACTTAACTGGACTAAGTGCGTGAAATTAATTATGCATTGACAAACAGAAAAATAAAAATATTCCGAGCAGCGTTTTTATTTACGGCGTACAAAGTTCATGGCTAAATATATTCGTCCTTTAAAACGAGAAAACCGACAGCTGACAAGGTAGACAAGGCAGGATCTCAGAAAGAACTTGCTCTGCCAACATTACTGCAGAAACATGTACGAGAATTTTGAACCATCCCAGTATTTCATAGTCGTTTTCACCATTATATTTTCCGTTTGCCAAGTTTCAGCACCAAGTGCATTCCAAATGCTGACCAACAAATTGACTTCCGACATCAGAAACATTAAAAACGGTTCAACAGAAGAGTGCGGATTTAGTTTGATTTTCATTAAAAGTTACAGCGGTATCCTGGACGTATCTGTATTATTGGAGCAAACTGAGGAACCGTTTACAATACAAGACATTCACTTTTCAGTTGGACATAAATCCAATTTGTCATCATTGCAACAAAAGCACTTGAGCTACTGTCAGATTCATATATTTGACATATCCGCCAAGGTTGATCAGAGTGACATAATTACAATTAAACGCAAACCGTGGCCGTTCAGTGTGGAAGATATTTACATTTTTATCGCCACCGATCAGTCAACATTGAGACTCGTAATGAATGATTTGGAAGTTCACAAGCGATCATCCAGGTACTACGGAATGTATATTAATAACGACCAGGTGACGTACGTTGTCGACCCATTTGCCGTAGTAGGTGACCCTGAAATCGCAAATAATTCGAATGCGTTCCGGATCAAAAATGTTTTAAAAGGGAGAACATTGAAAGTGGTTTACATTCCAAATCCACCCTATGTATTCGTTGATACGGATACTTCTAATCCTGTCGGATCCCATATAAAATTTCTCAGAGAACTAGAGGCTAGATCAAACATGACATTAGTATTTACCAACGACACTGGTACCCCCGGATATGGAACTTCACAGTCGGATGGCACTTGGACTGGTATGATTGGTGAAGTGGTTGCTGGAAACGCAGATGTGTCAACGTGTACATTTCCAAAGCCGGATCGAATTCAAGTCATCGGAGTTACCAGTTGGTTATATGAAACAAAGTTGGCGTTTTGTGTGCGAGTTCCAAAGACAAAGTTACAATTTCATGCGGTTGTTCATTTTCTGAGTCCATTGATGTTTGCAATAATCCTTGCTTTTGGTACTTGTGTAAGTTTATTGTACAAGTTGAGCTCAGGAACATCTTTTAAAGTAGTGGTTGTCTTCTTGTTTGGAATTTTATTGGAACAAATGCAACATCTTCCGAAGGGAAACATTTCAAGGTTTTTGGTATGTTTGTGGATATTGTTTTCGATTATGATTGGTACAAATTACAAAACTGATTTGATGGGAATTATGACCATCGGAGATCGGGCCGATATGCCGTACACATTTAAAGAGTTGCAACGGCGCCAATCAAAAATTACGTCAGTGATTTTAAACAGCATTGGATCTTCCGAAATTAATTACTTCACGGAATCAGCCAATTCAGAATTGCAAACTCTGGGAGGTCGAATGACAGTTCAGCTGAACAATTTTGACAGTTGCGTTGAGGCGGTAGTGGCAAACAGCAATACAGCTTGTGTTGGATGGATTTCTGGGATAGACACAGCCATCCAACAAATGGCACAGACAGACAATATTCACGTTTCTAGACGAACGAAAGAAATTGCATTCTTTGGTAGCTTTGGACTTCAAAAATATTTGATTTATGAAAGGAAGCTGAGCGAGTATATTGGGCTTGCTCAGTCAGCAAATCTGTTGGAATTTTGGTACGAGGAATACGTAAAATCTGCCGACGCAATGGCGAAAATGAAGAAGGAAACTGGGCTTGAAGTATGGTGTCCACTCACTGTCAATGATGTAACATTTGCGTTCGTGCTCATAAGTGTCACGCTAGTATTTGCGGTAGGGGTACTAATATGCGAGTATGTGCTATTTTCATGCGTTGTGCGTAAACAATTCTATACTTGATGTGCATATTTACTAACATCGTGTCAGCACCCAATTAACAATAAACAAACTCCTGCAAACAAACAAACACCACCCCCCCCCCCCCCGGGTTGGACCCAAAATGTAAAGATTTCAGCCACCAATTATCGGATGGATATGTTTTTGTATAATAATAACCAAACATCTGGAATAAATTTCCAACTATTGTGCCGAGAGTCTTCATATTGTTCACAAAGCCACATACCTACCTGCGCATCACCGTCAACTTGCCATGTCGGTTGTTGGGGATCGAATATCAGTTGATGTTAAGGTTATTACCATTAAGGTGAAATTGGAAAGTGTCATGCTAATCCATTATTATTATACACATTGCTGCATGGCAAAAATTAGTTTAGTACCGGAATTGTCCAAAGTATGGTAAGAATGCAAAGCATCTTGTCAAATGCCAATTGGTTATATATTCCAATAATTACGCCATTCAATATTTACGTATGTAAATAAATTCGTTGTTACAGTTTGCCAAACAATACAATAATGAATTTATATGAGCTATATTGACCCCCACAGTATTCTGGATATTAAATTAAATAACTAACTATAAGCGCAAATACCATTTATCAGAAGGCAAATAAGTGTTTGTCATGGAGTAATGTATTAAAATTTATAACATATCAAGCTTATAACGGTGAATCATCAAACCTTTGCCACTTTTAATCCCGACATGATATTACGATAATTTGGTGTAGAAGGTATTGTGTTGTGAAGGTGGACATATGTACGTGTTTACAAATAACTGACCACTTTAGATGTTGTTACAATGCAATGCAATAGCTTTGGTGTGAACGGACTACACTTTCAGACGAGTATATGGATGGCGAATACGATATCCAAAACCCTCAGCGATAACCAGTCAGAACTGGTACATAATAGCTAAATAACACATCAAATTCCTGTAAAGTGGCATATTTTGCATAAATATTTAAATAATTGTATCAATGAAACGTATATTGCCGGAATGAATGTTTCCCGTTTTTAAGAATTCCTGCAAAAACGGCTATATAAATACAAGTATAAAACCAAATAAAGCACTGGATTCCATTCGGCATAAATTTGCTTCCACACGCATTGAATTTAAGTATGAATACGACGCATTATTTTAGCCACCCATTCATCGTTTGTAGTATCTTAGAAATGGAGTGTTCATGCGGAACGAAAATTCCCACCTTATTCATTTTGGTATGCATTAATCAAACCAAACAACGTTTTTACTTTAACACGTGCAGAACGGTAGACTGGTTTTGAAGCATTAATGGCCAATGATTAATTCTTATGCACTAGCTTATGATCCTGTCGGCTCGCATATAAAGTTCCTTGGTGAACTGGCGGCTAGATATAACATGACATTGGTTGTTACCGACCACCCATATACTCATGGATGCGAAACTGTGCATCTGGATGGCTTCTAAACTGGCATGGTAGGAGAAGTGGTTACTACACAATATAAAATGTTGTCATATATTTGAGAACGAAACCAGAACAACAACTAATTTTTTGCTGCGTTTTTGCACACAACAACACAACAAAACATTGGTTCCAAAAAGTAGACTTTCACAACTTGTCACAGACAACAACTTGTTCTGCACAGGTATTTGTAATTTGTAATTTGATTTTGTTCCAAACGTTTCAAAACTATCGAATAACTTAATATGTTACATATATACTACAGGCTATAGAGAACATCATGTAAATTGCTAATACCTTTACGGATTGTACATGCCATTTTCATGCTTAGATGACAGTGGAGATGTGTTTTATGAATAACCAACAATCTGGCCTCTCCAACACATTCTATTATGTTCATAAACTCGTCATTGTGTTTTCGTTACATATGCATGTTTTGCCAAGCATCAACAAACACCAGAAACATTATGAATTAATGTGATGACTACGCGTGGTTCACAAGGTCAAGTACATAAATTATCCAGAATTTCTCAAATTAGCACATCAGCTACAGTTAGGGTTGGGATTAGTCAGAGAAATGTCAGCCGGTCTTGGTTGATGGATGCTCATTCATTGGAAAATTAAAGCGTAGATGTTATATAGAGTGCATGTTGACCGGCCTCGCATTTTAAACAAATTTCTTCAATGTGGTCGTAATTCTGAAATACTAATTTCGTGTGCAAAAATAACAACGTTGTTCCGAATATTTGACCTTCATATAATTTGATTGCACACACGTCCTAAATGAGTATAGACCATCCAGTTTCATTGAAAGTAATGATGATGTATCCGTCGTAATCACTGTTAAAGCAATGTCGTCAAGTAACTTAAAAGAAGTGATGAATGTAGGTATGACTTTAACAACAATGCGGTCATAAAAATAATACCATCGAAATCGTAAAACAGATAGAATTTACATCAAAATCGTTTCGCATGTTTTATAGAATTTTATTCTATGCCCTTATCTTACATATTCAATAATGTTAAAAATGCATCAGCTGAACCCATTGCATATACCAACAATAAGATCAGAATTTATTGAAATGCTAATAGGAAATTAACGGTAAGGTCATTAGCAAAGGCCACACATGCCAGAGGTGTAAGCCTGTCAATGAAATTGAGTGAGCCGAATCCAACTTTCACACATGGACAGCTCCGATAAAACCTTTGCCTCCATCGCCTTTCCACAACAGTTCCACACTTTTGCTCACGTGCGTCTTGACTGAGAATCTGTCGAACTTCTTCGGACGTAGTAAATATTGTAGACTGCGCTCCCACAATTCCAAACAAAATGGATATGCAGGAAAATATGGTAACCACGCAGAAGACAATTGGAATGACGTTGACAGCATTCAAGTCAAGCCTTATGAAGCAAACAAGTGTTATGGCTTGAGCTGGGATTATTATGGAAATTAGTAAGCCCGTGATTCCATGTCGCTGGATTTCATTCATCATGTTTGCCATTACCTGTATTTCCCGGTAAATTATTGATGATTCATATTGCTTTTTTGACGAGTCCGCTTTCTTGCAGCTCTTTTGCCAGTTTAATAGATGAAGTCGAAAGCTAACAAGGGAGGTGCAAGAAGTGCCAACTCGCTTTTTGGATGCCGTAAGTGTGATTCTACTAATTTTGGCCTGCTGACTTCATATCTGATCACAGAAATCTCGGAAAACATGACTGAAGTGAGATATCGGTGTTGGACATGAATCTTAAGGCGGGCTGCAGCGGATGGTAGTCAAAACTATATCGCCATAAATTCGAAAATAATCTACGCATTTCCGCCAAATTTGGTAAATTTGCTTAATTAAAGTAAGGATATACCCCAGTAAACTCCTTCAGTGATATTCACAGGCAGTCCGGCAATCAGAGACTTGGGCCTAGAATAAATGGTATACCACAATGGTAATGGGATATACCGTTCCTATAGTGAACGGTAATACCATGCCTATAGTAACAGGTAATATCATATTTATAGCAGAACGCAATCATTTTGAAGTACATGTTAAAAGGTAAAACCCACACCACCCTCACATTACTATATGATAGAAAGGTTAATAGGCTTCTAGGCCTCTCTAATGATTGAGACATCACATGTTTCAATCAAATATGTCGACTATTTTGGGAGCTATTACTATGACGGTTACCAACGATTTGCTGCAATTAACAATAAGAAGTATGACTAGGTAGGTATGTATCAGTTCAATCACGATTTCCGGAATTTCTGTGATCATATATGAACTCAGCAGGCCAAAATTAGTAGAATCACACTTACGGCATTCAAAAAGCGAGTTGGCACTTCTTGCACCTCCCTTGTAAGTGTACAAAGTGATAGAAGTCCCGCACAATCATAAAGTTGAACATGTACTGGTTCATCAGAAACACGAACGGCTTGCCCAGAAATTCCATATACCCAGGTACAATTCAGGTGATTTAGTTTCCAAATGTGGCCAGCATTCGGGAATCATCCAATAACAAGCCAAGGTCGGCTTGCATGGGTTCATGAAATGCCCGCCGTATAGCAGAAACAACGCAATCGTAGTGGCACAAGGTGGACTTGAATACGCGTACAGTAAATTGATTATCTCGAGGAAGGTCAGCCTTTCCTTGCTTTCCGTCTTAAATTTTATACTTAATTGAATATGCCCGTTGATGTATGCAGCTATTATCGATGTTTTGGTGAGATATATTGTGAGAAGAGCTAGTGACCAAATATGGGAACTGATCGATATCGCGGTGATCATTATGTCCATTACCGATAGTTGAGTCTTGTTGGGGCTAGTTCAAAGCTCTCCCCCAGTCCTGATCCTTATAACAAGTTTCGAAATACTGTTTGCTACGTTAACTATTTTACTCCTCTCCAGTGCCTTTCACTATTATGCAATCAGCCTATCCGGGCATATACGTCAACCGTGCGTATAAATAATCACAAAATAGAAACACAAAGAAGTAATTAATTAACTGTTTCTTTATTCACCACAATTTAATAATCCTTGAACAATTAAACTTCCAAGATATGGCTCCAAATTAATTTTTACAACAGTTAAAAACAATATATTATTATTAACAGCACTTTTTTCTTGTGCTCTTGCTCTCTCTCTTTTTTCTGACTGACTGACTACTTCTGCTTGCTACAACTCGACTGCAATGAACGACTACAAAAATGACAAAGAACACAAGAAAATGCACGCCGACTGCATGGTCGGAGGGACTCCGACGCGCGTCAGCATGTCTGCAAAACATTTACAATATACAGAGAAAAATAACAAAGCTACTCTAAACCTACTCAATAACATATTATGAATCATAGTCCCAACATTCCGGCCCCTGATTTAGTCGCTTCCGGTAGGGACTGCGGCTGAATCCTCCTCCAAGTCCAATTGGCGCGATCTTGGTGACCGCCCGCTTGTAGGTAACCGGAACTCCTTCACGATAACGTGTTGTGACCTCCACAACCCGTACTAGTCCGCCCTTTCCAGGGAATGTCTTCGACACGACTCCTTTGATCCAAGTGTTCCGGGGCTTCTGGTCGTCCACCAGCAACACGACATCTCCAACTCGAATTGGTTCCTTGGAATCGTACCACTTTGTTCTTCGTACCAAGTCCGGTAAAACTTCCTTTGTCCATCGACTCCAAAAGACATTTGCATAATACTGTGCCTTCTTATGTAAACTGCGCATTCTTTCTGCTTCTTCCCCGATCCCCTTCCCCATGAAACTGGAACTTGCCACATCCACAGCTGCACGTAAGAAGTGCTTAGGGGTGATCGCCTCAGGATCGTCGACGTCAGTTGAAACGTACGTTAAGGGGCGAGAATTGACGATATTTTCTGCCGCCTTCAACGCAGTGCGTAATACTTCCTCTTTTGGAGATTTATCCTTCAGAATGTTCCAACGTACTTTCTTCACAGCGCCTACCATCCTCTCCCATGCTCCTCCAAAGTGGGGTGACGCTGGTGGAATGAATCTCCATTGCATACCACAAAACTTCTCCAATTTTCTCAGCTCCTTTGACACAGCAGTAAAGTTAGTCGCGTTGTCGCTGTACATATACTTCGGCAATGTATATGTATCTATAAAGCGAGATAACACCATCATCATCTCGTCAGCTCCGAGTCCTGCGGCAATGTCCAGATAGACTGCTCGTGTAACCAAACACGTGAATAACGCGACCCACCGTTTCTCATGTCTCCTCCCTATGGTGACCTCCACTGGACCAAAGAAGTCGACTCCACAACAAGTGAACGGCGGATTGTTGGCTGCCAGACGATAACTTGGCAGCTCTCCCATTTCCGGCACGATCGGTTTGGCTCGTGCAATCTTGCAATAATGGCATCTTTCGAAACAGCGCCTCACCACGTTCCTTCCTCCGACTATCCAATATTTATTTCTGAGATTGTTGAACACAGTCGCCTTGCCAGTGTGCGCGTTTCGTCTGTGCTCGGCAAAAACAATCAAATCCACAACATGATGTTTGGAAGGAAGTAAGATTGGATTTTTCATTCCCTCGCCTGTATCCGCGTTCGAAATCCTTCCTTTGATGCGCAATAGTCCATCGCTGCCCTCCATGAGATTTAAATTCTTAATTTTCGTCAGCTTCATCTTCCCTTTCTCCATTACATAAAATGATGAAGTCTGTACGCATTTTAGTATGCGCCTTTCCGCGTCCTTCATATCTTCAGGGGTTATATTGTAATTCAACCCGTCTGCTGTCTTTTCCCACGGTGGGAATGGAATGGCTTCCTTTCTCATCTTTTTTATCCAATGACAGCCAGCACTTTTAACAGCTGCGGTTGCTCTCACTAATCGATGATAGGAAGAATATTTATGAATATTCGGAATCCCCTTCCACTCTTCCACATGATCGTCTCTACTCCCTCCTGGTGATTCGCTGATGGCCTCCATCGCCATGCATGTTGCTACAAAGCTTACATCTTCTTCACTTGTCCTTTTTGTCTTGGGCCACATTTCCGGTTCCATCCTAAGAAATTCTGGTCCATTCAGCCAACGGGAAGAACTCGTTAGATCCGTGCCGGTGCGAGTAGCGTCGTCTGCTACATTTTCTTTCGTTGGAACCCAACGCCACTCCTCTGCATTCGTGTTTTCATGTATGTAGCCGATACGGTTAGCTACAAATTCTTTGTAACGTCCTGTTGTTGACTTTATCCATGATAGTACCGTACTAGAGTCGCTCCAGAAATAATTCTTGTCGATTCGCACCTCCAAATCCTTCATTAGCTGCTTTGCCAATTTCACTCCCAACACCGCTGCTTGAAGTTCCAGACGTGGTATTGTACTCTTCTTCAGCGGAGCAACACGAATTTTTGAAGCGAGAAATGAAATGGTTATCTTTCCTTGATATTCGCTTCTCAGATACGACACAGCTGAATATGCGGCTTCAGAACTATCCACCAGCGTATGTAATTGGATGCTCACAGTCTTTGACAAATTTGTTGAGTAGCAGCGCGGGATCTTGATTTCCTCAATCTTGGGCAGATCCTCTAACCACTGCTTCCAGCTCTCATATATTTCTTCAGGGATTCCTTCGTCCCAATCAGTTCCGCTCTTCCAAACTTGCTGTAGAAGAATCATGCCTTTAATTTTGTAGTGAGAGAGAAAGCCCACGGGATCGTATAAAGACATAAGCAAACTACACATTTCACGTTTGCTCGGCTTCCTTCCCTCCAGTACTTCCGGGTCCACTTTATGGAAGTTGACTTTAAAGCTGAATGTGTCGTCTCGAGGATTCCACCACATTCCTAACACTCGTTCACTCTTGTCACCGGAGATCTCCTGTGGCTTATTGATGTCCAATCTCAGTTCCTTCGGGATAGACACCATCACTTCATGACTGTTACTTAAAAATTTCTTGAGATGGAGTCCTCCGGCGTCATTAATCATTGAAATTTCTTCTCGTAATTTAATTGCTGCTTGTGGTGTCTCAGCACCTGTAAGTAGGTCATCACAGTACATATGTTCCTTTACTGCATGCACTGCTTCGGGATAACTGGCAGCATACTCGTCAGCGTTCAGATTTTTTATATATGTAGCACATGAAGGGGAGGAAGTGGCTCCGAAGATCATCACCAGCATCTCGTACGTGTCCACATCCTGGGAAGTGTCTCCGTCACGCCAGAGGAACCGCTGGGCGCATCTGTCCTCCTCCTTAATAAATACTCCGTGGAACATATCTTCTATGTCCCCAGTAATGGCGATAGGATGACGGCGATAGTTTAGCAATATTTTGATTATATTGCACACCAAGTCTGGACCAGTCAGTAATTTGTCATTCAGGCTGTAACCATTTATTTTAGCAGCTGCGTCGAAAACCAGCCTAAACTTTCCAGGCTTGTTCGGATTGGTTACGCCAAAGTGCGAGATGTAAAAGGTCTTCTTTTCTTTTACAGCTTCTTCTTCTGGACTGAGCTTCCGAATGAATCCCTTACGCAGGTACTCAGCTATCTTCATTTGGTAAATTTCAGCAAACGCTGCATCTTTCTTCATCCTTTTTTCGGTGCTGACAAGTCTTCTTGTTGCTTCACTTTTTGAATCATCAGTGGGAAGGGATTCGTCTTCATCCTTCCATAAGAGTCCCACAGTCCATCGATCTTCATTTTTGACAGCAGTCTTCTTCATAATTTCCAATGCTCTTTTGTCTTCCACTGAATGGCCGCTACTGTTGTGCTTCATTCCATAGTCATCAAGCTTGAATGATTCCTTCACGAGGGTATGTAATGCATCATCATCCACACCTCCAACGTAGTACGAAACTCCTATTCGATTGCTGCTGCTTTTAAGTTTTCCTTGAATCACCCATCCTAGCAAAGTCCGCATTGCCACTGGTTGGCTCATGTTACTGATGAGCAGCTCACGATGAGCATGAAGAAATATGTGGTCACCTCCCACAACAATTTCTGGAACAACTTCTTTCAAATTTTCTCCCTTATAACGGTTCAGGTGTGGCCACTTCTTTTTGACCTCGTCGATATTTATTGAATAAGCAGGAACTCCAATTTCAGGAACAGTGACCACATTTGTCAGAGGATAAAATCTTGCCGCTTTGAATCTGCCACTGATGTCGAGGTTCACCTTTAGTGCATTGCTGTTGACCTTCAGCTCACCACCCATATTCTTGTACTTGTAGGAAATCCGTTCTCCTTGTAAGCCCAAATCCGCTGCGAGTGAATCTGACATCATCGTTCGAGTAGCTCCTCCGTCGAGCAAGGCATAGGTGGTCCTCCACCTTTCAGTGTTATTTTTTCTAACGCGAACAGGAACTATCGCCAAGGGCCCGTCCGTACCTTCGATGAGAACAGCAACTCCAACACTTCCTGGGGATCCATCTGACGATCCATCACTTGATATGGAAGGTGCTGCTGCTGCTGGTGGTGGTGGTGCATTCATTTGTGGCACCACGAATCCATCTCGTACTGGTTTTCCGTCTTGCTGTTGGAAATTCCTTCTTGTCCCATGTAGCAATTTATGATGAGAGCGCTGACATCCATTTTCACCACACGGTCGCTGATTCTTGCAGTCAGTCGTAACGTGGCCAGGTTTTAAACATCCAAAGCATAACCTTTCTTCTTTGACAATTTTCCATTTGTCATCGTAGTTCTTTTTCTGGAACACCCAGCACCGCTCCAAATTATGGCGCTTCTTCTTACAAACGTTGCAGGTACTGGCGTTGCTAGTCGAATCCTTTTCTTCTTCTTTTTCCTCTGTAACTGCTGCTGAGTTTTGAGACCCCGGCCCCCGTCTGGACCTCCCTCTTTCCTCAGTAGTTCCGCTTCCTGGCATTGTCGGTTTAACTTGATAAAGAGCCAGCCTGACACGAGTTTTCATCCACGTTGCAAAGAAATCCAAATTACGTTTTCGAGTGGGATCCTGTTCCAGCCACTCGTACCAACATTCCTTCAGTCTTCCAGGTAACTTGTCCACTAACTCTGTGACAAGTTGCTTGTTGTAGAGATATTCTTTTTCATCGTATGCATGTATATTTGCAACGAGAGCTTCAACGGAAGTGCCAAACTCCACAATTGTTTCCGGCTTGGAACAGTCTGGTTTGTTGCAACTCTTCGCTTTTTCCACGAGATAATCAAGCACGAACTCGGGCCGTCCGAACCTAAACTCGAGAGTCTCCATAATTTTGTTCACGTTGAGAACGTTGGCCATGAGATGCTCCACTGCTGCCTTGGCTTTTCCTTTTAAGACTTTCTGAAGTCTCATCATTGTTTCGCCGTTATCCATTTTGTGCTTTTTCTGGATACGGGTGTATGCTGCCTTAAAATTCCCCCACTGGGAAGGGTCGCCTCCAAATTCTGGCAAGTACTTTTCTCCTCGAGCAGCTTCTGTCTTGTCCATGATCTCCATTTGTTTCTGCAAGAGCTGAACAACTAGTAAATCCTTGTCCTCCTTCGGCGGAGTGGTGCTGTCGTCACTGTCATAATATTCAACATCTTCGTCTTGACGCGGAGCCTCCTTTCTTGATTGATGAGATTGTCCACGACGCTGCTCTTGTTGTTGATCAGAGAATACAAATTTTCTAACTCTTTCTTCATCGACAGGATCCAAGTGTTGCTCCTGGCTTTCTTCAGCTTCAATTTTCTTGAATTCCAGTTTGGTGAAGTCTGATATCCGTTCCTCTTCACGGTCATGGTTTCTCTTGAGCCGCTGCTGTTTCATTAGCAGTCGCTGCTTTTCACGCTCGTAGATAGCCTTCTTTTCATCTGGCATATTTGGGTTGGTCAGCTCAAATTCGATTTCTTCCAGCTCGTCTTCTATTGAGCCATTTTGTTTTTGGAACCAGTGCTTCAAATTGACACGTGCCTCCTCCATCTTCAGTTGCTGTTGTGTCATTCTTGACTGAGATCCGCCGCTCGAGGTGGACTTTTTATCCGTGAAAATCCCATCCTCGCCTTGATTTCCAGTTTGAGACACAGTATTGTGACTTGGAGCACACGCCATCCTGTCGGTTTAATTTTCAGATTTTAAAACTTTCGTATTTTCGAAACTTTCCCGGGTTTCGGCACCATAAATGTTGGGGCTAGTTCAAAGCTCTCCCCCAGTCCTGATCCTTATAACAAGTTTCGAAATACTGTTTGCTACGTTAACTATTTTACTCCTCTCCAGTGCCTTTCACTATTATGCAATCAGCCTATCCGGGCATATACGTCAACCGTGCGTATAAATAATCACAAAATAGAAACACAAAGAAGTAATTAATTAACTGTTTCTTTATTCACCACAATTTAATAATCCTTGAACAATTAAACTTCCAAGATATGGCTCCAAATTAATTTTTACAACAGTTAAAAACAATATATTATTATTAACAGCACTTTTTTCTTGTGCTCTTGCTCTCTCTCTTTTTTCTGACTGACTGACTACTTCTGCTTGCTACAACTCGACTGCAATGAACGACTACAAAAATGACAAAGAACACAAGAAAATGCACGCCGACTGCATGGTCGGAGGGACTCCGACGCGCGTCAGCATGTCTGCAAAACATTTACAATATACAGAGAAAAATAACAAAGCTACTCTAAACCTACTCAATAACATATTATGAATCATAGTCCCAACAAGTCTCATTCTCAGAATCTTTGAATTTTCTAATGGTGAGTATGTGCTGAATGGTCACTGTCAACAAAAATCCAAAAACACACCAGCATGCCCGTCTCAACTTGGTTTCTGAACGTTTTCGATTTTCTGGAGGCAAAATTTTTTGTGATGACTTATCCCAGCGTAGTAACGTTACTAGTGTGTATTCGGCCTGGCGGCAGAGGAAACCAAACAGTGTCAAGTTTTGCAACAGAAGCATGTTGGATGATAATGCGGGAAATGAGATCGCCGGTCAAGAAAAGAGGAATTCAAACAGTAAAGAATGTTAGTGTTTAATTGAATCAGGTATGGAGTGATTTTGATCGTAGAATACAAAATCGCGATTACCGAATCGTGGGAGATTTATCCAACGATTACAATGAAGCTTAGAAAATATAGCGTATAAGCTGAGTATTTAGGGATAAAATCTAAAATCCGTTCATATGTCCTACTTCCTTTTATTCGTTATAGCTGTAATTATTGCAGATTTATCTCGATAGCTGTTATCAGGTCAGCATGAACACCCAGCGTTCTCTATAGGAAGCTATTGTTTGGAAAGAATATATATTCATGTCTCCAAGGGCATCATCAGCTTGCATTCTCCATTCAAAACAATGGATATTACACCAGCTTAGTTTTAAAACATTAATATGCTGTACACATGATCGTGGCATGGCCAAGACATGAATTATTCGATACGTAGCATGTACTGGGACGGTAGAAACCACGACAAGGGAAGCAATATGCCTGTCTTTCATCATCAATTAATTTAAATGACGGCCTCTCTCTAAACAAAATTATAGTTCCGAGGAGAACACTGTTAAATGTCAGTCTTGTCAACAAAATGTTTAAACATGTATAATTTTATGGACAGAGCGTCCAAGGCTAAGTCTCTAAATGTGGAAAATCTGGGTAAGTAATTCCACGTGTGGGAAGAAGGAAGTGACCTTTAGCCCGTGTGGCCCATTAATAGTTTTGATCAACCAAATAGTGTTTAAAATGTTACTAGGTATTTGCATGTCATATAACGGAAACTGGTTTCGTGAAGGGTTACCAATCATCTTTCGGATCGTTCTTTTTCCGCGATGCCTAGAACCAGGAAACTAAAATGATGTTTAAGATAAATTGACGTTTAGTCAGTTTGCAAAATAAATAATTCATACGTAATTGCTGACCTTGTCATACAAACGAACATAAATAATCATTCTCGTTAATATTGTCAACTATCGAGAATCATTTCGTTACATTCTGAAACCAATTCCCGTTCCTCTTTCTGAACACATGATTTAGTATTCACATAAGAGTTCTCTGTTTACTTAATTGGTATTCGATTGACGATTATTTTCAATTTTACTACATAGCGGCAATGAAATATAATTTAGAGGGCCAAAATATTTACTTGCATTTATAATCACTAGCAGTGTGCATTAAATTCTATTACGGCCTTGATTTATTCCTGGTCGTTACATTTTCAACCAAACGAAAACACTGGATAAGGATACGGAAAATGTTTGCATGCATTAGCCATTTTTATGAAAAATGCAAGCCTCAGGTCCTACGCGGTCGGTGGGATTTTAATTGGTGGAAAAGGACACCTCATGTCGGTCATATGACTTATTGCATTTAAATATAATGACGTCTTCGATTATATCTGCCAAGTACTTTTAAAATTTAAACATTTTATAAAATATATTCCAATTTCAATTAAGTAAAAATGGACCTCATTGAGATATACGTTAAAAGTATATTGACCTTCCTGGTTTTTCTGAACCAAATCAACTAGTTATTGAAATCATTGAGATAATTTAATATTCCAACTATCGATAGCGTCAATTATGTTAACCTGAAAGAAATTACTGCTGCATTAAGCGCCTGAAGGCCACAATAAGCAAAAACAATGCTTTCCGCAGCACTTTGTTATTGTGTCCAGTTCGTATTCATGTTTGTTTCTGCCAGGAACGTCAGTCCAACCACGGATCGCAATCGTACACGTTATAGCTGTCATTACATTTGCAATTCATTGAATAGATGCCAAGAGACGGTTAATAGATGCTTGGAGACGGTTAATAGATGCCAAGAGACGGTTAATAGATGCATGGTTAATACTGTTCGCATTAACGTCATGGTATGAGTAATAAATTACCCAAATGCGTGTTTAAGTACATTTTAATGTTGATGGCCTTATCGTAATTTAATACAAATTTGAATGAACGTTATCATCGACTTACACATTTGCGAATGCTCATGGCTCATTAGGATTAATACTTATATGTAGCCGGAACCTGAAGAAACACGGTAAAATTGCTCTAAAAATCAAAGTTCGCTTTCCAAAATATTTTCACCTCCAAACTTTGCCACGGTACGTTTCATATTCCAGTATCGTAAAGCAAAATGACTCCAAAGTAATCTTCCTTGATGCGACACAATTTCTTCCACAAAACTAACCGCGGAGATTATTAGGCAGCCGATGAGCACGTAAAATGCACCTGCAATATGCTTCATGGTCAAATTGTCCGACTCAGGCTCTAATCGTTTTGTCTTATCAGTTTGATTGGTCGTCTTCCACCAGTCCAATTTGAGTAGCCTTACATTGTAATACATGTCCATTTTATCCCAGATATCAGCCAAATGGAACTGCCTTGCGTAGCTTAATATTTTCCCAAAATTTTGCCGATAAATTGATTTCCCTTCCGTGGCTAAGCCGAGCCATATATTATAGGTCCTTGCTGGAGCAAAGACCAGCTTTTGTGTTTCTGCCTCCGACAAATTTCTTTCTCTCAGGTGCACTAAAGCAAAGTCGTAGGCAATGCAGCCGTACTTCTGCGTTACGACTTTCTCCAGACATTCCAATCCAACGCCTGTCACTATCTCCATTTCGTTTACCAACTTTACGTAAACTGGATCCGTACTTGCTGCTAACGTGTTAAAGGCTGAGTCCCCGTGTTTCATGAACCCGACTTGGTAGTCAGAAAACGCGAGCTCCTCAAAAGTTTTTGGCAGTTCTCCCAAAACCGGAAATGCTAATAATGTGACCATTTTTGAACGGTAAACGGTGGTCAATATCATGGTATAGAAAAACCATAAGGCTACAAAGCTTCGCAGAGCATGGGTTTCTGGATGAACTGGTGAGTCTTGCTCTAGAAAGGTTGAGAGTAGAAATTGAATTTGTTCACTTAATGTCCAATTTTCTCCACAGCCAATTCTAAATATCCTCATTATTATGAATGCGGCGTAAAAGCAAATCACGCTGAGTACAATACTGGCGCCGATAGCAGCCCACATTCCCAAGTCGAAAGGCCAGAGTAAGGCTGCTGGACTGTACAGTCTGGATGGCTGCGCGGTTACAAATGTTAGGCATCCTTAATAAAAAATGTAATGTGCATTTCTGCTTTAGTAAGAAAACGACCAACAATGTAAATCACAACCCTAGTAATCCAAATGATGACCAACGCTTACCAATGTCGTAGAAGGAGTTAGTGAAGTCGACGTAGTAAACTGTAATGAAAACCATTGAGTTAATAATGAATAATGCAGGACAGTATGCATTTTGCACTGTGTGCTTTAATTTCTTACTTCGTTTGGGCGTATTGGCAATCACAATGCCCAGATCCGCCTTGCCACTTATTAGATCCCCAGTAACGCCAATCCAGGAACCATTTTCCAATTGCACGCCTGTCCCACCTCCTCCAGATTTTCCATCCTTTCCACTTGCCACGAACATATTGTACGTAAAGTTGAATTTCACCTAAATGAATAATTATTATTGACCAACTGACTATGTAGCACGTACCAATCGATACTCAACACAAATCCATACACACGTTATTACATTAAAGTAAAGCAGCGAATTGTTACCGTTAGGAAATGCTCAAAAAGCATTTTCCAATTTCCTCTCCTAGCGTTCGTATTTCCTTCCCATGGTGCGTCGGCCTCGACTTTTGCTCGAATATACGGAATGGCTACACGTAGCAGCTTTCCATTTAAATTCCACACGAAATCAGGAAAGTAATCGAAATCTTTAACTGGAAGATTTTCATGTGTTACAAGAAGGTCCACAAACGTTGGTCGACCGCCACCGTTGCAGAAGAAGCACACTGTTTTAACTTTCACCCTCAGCTCACTTCCAGCACCATTTGGTGCCTCAGAGCCAACGGCAATTTTGAATTTGATTCTACTTGGAAACTCCTTCATCTCCAATAACCGTTCATGAAACTTTACATTTGTCTTGAAAATGTAAAAATCCTCGTCTTTTCTTGTGATAGGAATGTACACTGGAGTGATAAGTTTATAAACTTGTGCCATGAAGTCCGGTCGAAGGTCATTAACAAATAGTATCACAATTTGACATTCGTCACTCTTTCGACGATGGTGTGACACGGAGATTGGGAACTGACCGGATAGGCCGTGCTCTCGCACAGTAGTTTCATAAATACTTTCATTTGCGGAATTTGACAATAATTTGGCACTTATGTTTGTCAACCGGAGTAAGTTTGAAAAATTATATTTAACGGAGAAAAACGTTTTGGCGTTTACGTAATTAGTTTTAGAAACATTCTCAAATATTCTGTCCACATTGTTTGGAAACCCATCTTGAACAACGAATAAGGAACAATGCTTAAAACTGTCGTTGCTAATTAGATTTAATATGAACATATCTTCCAGAAATTCAGGTGACGTTTTTGAGTAGAGCGATTGGATAGCCAACATATTTTCGTTCGCAGTAACCAAGGCGCACTCAACTGGGAATAAAAGTAGAAATACCAGTGTATGTACAACATTTCCAGAAATGAAACAGGAGAAAATTATTTGGAAACGGTTTCCAAACCGCCCGTTGGAATGGAATGATATTCCAGCCATTATAACTTCCATGTCAGTAATTCTGAAGCTCAAATGTGGGAACGGATTCTATTTTTCCTCACTATTTACTAATTACCTACAGGACCCAATACAAACCCAAAGGACAATTTCTAAATTACACAGTGCACATTCTGCATTTCTATTTTCTGTTACAAGCTCAATATTGTAGTCGCGTTTCTGAGTAACAATTGCCAAAATGATAAACTATTTTCTGTATCGTGATCAATGGTCATTATATTTAATAACCGTGTTGATGCGATAATTTACCCGTTAATCACGATTCCATTGACATGTTTATAACCACATTAGATCGAGCATGGCTGGCGCGATGGAACCGATAACGTCGCATTACCATAAATTTGGTGGCCGATGTCCTATATAAATAATGAGCATCGCCAAGCCATAACGCAATGGCAAACCACTTCCACAAAAGCGCCCATCTGATGCATCCATACCCTTCGGTTTACGCGTAAATGTTCTTATTTGGTTACAGAATGTCTAGACGGTCTTGCTACATGCGTAACAACACAAAACATCAATTGGAAAGCTATATAATTGGATACTTCTGGAGATTCAAATTTCATTTGCGGTTATCAAACAGACCGAATTGTAATCTTGTTTTGAGAGCTGCTTCCTAATATACATAATTTCTGTTCAGATTATGAGCTCACGTTTTCTGCAGTAGAAAAGTTTATGACTACTGCGACTTAAGCATTTACAGGTTTAGAAACAAGAGAAAGTACTCAGGAGGTGATAATTCCTGTCAGTGGAGAATGGAAGAACGTAGTTCTATTGATTGATGCATGAAACGTTGTGGTCAGTAAAGAGGAAGATTCATGTAGCAAATATGTTTTCCCCTTTTATGAGTACCAAATGTGGTGAAGAATCTACAATGCCTAATGGTACTGAAACTACGATGCATCTAATTGATGAAGGCAAATTGGTTCTACACGGTCTAAATTTATCGGTTTGAGTGGACATGCATTTACAAGACTGTTGTACTAGTTTTTCTCCATATAAATTCAACTTTCGCATCGTCATTTTTGTCATGGGTATTTGCACTTGAGTTGAATGCTTTATGCTTTGAGTGCTTTACTGCTAAGCAAAGGATCATGTTCACATATGCCAAGAAGGTATGGTACAATGAATATTTAATCAATGAAGCTTCATATAATTGCAAAACCTAATGGGGAAACGCTGTCGTCGTAAAAATGGTCTCAGGCGTACTGAAACCTGCTGCATAAGGACCGCTCAGGAAAAATAAATACAACCAAATAAATAATTTGAATGAATACACAACAAAGTAACGAAAGCCCGGACATGTTTGTGAACTCGTCACATGCAGGTCAGCGAATCACAAAAAAAACATTTTTTAAAATTCCGTCTAGGCAGGTGAACGTTTTCCTGTTATATTCAAACAATCGACGCAAGTTTTCTGCAGATCTCCACGCTGCATGAGACTAATTTGCAACTCAATATAAATTATCCCAAAATAATCCCGATAAATTTCATTTTATTTTATTTAACGAAACAGCATAGAACGCAGTATGAGTGATTTTAAGTGCAAGTTTTCAGAATTTAGTCAAACATTTATGCTACCCTTACTGCGTTAATTCGCTATTTACGACCACACTGAAAACTTGCTTTTTGAAAAGAGACCCATGAACAAAAGTAAATTCGAGATTATTCCAGCCAAAAATATATTTAATGTACAAGCATGTTTCAAAACAACATGTATACCTTGCCAGTGGAAGTGGGATGAATACACTGTTTTGTTAAAATCACTGAAAAGTTTGAAACATCGAATTTGCTAGGTACTTAAAAAATAACAACAACTCTGAACCCAAAAGATCTATTTATTTATTTAACAATACTAGTCTTGCGTCCTTACCAAGAAGTTCATTTTTCGATGTCTGTGAACGTGCGCTTTAATCCCATCTACAAAAAGGTAGAAGCTGCACATAAATGAATGCTATTATTGGACATGGTTTTTGTATTGATTTGTACTGCATCGGCTTACCGTACATTTGATACAACACTCGTTGTAAATGCTACCTCACCGCAACATACATTTCATGGTTGACAATCTTAAGCTGAATGCAATGCATTACACTCGCCAAGATATAAAAAGCTTTTGCGGTTACTGAAAAGTTATCATTCTTTCAGTTTAAGTAGTCCAGATCACTTATTACACAAAACATCTCCTGAAATTGCGTCCATTAAAAAACAATATTGCACCACCATGTCGCAAGTTCATCCACTTCTGTTCATTGCCTTACTCGTTGCAATGGCCTCTTCGGCGATTGCAAAATCAGCAACAATCTCTCAGAAGGAGATGCCCAATCTGGACACTGTGCAGCAACAAGAAAATGTCGATTACAACATCACATCTCCAGAAACTCGTCGTTACACTTTCACCTGTCGTTTGGTAAGAATAAGTGCTTAACACCTATTCCTGTTTTGTTAAGGGTGTACATAATATATTAATGTCATTTCGATTGGTAAGGCCGAAATAACTGAACAATTAACTTTTTAATTGATGCTGTGCTTTTACAGGACCTTCAAGAGGAATGTTGGAATAGCAATCGGTTCTGCTGCTGCTACAATGGGCGTGGATTTCCAACTGGACCACGTTGCATGTGCTACCGGACGCTTCCGAAAAATGAAGACATGGTGTGCAACGACACCTCCCAGTACCCCTGATTGAGCTTCCGCAACAAAAAGCCTACCTCGTGGGATACATAATTCAACTAACCGTGTTACCAATTTGCAGTTCTCTACAAACATGAACTTCTAATGTCGTACACATTCTTACAACTAAATTAAATAAATTAATATTCATTTTTTTTCATTTTTACTGTATTTGGTTCATTCATATGCATTAACAAATTTGGTGGCCAAGCAAAATAAAAATAAAATAAAATAATACAAACACAATGGGCTTATCTCATCCACGGCATCAGGTGAGAAATCTGAGTATCGTCAAAATTTATTATTATGCATGAATCCAGAATAGTTTATGTAATTTCTCAGAATTACTCCTAAATGATATAAATGCAGATATGTAAAAAATATGAGGCAAAATAGGATATGAACAATGCATTGGAAATGAAAAACTTTGTAACCAGTGCATCCCTTGAACGGATGAAATTGATCTAGTTTTTGAAATGTATGGCATAATTTTCATGTTTGGTTCAAACGGCTGCTTTCCCCAAATGAAGTTCAATTCCATTATTTTCTAAATTACAAATTCGATTATATTATATGATAATATTAATGCATGGTAACAAAATATAGGAATGGTATAGTTCGTGCCCAAGTTTATGAAAACCTTCATCCAGCGAATTTTTCACTTTTGCAAAAGACCGATAAACAATAAATACCAACATTACTTAGCTTTATCATTTATCAGCAATTTCCTTTTATTCAATTATATCAATCTGTTTCTTAAACGGGTGGTTGAGTGAACGGATGAAAAGTGTACGTGTCCACATTAATATTACTAATTTAATTATTCTACGGTATTACCAATCACATTGCAGTACATAAAAATAAAAGAGCTGTAAAATAAAATGTAAATATATGGATGTTCATCAATGACAATTGACAAGCAAATTTAACAGCTTATGTGTTATTCTTCAGCTAACCAGGAAATACGATATATTACATTAAGTTCAAATATCATGCTGCGTTGAGGCAGTACATCCAGAACAGTTCCATTTTTTTCTTTAAATTAGCTTGAAAAGTCAAATTTTTTGGAAGGAAAATTACGGCTTTGTTATCTAACTATTCGTAAAGGAGCATACAAAACATAGCGAATGACTTTCTACAGCATTCTAAATGACGTAGTTAGAGCGAAGAGAGATCAACTTCTGTCTGCGTCATTTACCTGCAAGGATTTAAATATTTGAAAATACTATCGGGCTTCCCTCATATAACTTACGCCCAAACACAAAATCATATTGTCCTGGTTTCGAGGTTAAACTGACTGACAAAATAGCACAAAAAACATCATGCACGCACCGAAACCATACACTTTATTTCATTAAACTATTATATTTCCTGCAACGCTGGAACATATTAAATATTTAATACATCTCAATTTAATATTCTTATGTATGAAACAATTCAACGGCTATATCTTAATACAATCGTAAGCTTATTATTTCCAATACTCTGCGCCGCCAGGGCCCAGATGCTAATAATATGATATTATGTATAATAATCAATGGCTACAAAATCACCAAATGACTCCATATTTTTTAATTGATTGGCATCGCAATATAAAATAGTCTATCAAAAATTTATAGCATCAACAGTGTTACATTTATGGTATTATTAAGTATATTAGAATAAAAATTAATCTGTGTATCATTATCGAAAGCCGCACAACCGTAGTAGAACGTGATGGGTCTTTGCGATCTCAGTTGCTTTCTCAGCATCATCGACTTGAATCGCGACGTTACGCCATTCATGGTACCCGACAAAGAACATACATCATTATACCACCGAACTCGAATTAAATATTTACTTCGTTCGTGACAATGGATTAACTTGGGGAGTGTTAGGGAGACCACAATGTACAGCACAACCGTGACACCACACAGTAATATGTATATGTACACCGGAAGATATTTCCAACCTTGGAATATTCCCCACGAACACAATATACCTAGCAGAAATCCGACACACGAGGAGTCCTGAAGCGCAGCGCATTCCAAACGCCCCCATCTCGTTTATACAGTGAAGTTCCAGATATCGCCGCAAAGCCGTCCCATTAAACGGCAGTGCCGCAATGCATTTTAGGCAACTAATGTATATGGCAAACACTGACATGGATGGAAGCAAAAATATGGTAAATGTTCTAACACTTTCCATACTGCCCAATTGCATCATTGCTACTCGCAGAAACACAATGAGCCCGGATGAAATTTTTGAAGGACAGTAAGAATTGAAAAGCTCATATATTGGGTCCTTGTTGGTCGCCACAGCAATTATTCCAAAGGTGGTGCCGACACAAAATTCAACCAGTACCACTCCATTCATCAGTAATCCTACAATGTCTGGAATTGAGCCGTCAAATATTTTCCGAAACTCTGCGGTAAATATATTTTTCATTCATTAATGCTCCTTTGCAATATGAGCTAGTCAAATGTATACTTACCTGCTAGTAGCAGCTTCTTTGCTGGTAAATGGAAAGCGTATCCGCGACTCCTGAGATCACGCCTTAACTTTCGGTCAAATTGGAATAGGTTGTTACCTTGACCTTCATGAATACAGTCGCCAAATGTTGCAACAATGTAGTTCAGACAGGAAGACGGGAAGTAAATGAAACCCAGGATCATGTTAAACAGAGCTATGTCAAGACGTGCCGTAGTGGGATTCATGATGCACCTGCAAACTATTGAAAAGTTGAGCGCAGATATCAGGAACATGTTTAATGTTGCGCATTGGAAAAGAACTAGTTTTCTTCCCCTTCGTTGAATATGGAATCGTTCATTATGCACATCCAATGACAACATGTGTGGGTATAAGAGTTTCCCGTACAGGACGTCATATAACTCGTAGGCTTTCCAATACAACGGTGTTGCCATAATTGATTTTTAATGGGTTTGAGAGAATATTTGTTTAGTAGATTCGTGAAATACGCTATTCAATATGAACTTTACTATTTAACTAATTGACAATTTGGCTTGGACTTCCGGAAATGAGTTTTTTTTCGAGCGGCTGATCCGGCAGAAGGATGATATAGAGATGCACTGCTTCTACTAAAGTTTCTCGAATGATTTGTTTGTCCTCTGCGACGCAATAACAATATTTCCCTCAGTTTTTATATATTGGATTTGATTACAATAATATAAGTTCTGGATTAATCAAATGATAGGATGTTTAGTAATAAGCTACTTACTGAAAATAATGGTATTAGTGAAATCTGATTCATTACACAACTTATGAGCTAATGATATGGAACAATCACAAACATTTGCTATATTATGTACGAGATAGAAAAATACATCTGTAACCAATCCACTTGAATAAGTATTGGAACATAAACAAACTACTATGTAAATATAGTGATTACAAAATAAAATCGCGGTATGTTACGGATGTAATTCAATTCAATATTCAATATGTAATACCATCTTCAGATTTCAATCTAAATAGAAATCGTTCTCTTATGTAATACTAGAAGGGGGCCCGTAGGCGACTAAGTCGCCTACAATTAGAGATCGCAGTTCCAATTTCAATCTATAAGGTTTGTGAAATCAGTTAGGATAGCCGAACTTTGATTGTTCCCTCTTCCAGCTGTCAGTTGTCTCACTGATCCCCCTTCCAGCTGTCAGTTGTCTCATTGATCCCCATTTATCCCCATAAGGAGACCAAGTTTGGCGGTTCGTTCAAAAGACACCCAGTAGGACACACAGCTGCAGCTGCTCGCTTGTTTACCGTTGTTTTTAATACAACCAAGAGCAATATTCAGTATAAATATGGCGAAGGAACCCAGAGGATAACCCCATTATTTTTGCAATGCCCCATTACATATGCAACAACATAGTGCATTTGTAAAATCCCAATGAATCTGCAAAATCCCATTGCATTTGCAAAATCCCATTGCATTTGCAAAATCCCATTGCATTTGCAAAATCCCATTGCATTTGCAAAATCCCATTGCATTTGCAAAATCCCATTGCATTTGCAAAATCCCATTACATTTGCAACATCCCATTGTATTTGCAACATCCCATTGTATTTGCAACATCCCATTATATTTGCAGTAACCCATCACTTGTTTCAAAATGCAATGGAAACGCTCCACGACACCAACATTTCTTTACATACTCACAACAAAAAAACACCACACAAACAACATGCTACAACAGTAGTAGTAATATGAACGTGACGTTTGTAATAACCCTTCACTTGTTTCAAAATTCAAATGCTGTAAACGCGGCACTCCACCCCATCTCTTTACATAGCCACTCACAACAACACAAAATAACTCACATACAACCACAACATGCAACAGCAGTAGTAAATATGAAAGTCATGATGAGCATCGTGGCTTGCCTTAGAAAAGTCGTTACAACTTTTTTTAAATTTGTTATTTTCGAAAAATTCTTTTTGCACTGAATAGAGCTAAGCAAACTGAACAAATTATACGCAGGTCGAAGGTAGGTTACATCATCTTTTTCTGGAGAAAAGTGCATTGGAACGTTCGTGGGGTAGCTCTGTGTATACCTTTCCACGTTGTAAAGCGAGAAGGAGAGAGACGGAGAAGTGGAGCATTGCTGCTGGCTGTTGTGTATGTGTTATGTGTAGAAGAGAGAGTGAGAGGGACCGCGTCTATTCCCCCTTTCCCGTTGCTTGCTTTCTAAAAGACATAGCGACAGCGGGGCATACTGTCCTGCATTAAATTTTTGGAGATGCTTTACTCTCTTTTGCCATACCCTTCATTGCTATGATGACGCGAGAAGGAGAGAGAAGGGGAGCAGCTGGTGATGATGATGATGAATGGATCGACAGAATCCGCAGCTGGACTTCTTGATTATATATATGATTTCTCATTATTTTTCGGACATTAAAGCGGAAACACGTGATACATCAGATATACATAGTAGCGTACATAATGTCAAATACAACATGGCTGGGGCAGTTATTAGCTGGAATGGTTTTAAAATGATAATTATAAAGGCATGAGGCAAACATGTTTAACCATCGAATAAAAAGTCGAGTATATATCTTCGGCAGGGCACATTTTATAGTATTCAAATCCCATTCCAAAAGGAGTTGCATGCGGAAAACATCTACCCGCTAGTCGATGCAAGACGCCAATCGCAAAAATTTCATATCGCCCCACATTTCAGTTTTTGTGGTTCAACAAATATTACTAAATTTAATCAGCCTTCAAAATATTTGAATACTCTAACTGTTAAAAAACTTTTTTCGAGTTAGATGTTTTCGAATAAAACAGAGATAAACGTAATACATGGGGATACTACTACCAATTTTCAAAATCTGATGAAGTTTGATTTTAATTTAGTAACACCACAGCAATACATGCAACAACATACCGTTCCGTCCGATTCACAATCGACAACATATAACAGCAAGGCGTTCTATTAAATGTTAAAAGTATTAGGTTTGTCGTTTGATAAAATGCGTTGGTGTAGAAATTTGTTTTGGTGTCCTCGTCAAAGGCGAAGCAACCATAGTAGAACGTTATGGGTTTCTGTGTCCGCATCTGCCTCTTCCATATTGTCAACTTAAGTTTCCAGACATAGCTGCAACTAATCTTCAAATAAACAAAACTGTGCTTCCTCCACAAACTGCGAATCAAGTATATACTAAATTCATTGCACCGAACGATATTGGGTAGTGTCTGGGAGACCACACTGAAGTCAACAACCATTAGAATACTAACCATTAGGTGTAGATTCGCTGGGAGGTACTTCCAACCTTGTATGGTGGCCCAGCAACCAAGAGTTAATAGCAAGAAGCCCAATGTCATCAGTACTCCTGCAGCGCAGCGCACTCCGTCGGACCCTATTTGATGTATACATTAAAGTTCCATGTACCGTCCTATCGCGCGGTCGCCGAACGGCAACTCCGAAATGCGTTTCAAGCAATTGATGTAAATGATAAACAAGGAGACTTCTGGCAACAATACAATGGTAAACGTTCTACAATTTTCTAACCTAGAAAAATGAAATAGTACAAACCGCAGACACCAAATCTTGAAACTACCAATTTCCGTTGGATATTACGAATACAAATGTCGATACATTGGATCTATATTAACTGCAACAAAAAGCACACCGAGCAACATTGCAGCAGTAAGAAAAACCAAGCCAATGCCATGCATAGATAATCCCAATGAATCCATTGGCACCCTGAGCACCTCTAATTTCTGATACTCTAAGTATGCATATTCTGATTAAAACATGATCTTTCTTTATACTAACTGCATGGTAAAAAAATCATCACCTCTGCTAAAAAGCCTCGTGGCCGACATCTTGCAAGTGCAGCCTTGCTTCCTGGCATCACGTCTTAACCTCCTGTCGAATTTGAATATCCTGTAAAATAGACCACTAAAGAGTTTGCCGCCATGAGGAGTTACAACGTAGTTTAGTTCCAGGGCAAGCCAAAAAGTGCAGAACATTTATAGGTTGAGAAGTGCGGTCTGAAGTTGTGCCGAGTTTGGATTCGTGACGTATTTTCAGACAATACCTAAATTCAAGGCGGACATCAAAACCATGACAGCCGTTGCACAATAGAACGTTGCGCGTTTTCATGGAATCAGATCAACATCAATGCTTTTCGTAATAACGTGCATCGCTAGATGATGAGGATACATTAGTCCGGCGCACATGAAATTGTAAAACTCGTATGCCTCCCAATGTAACGGGGCAGTCATTTTCAAATTTATAAATGACGTTGCTCGAGCACAATCAGTTGTATCGGACAGGATTAGCTAATGTAAAGTAATAGTACTTTAGATATCGGCGCAAGGGGTTATCAGTGTGCGCATGAGATATAGTTCGCCCAAGCGGAATTTTCTACTAACCTGACCAGATTGAGTACTTCCACCATTAAATGCGATATTTGTATGACGACAAATTGGTCACTTAATTTAATTGTGCTGTTAGCAAAGAAAATATTTATTTTGATTCGCATAACATTTGCTAAATTTTCAACGTGTGGTACACAGGCCTCAATGATAAATTATACATAGTTTGCCTCAGAAAAGCAAGAAATGTTTTCTTGTGCTTTCGAAATGTTTTCGATTGATTCTTTCATTTTTTAATGTTTTGTTTCGGAGAGAGCAGGCAAATATATTACATACGGTAAATACCGGCTTATAATTACAATTATATACTTTATATTAACTATATACCTACCGAGTCCTTCTTGTGGAGCTAATCCATATTATTACCCTGAAAACATATGAACAATTGGAGGTAGTTTAATTGAATTTTCTTTATCGCAAATCGAATATTCAGTTTCGGCGCTTTATTGTTACAACTTTTTAAATATTTATAATGCAACCAAATCTTCCAAAACTACCTAGCACATATATTGCTAACATCAAGTCTAGTAAATATTTCCAACATTATAGTCATCAACCTCGCTGTATACACTTTTGCCATTCAATGAACACACAGCACCAAAGAAGAGAGCGCTCATACACGGAAATATATTCCTGCAACTTGAAGGACACAGTGATTACATCCTATACGCATTCGTAACATATGTTTATTTATTGGATCAGTTAAAGATTAGGCATGCCTTGGAATGAATGCGTGCAGGCAGGCAGTTCGAAGGATGTTCATCGTGTTCTCAAGTATGTTTCTGTGGAAATTGGTTTTGGTTTCGGAATCAAATGCGGCACAACCGCACTAAAACGTAATTGGCCAAGTCGAATGTAGCCGATTCTTCAGAATGACGAAGCGATATTTCCATGCAAATAATTGCAGGAATCTGTACAAATTAGGTGTCGTATTCAGAAGATTTAAACAAACTCTACCAACATTGTTTACGATTTCGCTCTGGTTATGGTTTGTCCCAGCTTCAATATGTCAGCAAAATTATATTTATCGTATAATCAATAACGTTTGTGTAATAATTAATTTCAGTGCCATCGTCAAATGACGCACAGCCGTAGTAAAACGTAATAGGTCTCTGAGCCCGCAGTTGTTTCTGCATCAGCTTTCTCTTGAATGTCCACCCAAAGCCAAAGTGGAGTGTCGAGTAAAATGAAATATCTCTCCGCCACCTTACTCGAATTAAATGCCTGCTGTATTTATGGCAACGAACTAGCTGGGGTAGCATTTGGGAGGCCATTGTATACACTACTACCGCAGCAACGCAGAATAAAGTATATATGTTTCGTGGAAAGTATTTCCAGCCTTGCAACGCTCCCCAGGCACATATTACTAGTATTGGAAAGCCAAGGGACATCTGAAGTCCAAAACCGCAACGCATTCCTTCCGCTCCCATTTGATTGATGCAATTCAGTTCAACAAATCGCCTGATTGTTTTATCATTAAACGGCAATATGGCAATGCATTTCAGGCAACCGTTGTACATGGTTAGCGAGGCAATGCACGGAAGGGCATATACAGTAAACGTTCTCGCGGCTTCCATACAACCAAACTGCATAAGGACGACTCTTATAAAGATTATCGTGTAGCTGGAAATTGTCGTCGGATAGGATGATTCAACAAATTCATATGTCGGATCCAGATTAGCGGCAACTGACATTATTCCAAACGATACCCCAATACAAAATTCAAACAGTACCAAAGCGTTCATTTGGAATCCTAAATAGTCTGCAGGTGCCCCGTTCATCATTTTCTGACACTCTAAAAGAAATTGAACTATGTAAGCATTATATATGTTGTAATAAGTTACAAGTAGGTTATACCAATACCTGCTACAATAAGTTGCCTTGCGGATAACTGGCAAGCGTATCCACGACTCGAGCCATCACACCTTAACTTTCGATCAAATTGGCTGAGTTGGTTATATAGACCATTATACAGACCATCCCCGTGTTTAGTGACGACGCAGTTCACCCCAAATGCCGATACAAAAAAGCAACTCAGCGTCAGGTGTAACAAAGCAGTGTCGATACGCGCCGTCTTGGTATACATTATGTACTTTAGAGCCGCGAAGAAATTCAAACTAGATATAAGTATCAAGTTTGCGATTGCACAGTAGTATGGAAAAAGTCTCCTTGAGTTGCGTCGAATGTGGAACCGTTGATTCTGCACATTCACGACCAATTTGTGGCGATATAGTGTTTTACCAAACAGCAAATTATAAAGCTCGTATGCTTTCCAATACAACGGGGTAGGCATTGGAAAATGGGCAGGGTTTGATGTTCAAATAGGTGGTATTTTTTCGCTTCAGAATATCACAATTCAGAAGGATGCAAAACTTTGGTTAATAGACAATAAATCAATATTGCTAAGACAAAAATAGATCCTGCCACAGTACCTAGTTGTATTTATGAATCTTTATTCTTCGGACATTATATTTCCTAAGTCAACTATGTATTTAAAGTCAACAGTACCCAGTCAATTTGTTCAATATGTGAGTTCATGTACCGGCGCTTGCTTTAGATTGGGTGGTGAGCATACCAGAGAGTGAACCAAACTGCAAAAATCTTGTTTTGCTACGTTGAATTGCAATGTGTTTTTTCTAGAATTTTCTCTCGACGTTAAACAATTCACTTACAATTGTTAGTCAGGGACGTTTACTTTCATTACTCAGCGATTTTGGTTTAGATTGCAGTGATTGGAATTTTCTCAAGTTTTCTCCCTCTTAAAGCGGTGTATCAAAATAGTAGGACGGAGGCAAACATCTGCCGGTTTTCTTTTTTTTAAATATAAAATGCATGGAGGGATGGAAGTAAACATGTTTTGTTACATAAGCCGCACAAAAATATATTTAACTTTTTGTCGTCTGCCGACGTATCTTTTTGGCACAAACAACAAGTTAAAGGGTTTGTTAAAGGTGGACAATTTTCATGTCACGTCCTGCCTTATGAATATTAGTAGCGCGGCCAAGTAATATGCTCATGTTCGGTAATGTCGCATGGAGAAGTCTTACAGTATAACATATACTTGATGATGTAATGCTTGTTGGCTATTAATGTGGATGCATGCACAAGATAAAGTAACCATTACCTCACAAAGCATCCTAATTTAAAATTTAGTCTAAACTTAAACTACGACATGGACATGCAATTAATGTTGCCGGCGTAACTTCGGGAAAACAGAGACAGTTGTCTAATATTCCTGACAAGTTTTGATTACATGACTTGTTTTCAATTTGATTATACAAGTTCTGATGAAGCAATAATGCTTAAATGTATTGTGTTTTATGGGTCGCTTGTTTTGTAACAGGGTACGATGCAGGAGAAACACGGCTCTTTTATGTAAGCGCGTTTCCCGGGCAAACGAATGCTCAGTGCGGGGAGTGAAAATTGTTTCCGGTCAACCTTCCCTTCACACATCAAACTTTTCTACCAGGTAAAGTACGTGTGCCACCATGTAGGATTTATATCCTCGTAAGCCAACAAAATGGCGACCGTAAGAGCAATTGGAAAACAAATTCATGGCAACCAATGACATTGGTCATGTTAGATGCTCGTGAGAACTGGCATGCAGATTCCGGAGAGACAACCGGAGCCTTATTTCGTTTACGGCCCTGTTCAGTACCACCACAAACCACTTCAGTTGGTCATGGTGAATCTTGGGACGACCAATTCTACCGATAAACTTAAATTGTGCTCATTTCTCATATTTTTCCTGTTAAGAAAAACCGACGACCTTTTGAATAATTCATATCTTGACGCAAGAAAAAACCTCTGATAGCACGCATTCATTAACATTTAGAATATTATGGTTGCGTGAGAGCATTTTTTGGGCTCAAGATTAACTTGGATATTAATTGCGGCTGTTGCATCCAAACTCGTTTATGGAGTACGATATTTACATGCCTGATTTTCCAAACTTGTTAACTGATATTGCTTAGTAAATACGAATACATTTATGCACTAAATTATCAGAACGGTGTTAAGGTTTATTCGAAATCTAATATTTCTGCCTGAGTGAATTTCGTTTGATAACCGAAAAAAATAGAACGTAAATATTTCTGGAGATTGATAGGTGTTTTGGTAAATTACGCTAGATATTATATATAATATCAGATAGATATTTGTACTCACTCGTATTCCCGGAAAAGTTAATATTAGTTAATATTAAATCAATGGATGTGTTGAGTGGACGGTGGAGCAAATATTACATACACGCATACAAAAAGTTTTATTAATTTTAAATAAAATCTCAACTTTGGATTTCAATACGGATATGTAAAGTCGTTACGAGACGGTGCGGTCATATAACGATATGAAGTGAAATTTAGTTTACTTAAAACCCGAATTTATTTATCATCGCCAACTTTTTTTACCACATTATGTACAATAAATTACATTCGCTAAGTTTCCTACTGAGCATATGCATTTTATTAAAACCCTGCATTTCATTTTATCCGTTTCATAACGTCCAATAATTTGATTCCGTTTAGATAACCATTTATTGGCAGGACTTTATATAATTGACTCAAAATAATATGTGGAATTTAAATAAATACTTAAGTTTATTAACGTTCCAAGCTATTAATACGATAATTTGCTAAGGCGTGTATTTTGTTAGTTGCTCTGCAAGTCATAATTTTAACATGGATATTGCTCCATATTTGATCTAGCATTTAAGAAGCTAATTACGTCTGCGATGAATATACAACATGTTTAGGGCGTCAACAAAATTAAATTAATGGTATTATTAAGTGCATTTTTGTAGAAATTCGTTTTGGTGAGTTTATCAAATGCAGCGCATCCATAGTAAAACATAATTGGCCTCTGTGCTCGTAGCTGCCTTTTCAGAGCTGCCTGTCGGAATTTCCATTTAGTCCCCCAGCGGACTATCCAGTAACGTGCAATTTGCCTCCGCCATAGAACTGTAATCAGGTATTCGCTGTTTTCCTGACAACGAACAAGCATGGGAAGTGTCCCTGCAACCACAGTGTAGAAAACCAACGCAAGACCGAAGAGTAATGCGTACATGTAGGTCGGTAGGTACTTCCATCCTTGGCAAAGTATCCATGTAAAAAGTATTGCTATCACAAAACCAAGGCCCATATAAAGCCCGGCTACAAATCGGAGTGCGTCCGCTCCTATCTGATTAATCGTTTGAAGTTCAACGTAGCGCCGAATCGACTTTTCATTCAACGGCAGTTTTGAAATGCACTTGAGACAATCCGAGTAAATTACAAATAGGGAAATAGCTGGTAGAAAGAACGTGGTTAGCGTTCTGGCGCACTCGATAAAACAAATTTGCATCATTGCAATTCTCAAGCATAAAAATTTGTAGCTTGAAATTTGTAATGGATACCACGTATTTAGTAGTTCATATATAGGGTCCATATTAGCAGCTACAAGCGCAATTCCGAAATTTAGGCCGCCAGAAGCATTAATTAAAACCACTCCATTCAAAAGTAATCCTAGAGAATCCAAACCAGTTCTCCCAACTAGGTTTCGAAATTCTGTGAAAACAAATTAATGTGTCAATTTCGAATTCAATGCTTTCGTAGCTTATGAAATCATTAACTCACCTTTGAATATAAGAGTCCTTGCAGATGTGTTGCAGGCGTAGCCAATGATCCTTTTGTCACGCTTCAACCTTCGCTCAAAGTCATACAACCTGTTGCATAGACCTTCACAAAGTGTGCTACCGTATTCATTGAGGGAGTAGTTGAGACCAAGAGCCAAGAAAAGCCAACAACCCGTAATCAAATTGAGCAATGCCGTTTCAACATGTGTCGAACCTGGAGTCAGGATATATTTCCAAACGACACCGAAATTCAGAAGGCATGTCAGATACATGATTTCAATTACACAGTAGAATGGTGCCAACTTCCTACGACTTCTTTCTATTTGGAAACGCTCTTCCTTCACATTCATCGATCCCATATGTTGATAGGGAAGCTTCTTGTATACGTAATTGAGAAGCTCGTATGCCTTCCAAGTCAAAGGGGTGGTCATGATATTTGTTGATGAATGCAATTATTGCACGGTTTTTTACAATGGAGAGCACGAATTCCTTTTTGTGGGTTGATTAAATTTACTGTAGTTATTTTTTATACTGAAACTCAAACAGGTTGTTTCTTCGTGTGAACGAGTTATTTTAGATTTGGATACCGCCAATCTTTCCCCCGAAATGTTGGAACATATTTTTCTTAAGGATGCCTGGTTCAGTAAAGAAGTCACGATCGAATACAACTAATATGATAGAAATAGCCAAATCCTTTGCAAAAAACTATGAGTTAAAATTCTAAAATTGGTGCGACTTTCCGCGTTATACGGTAGTAATGATTTTCTTACATTTGTCTCAATGTTCACGCATACTTACAGTACACCCAGTCACAGTTGAAACTGCAAGGACGATATGCGTTCGTTACTAATAGAACGGAAATTGGTTTCAACAATTTTGTCACAAAATGCTTCTTCAAAGAGCGTATTTTTTATTTGGTATCTTAACAAATGCGACAGCGGTTCAGCGGAATGATATTGAAGAAATGATTGCAGCGTTAATTTATTCAGCAGAGTTGAATGTTAGTTCGCGTGCTACGTAGTTTCATAAAATGATGTGGGCTTTAGTTTGTGTAGCGAGATTCCACAAAGAGTGCAGAAAGTGATCTCCTAATATGTCAGCGTGGAATTATGTCGTACATTTTAACAAGTTATTCTTGACATTCTGCAACTCAACAGGGAACGAACATTAGCATTACGTAGTCATTATATTTTAGATTGTATAAAATATAATTTTCAAGTCTTCTGCGCCCAAAAACAATATATCAAATTGGTGGGATTGAAGCAAACACCTTGTTCTGTTCAATGTTCTCAAATTTTAAAACAAAATCAGGAAAATTACGACTTAAAATATATAAGTTGGCCATTGTGGGAATTCACGCGTCAATTAGTACGAATTCCTTGCAGAAAATCTCAGAAACAGCAAATGCGAAGTAAGACTGGTTTTTTATTGTGGACAAACTCCTGGACATGTACACACAGTGTGGGATGTCCACAACCAAAAAAATTAAACGGTTTGTCATAAATAACATTCTAATTTCTAGCATAATGGAAAGATGTAATCTAAATGACGAGAGCTCATTACTCTAAAATTGTACTCATGCTGCCAACAGGACAATAGTTATAATGCATCCCTATTGGTTCTATAAATATATAACTATCCATTTGAATTACGTCCAAAGTGGCGCCGGCTTATATGGTAATATAAGTTTACTGGCGCAGCTACAAACTATTTAAAAACTAATTGAATATTATAATTATATTTTCCAGGCTTTTAAATATACCGACGGTATTATCACGATGAAATGTAAATTCGTTTTGAAAATAATTAAATAATATACTTTAAAATAATTTAATGTTCTTAAACTTATTATCGATATGATTTCTAATTAGCATGCATAACGCATTTAATTTATTATGTCGTCGACGTGCGAAAACATTTGGTAGCACAGCTCTGCCATAACCAAAACAGATTGTGTGATATGGCGTTGCCATATTTTAAAGTATTTACAGCTTGTACGAGTATAAGTCATGTTGAGTAAACCCCGTCCAGTTTCGGATGATGAATTACTATTATGAGGAATCATCCAGTTGAATTTCGCCTGGCCTTAATTACAGTGTAATCAGTTTTGAATCATATTTGTAAATGGTATACTAATTGAAACTGGCAGCGGCTGTTGGGAATTGAGCGATTTCACTAATGTTAGCAGTGCTGCTTGATGATCAGTTACTTTGATCTCAAGCACGAGCCCAAATGCACCTAACTTTTCACAAAATATGGTTCGGATCGCGGGATACGTGACATCAAATAAAATGCGTAGTTTGACACAGGACAATTTCCCAGTTAACCATAAACCCAATTTATTATACAGACAAGAAGACTTAACTTTAACTACAGTTTAATTTAATGGCCAACGGGCCTAAGACAAAAGTATATTTTATTGCAAGCAGCAACAAGCTTGCTTGCATTCACGGCACAGTTCTGGAGAAGAGTGTGAGGATCGGGGACGGGGAGCGGTGGTATAGGCGATGCTGTTGTTGTGCTCCTCGCGAAAAACTACAAGAGAGCGTGCGAGCCATGAGGCTTGCATCTCTCTAACACAGAAAAGAGAAAGGAGGCGTGCATCAGCCCACCAACTGCCCAAATTCCAGCGGTGGAATCTTGGGCAGGATTTAGCGATCCCCAAATTACCCCAACCCTCAATAATTCTCCGACATACTCCCACCTTCCAACCAGGGCCCTTAGGTCCGGGTTGGAACAAATCAACAAAGAAACTGGAAAGGAGGGGTCTCACAATGCCCCAAACTAAAAGGAACAAAGGCTGCTTTCTGTATACCACAGCGCGCCAAATCAAACAAAACAAAATTCCAGTCTCCTCAGGTGGTGAGCATCAGGGAAAAAACAAAAGGTAAACAATAACAAACATTTTCTTAATATTACATAATTTAAATTTTCAGTAAATTTAACATAATTTCACAATTCAATGTTTAATGAAACTCTTGGTAATTTATATTTATTTTTTAGGTGTGGGATCGGACTCCTGCTGCTCCATCAAGAAGAGACGCTGAACCGGACGCAAGATTTCTCCATTCTTCGTCTTCAGACGAAATAATCGCTTGGCTCCGTCGCCTCCAGGAATCGCCTCCACAATTACTCCCAACAGCCAGTCCTGCCGTTTGGAGTTGTCATGCTCTACCAGCACGACGTCACCTGGCTTCAGCTCCACCGTTGGTTTCTGGCACTGTTCCCCTCTGAGGAACCCGAGGTACTCGGTTCGGAATCTGGAACGGAGGACTTCTCGGAGGTGCTGCAGCTTTTTATAAGCTGCTCTCGTGCTTCGGGCATCATGGAGATCCGCTTCAGGAAGGTGCAGTGCTCCGGCACTGCGAACAAAGTGATTTGGCGTGAGAGGCAGCGGGTCTTCAACGTTCTCGGAGAAGTACGTCAACGGCCTGTTGTTCAGGCACTCCTCCACTTCCACTAACAACAACTCGAGCTCTGCACGATGGACGACTCTTTTCCCAAGGACTCGACGAAGGAGCTGCTTGGTCAGCCCAATGAGGCGCTCCCACCATCCTCCCCACCACGGTGCAACGGGAGGATTGAAGCGCCACTGAATACGGGAAACAACAGCGAACTCCTGGACATGCTTCCAGTTATCCTTTTGGAGGGACTTGTTGGCCGCCACAAACCCACACGCGTTGTCGGAGTAGACGATTTCCGGACGACCCCTCCTTGCTACAAACTTGCGGAGGGCTCTGATAAACCCCTCAGCCGACAAAGTGTCCACTAGCTCTAGATGGACAGCGCGGAAGGTGGCGCAGGTGAAGAGGAGGATCCAAACCTTTTCCCCGCCACGGAGAATCAAGGGACCAGCGGCATCAAGGCCCGCTACTTGGAATAGAGCCCCCAATTTCGTCCTTGAGTTGGGAAGTGGGGCTTCCGGCGCAGTGCTCCTTCGGGATGTGAAACGACGGCAGATCCAGCATTTGGAAAGGACGCCACGGACTGTGCGCCTCCCATTGACGACCCAAAAACGTTGACGCAGGATCCCCAAAAGTGTCGACACTCCAACGTGACAGTTGGTCTCGTGCTCCCACCGTATCAGGCGGACAACAAACTCGTTCCTCTCGGGTAGCAGAATGGGACACAGGAAATCTTCGTCGCCTTGACCAGTCAGCCGGGTACGTGTTCTCATTATGCCCCTCTCATCCACAAAAGGGCGTAGCTTTTTCAGGGCCTCTGGATTCTTGTGCAGCTCCTGCTGCACAAAGAGGAACAGATAACGTTCTGCCTCTTTCAGGTCCTCTGCGGTCAAGTCCCCATCATTTTCGGAATTTTGACAAAACTCCTTGCCACTTTGCTGTCGAGTAATTTTTTCTTTTAATTTTTTCTTTAGTCGGAGCCAAGCAGCCACGGCCTTCAGGATTCGGGGATACTGGGAGATTCGGAGAAACTGCTGCATGGGATGACAACTTGAGGTCACAGTCGCAACTGTAACCGTCTTCTTCCGCTCCTTGTCCACGAGCTCCTCATCAGGAATTTCTTCGGTTATTGGCCACTGGTGTGGAGGGAGATACAGCCATTCAGGTCCCTCCCACCATCTGGACTCCAACAACTTCTTAGCTGAACAACCACGGGATGGGAGGTCGGCAACATTATGCTTGCCCGGGACGTGCCTCCAGCTTCCAACACTCGTCAAGGCCCTCACTTTCTCCACACAGTTGTGCACAAAAACGGCCCAAGGACCCGCTCCACGGATCCAAGCCAGGGCTGTTGAGGAGTCTGACCAACAGGTCACAGGGAGGTCTGGAGATCCGATGGCTACTCGAACCGTGTGTAATAGCCTCCCAGCTATCACACAAGCTATCAGCTCCAGCCTGGGAATGGTGGCCTTCTTTTTCGGGGCAACACGAGATTTAGACGCCAACAGGAAGACCTTGACGTCAGCTCCCTCTTCTCGTCTCAAAAACACCGCAGCGGCTGTCGCGGATGATGATGCGTCGCACAGCACATGGACAGTGTACTGTGCTCCCTTCTCGCCAAAACAGACATGACGAGGGATCCTCAATTTTGACAAAAGTGGGATCTGGGCCGCCCACTTCAGGACATCATCCTTCAGCTCGGGATCCAAGGTGGTATCCATACCACACTTGGCGTCATGGCAACGACGGAGGAGCAACTTTCCCACAATAGTAAATGGGCTCGCGTAGCCCATGGGGTCGAAGATCGAGTGTACTAGGCTGAGTACATGGCGGAGAGTGGGCTCCACATCAATTTTGGAGGAGATTTTGGACACGTCAAAAGCCAACTCGTCTTCCTTCACGTTCCACAGAAGACCCAGTACAGGCAGCCACGCAACTTCTTCGCGAGGCCCAAACTCCCACCCTCTCAGATCAAACTGGGCTGGAAGTAACAGGGATGTGGCGGTCGTCTGGAACTCCTTTGCCTCCTCGACTGAGTCAACACTCAGGATGGCGTTGTCGACATATGTCGAAAGGAGGAGTTGCTTGGCAAAGGCGGCATCCTTCCCCGTCGCCTTCTCCAAGTGATGACGCATGGTCGCGCCCAGAAGGTAAGGACTACTCGTTACCCCAAACACCACTCGACAATGGCGTAAAATCTTTTCTTTTTTGCAGGATAGGTCATCCCACCACAGGAACCGGAGGAAGTCACGGTCGTCAGGAGCCACGCTTATCTGCTGGAACGCCTTCTTCACGTCAGCCAGCATCCCAATCTTCTTGAGCCGGAAACGGAGGTGGATTGGGAAGATGAGCTCCAGCGTATTCGGACCCTTGTCCAAACAGTCGTTGAGTGACAGCTTTCCCGCTGCCTTGCTGGACCCGTCGAACACTGGACGGATCGGAGTTGTGGCACTGGTTGCCTTGACGACAGCGTGGTGGGGAAGATAGTGACCCGGGTCACTTAGCTGAGCAGGCTGCACCTCCTCAATCATCCCGTCCTCCTCCCACTGCTGGAACAACTCATGGTACTTTTTCAGGTGCCCTTTCTCCTGGAGACCTTTTGTCAGGTTCTTGAGCCGGCGGCTCGCAATAAAGAAGTTGGAGGGGAGCTTCGCCTTCGCTCCAACGATCCAAGGAAGGCAGATTTGATATCTGCCGTCGGTGAGCCGCACAACAGTTTGCTCAAAATGTTGTTGAGTGGCCAGTGCTAATTCCTCCTTCTTCTTCGTTTCCACAGGGTCATGGATTCCAATGCTCTCCAGGTCCCACAAAGCGGATAACGGGTTCCCTTGGAACTGGAGCAGATTGGTAACCAGCATTGTCTTCGGAACTTCCTTCCTTCTTGACGGCAGCTTACCACACAGGACCCATCCCCAACAAGTCTCCATGGCGGACGGACCATAATCTAGGTGGCGAATTCTCCCAGTGTACAACCGGGCGGCAACATCATTGCCTATCAATAGGGCGACCGGAGTGGAACCACTGCTGTTGACGTCATCAAACGTGATCCCATCACGTCGATATTCGTCGATCCAAGGGCCGGGAGGAGGAGACACGATACTTCCTGCAATCTGGTCAGTGGTGGAGCAGTCGAAATTGCAGTTATTTCTACCCTGCTTGTCAGAAACAAAACACTTCACGATTTTGTGTTTTTGTGGTCTTGTTGTGGCTCCACCAAACAGCTGATGGACCACCTCTTCTTCTCCCAGCGTGCGGAACTGGAGCTCTTCGGCTAGGCTGGACAGCACGTAGGAGGTCTGGGAGCCGGGATCGAACAGTGCTCTCACTGTTCTCGTCTTGCCGTTGGTCCCATGGACCGCTACCAACAATGTCTGGAGTGGAACCTCCCGGGACTCGACTCCGTTGGTCATGCTGGTGGTGGGCTTGCCATCTGCTACAGGAACTTGACTGGAACTCTTGTCGGGCTGGTCCGCTGCTGACGAGGAGGATCCCTTATCTGCTCCACCTCGGAGGACTGGACACATGACGGCGTGGTGTTTGTTGTGACAAACACCACAACTGACCTCAGCTCTGCACTCTGTTGCAAAATGCTGTGATGGACGAAGGCAGCAAAAGCAGCATTTCTTGCTGCGCAGGATCTCCCTCTTCTCCGAGATTGTCATCCCCAGTGCTATTTCGCAAGCAACTGGGGAGTGTGCCTTTTCACAGAAGACACAAGGAGGCCTGTTGCCTTTTCCTTTCCTTCGTTGACCGCCGCCACCACCGACGCTGTTGTTCCTTCCACTGCCGTTGTTGCTGTTGATCAAGGAGGAGGACGTCGCTACGTCCCCTCCGCCACCACCACCGTCGTGACTCTTCTTCTTGTTCGAGGGCTTGCTACCCCCACTGCCGCCATTACCGTTGAGCTGGAACTGAGCGAGCGATCGCTCAGTGTAGCTGTTGACCTCTGCCTGGAGGAACTTGATGAGCTCTTCAAGCTCTTCCTTGAAGACTGCACTGCGCTGCCATGCCTGCAGGACGTCTGGAGGGAGACAGGATTCTACCACCGGGTAGAGGACTTGCGCACACTTATCTTGAGTGACGCCGAGCGTCTCCAGATTCCGTATCTGGGACGTTATGGTGGTGACGAGGTCTCCAAAGTCCAGGGTCTTCCCGGACGACGCTTCGATCACCAACTGGAGGAGGTCTCGCACGTAGACCTTCACCAACACGTTGTTCCTCCCAAAACGCTCCTTCAGACTCTGCAGTGCTTTGGCGTAGTTTCCCGCCGAAAATGGGAAACTCTTGAGGAGCTTTCTTGCTGTGGACCCTTCTCGTGTTGACTGGATGAGGAAGTGGAACTTGTCTATCTGGGACAAGTTCCTATCCCGATCAATCTCACCGAATGACGCCATGAAGGACAACCACTCCCTCACGTCACCGGAAAACTGGAAGCTCACGTTTTGGTAGCAGCATCCTCATGCTGCTGTCGACTGGGGTGGGTGACGAGGAGGATGCAGGCGTTGTCTGGAACGGGGCGATCTCCTTCTTGTAGAGATGCTCCAACCTTATCCGGTCCATGGCATGCTTTCCCACATCTTTCTCTAGCTGCACCGCGTATTCCACATCCCTCTCTTTCAAATACTGGTCCATCAGTTTCTTGGCAGCGTCTTCGAAGCCCTTGTGCTGGAGAGAGTAGTATGCCCACGCATAGTTGAGGCTATCCTCCTCCACAGGATCTCGACGAAGCTCCTTATTCAGGCGCTCGACGGCGTCGTTGAGTACGTCTAGCTTGGCGGTGACAAGGACGTTGTAGTCTAACGCCCCCTTGGGCGTCTTTCTTGCTGTCGTCTTGGCGTCTGGGTCAACCTTGACCTTGGACTCGTCAGTCTGGCTCAATTTTCTGACGTGCTCCTGCACGGTCAGTGTGAAGGGATCAACTTCTTGGGTGGTTTCGTCGTCACCGCCCTCAGCAGTGACGACCACTTTAACTTTTTCATCTTTTCCTGCCATCACGACAAGCAGGAACTAAAACTGTCACTGAAAATGTCACAAACTGTTAGGTCAACTGCCACGTATCCTGGCAGGTTCGCCAGTAATGTTGGGAATTGAGCGATTTCACTAATGTTAGCAGTGCTGCTTGATGATCAGTTACTTTGATCTCAAGCACGAGCCCAAATGCACCTAACTTTTCACAAAATATGGTTCGGATCGCGGGATACGTGACATCAAATAAAATGCGTAGTTTGACACAGGACAATTTCCCAGTTAACCATAAACCCAATTTATTATACAGACAAGAAGACTTAACTTTAACTACAGTTTAATTTAATGGCCAACGGGCCTAAGACAAAAGTATATTTTATTGCAAGCAGCAACAAGCTTGCTTGCATTCACGGCACAGTTCTGGAGAAGAGTGTGAGGATCGGGGACGGGGAGCGGTGGTATAGGCGATGCTGTTGTTGTGCTCCTCGCGAAAAACTACAAGAGAGCGTGCGAGCCATGAGGCTTGCATCTCTCTAACACAGAAAAGAGAAAGGAGGCGTGCATCAGCCCACCAACTGCCCAAATTCCAGCGGTGGAATCTTGGGCAGGATTTAGCGATCCCCAAATTACCCCAACCCTCAATAATTCTCCGACAGCGGCCACTAATATTATTTTTACAATAGTACATTTACTTGGTTTGGCGTAGATCTTCAATTTGTATGTGAGGGAACTAAAATGGGTTCACTGGACAAATTACTAATATTGCTTGCCTGTAATACAGTGTAATGTAGTACGAAGTCATCTCGCAATTTTTTTTACATTTTTGGTGTGCTTTGTAGTGACGAAGTAAGAAAGGCATGGAAGAAAAAATGCATGCTCCTGTGCAGTATTGATTGTTGTGGTCTTGGAATGTAGCCATCATTACTATTGCTATTCTTATCACCATCGATTATTCTTGCAAAACATATTTGAAGTTCATTACTGGAATACAATTAGTTTGCGATGTCTATTTCGATTACAAAATTTCAATTTAAAAAACCATCGGATAGACGATGGATTACGTACAAACCGCAATTAATACAATGCAAAAATTTAAATTTAAAAATATAAAACATCAATCATAAGGATTATTTTATATAGCATTTTATTTGTTATGCGGTTAGTTTTTTAACAACATCATACCATTTGCATGCACATATATTTAAATTGTTCAGTTTAAAGCGTAACTATAATTACGTTAATCGTGTAATCAAGAATACTACTGAAAAAGTTTGTTTTTGTGTTCTCGTCATACGCCGGGCAACCGTAGTAAAATGTGATTGGCCTCTGCGCCTTCATTACCCTTTTCAAGACTTGAATAGCCAATTAATGCCGCAGCACAATCTCAGCCAACGAACTTGTATTAAATACTTGTTATGTTCACGACAACGCACAAGTTTGGAAAGTGACAATTTTCGAAATCTGATCAATTTACAGATACCATACCGCAGCAAGAACTAGTTTACTTATTTTGGAACATAAAAATTTAAGTTGCCATTATCAGGATGGGTATTTTTACATGTAAAAAAGGTTTTATCCATTTTACCATGTATTATGTAAAAAACATTATGTAAAAAAACATGATAAAATGTAAAAACCATATCGCCTATTTTACATTGCCCCAAACAAGGTAAAATTTACCCGGGAGCACAAATGAAACAAAAAGACAATTTACTTTCTTGATGATAATGTTAATTATATTCTGTCTGGATGTCAAGTTACTTTTGCGAGATGTAAAAATATGCGTTAGAACCTGCTCGACAGCGTCAGAACCACAAAAATTAAAATTTTTGAACGAATTAGAATTAAATATGAAAAGATTTTATAATACTTTGATTGATGTTGTGTAAATACTAACTCTGCATTGCCGAATTGACAAAGATGGTGAACTGTTCAAACGCTGTTACTTTGTTGTCGTCGTCGGTGGTACTTATCATTGTAACAACATTAACAGATGGCCTAAATTGACATGAAAGTAACCAAATCTCACTCCTGTGTTTATAAAAGATGATTATTGTGTCACTAAAATATTAAAATTGGTACTTCGTGGACTCAAGTAGCCCCGAAATATTTTTTACATGTTTTTACATAATACATTTTTCCAACGGCCTTTCTTTTCTCCATGTATTTATGTACATGTTTTTTACATGTTGAAAACAATATTTACATTTTACATGTTGCCCATCCTGGCTATTATATCTATTTAATACGTTGGTAGTTTGATAACGAGTTAGCCGGTTTTAATAGTGTCTCACTTCAACACATTTCAATTTAAAACGTTCTAGTTTTCAACATCATATTTCCTATTGACCGTAGATATTCTCCGCCGACGGACGCGAAAAGTTTGGGTTGGTAGGTGGACGTGTGCCAAGAATTATACGGTCTGCGAATTATTGGACCCCGTATTTAATGCTTGGTGCATTTTATTTTCGGAACATTTTGTAATACTTATCCCTGGTTATTAAAGTTATTATGCACAAAATATTGAGTACATAACACCACTATATATGTCCAGAATATAGCAGCAAACTTTTCCCATGTTTTACAGTGCAAACCGCCGTTGAATTGCACCGGCACTGCGGTGAGTAGCTACCTGATGCTGACGCCACACAGTAATACATTGTCGTACATTCTTGTGGGCCATCCACTCCTGCCACATGCATTCGTTTACCGCTAATTATGATGCTTAAATGACAGATTGATGTTCTGCCGGAACGGGAAATTTAGCTGCTCTCAACCAAAGAAAAAATTGTGTCTATCGGCGTATTATTCTCTAAAACCTTTTAATTATTGAACTCAAAAATGTGTAAATAACCATAACATATAGCATGAAATTCTCTATGTTTTGACATATTGTTCAGTGTGCTATGAGGATTTCTCACAGAAATATCGGCTATCAAAGTCGGCCAATTCTTTATCAAACAACCCACGGAATTCGAAAAACAATTTCACTTTATCAACAAGAAACTTGAATAATGTGGTAGGGTTGGTTCAAATTTGATCTGCAATAAATATTTTTTATCTCACAAATGTAATTCAATATAACTTGCTACTTTAAATCTTTTTCCGTACAGTGTACTTGAATGATAGTGGACGTACCCGGTCCATATACGTGTAAACAGACAATTGTGTAGCATGATCAGGGTACCGCTGTTTAACCAAAAATGCACACATCAAGTATGTACCGGCCACAGGATTTTGTAGTGGAGGAATGGTATTTTTACGTTATTGTTCCAATACTGCGTATCTGGACTAATTGATTGCAGTATCACAAATCCAAAACAACGAATAAAGATGGAAATATTCCATGTACGGAATTACAGAACTATTTCTATAATGTTCGAATCTTGGATCATCAAATCGAGAAATTGTTTCCGAAAAATATGTATCTAGAATTGCTAGCTGGCAACAATCACAGGTATACATCGGTTCAAATGTTTTATGATTCTCGTCTTTAAAGATTGCAATTACTTTTGAAACATTGTTGAATGAGAAAGGCCACGGAGAAAAACGTCACGTTTATGACAATAATTATCTTTATGTTTTAATATTCTCCTAGCAATTATCACGTAAGACATCAGATCTAGAGTGACGTCATTTTGTTAGTTGTAGGCAGTAGTGTTGAATTCAAACGATACTTTCATCAGTTAACGATTATCATATTTTTCGGGTATACGGTAGAAACACAATACATGTTCGGTCAGAGGCACTACGGGATACCAAGCGATATATGATACATTTGAATAAGTTTGTGTAATACGACATTTATATTTAACCGTACTGAACCGTAAAAAACTATTAATTTTCAGGATTACAGTCTATATTCGATCTAGCGATCGTGTTGCAAATAATTAGTTTTTACCAGTTATTACTTTTCTCACGAAATGTATAAATTTTCTAAGACACGCAGGAGCTACTTGGAGGTACATGTCGGGCGTATGTAGAGACGTAATCCATATTCAAGATAATTAGTATTCTGAGATAATTTACTTTCTTCGTATAAGTAATTGGCTATTGGAGCTTGTGTCCTCGTATCGAAGCTATGCTAATAATGTAGCAGCAAATACTTCTGGCACTCGAAGACACCAAATGTGGTTAGTAAATTCCATTATCACAAAGAACTTTCTTGAAGTTGCTACCATACGCCACAAATTGGTTATTTAGCAAGAAATCACATTTTTGTTTTTCATATAGTTTCAACCCATTTTGTAAATGTTCCCCCATACAATTCAACTTACGGTTGCAGTAATGCAAGTACACGCGTTAATACTATTACATTATATCTTTAAAAAAGCTGGTTGCCACGAATATGACTATAAGATTATTGGAGTCGACGTACCAACATCGGAAGACTGGCGGCAGCCTAGAATATTTTCGTACAGGGCAACTAAAAGTAACCCGTTTAGTAAAACATCTATTGTGGATTTCCCGTCCGTATCCAATATTGAAGATTTGGTGGACGTATACGGGAAAAGTAATTGCTTCACCGTTTTGGACAATTATCAAGGTGCTAATTTTGTATCTACTGCGACACCGATATACTTACGGAGACTGCAAAACAGTTTGCTACAACGAACCAACTACCGATACACGATGGATACTTGGGCGGATTTAAGTTTTGTTTGGCTGCCTTTCGATTCACTAAAACGAAACGAAAGTGTGACCGGGAGTGGGAGGGAAATATTCTGTTTGAATAATGGAACATCTAAATTTTACTCTAGAGGCACATTTGTGAATATAGACGCTAGATTAACCAGCATCTGCACACGATTAAAACTGTTTTAGTATGCAAGCTTTTCAAAACCATGGAACTGCATTGTACAGCTTGAACTTTATCCAGAAATTCCGCTGTTTCATACTCTGTCGCCGAGGATATTCAAGTATGATGTAACTGAATTCACAATTCTGTACAACTCTACCGAACCGTCCAGTGTTCCACAACTACATTTGCTAATATATCCCGATATACCGGTTTACATGGGAGTCGTGACAGACCTAAATCTTCATCGATGGAGACGGACGCACCTAGAAGACAGAGTAGAATCCAACATGGACAATTACGAGCCGCTGATTTCTGTCAAACGGTTTGGAATAGCAATAGTCGGGGAAATAAAGATAAGTCTTGAAATGTGCTCTGGAAAAATTGTCGGCATGGATATTATTAAGCAATGCTCGGAGAGTCAAGTATCATTGCCGCAAGGAAGACGGATACTTTTCAAAACAAGGCTCAGCAATTTTGAGCAACTTTCTTCCATCTTGGAGATTCCTCGTGAATCAACAATGGAATGTCAATCCACATGGAAGGTATTTCTTCCAATAGGTTACATGGACGACCGCACCTTTAACGGAATGCCGAACCATCTGCTCAAGTGTGAAAACTATCTATCTAAATCGACGACTGATAACATGAAGTCGCTAGGAAAGATCCCCTTTCCAACCTCACAAGAGAAATTGTTTCACGCATTGGCACATCTCGAACATGCGTTTATGAAAAACTATACATGTGGGATGGACAACTTGTATAACAATTTTAAATGCAACAACGGACGGATCGATCCGGTGGATGTTTTTGAGCGCGGCTTTTTCGATCCTTCTCAAGAAATCAGATTGGAAATAGACGGCTAGTCTCTTCATCAAAGTCGTTTCAGATCCATGACATTACCAGAACGAGTCACCAATCTCAGATTTGTAAGCTGCGGCGGATATCGCGGGAAGGAGACGTTGGCCTTTATTGAACTTATAAGTACATATCATGCTGACGTTTGGATGCTCATTATGGCCACCTGTATTGCTCTTGGTTTGGCTATCCGTCGAATTGCAAATCCTGTGGCAAATATTTATCCGTTTGGTGAATTATTTGGTATCATGAAAGTGTTATTGGAGCAAGGCGATCCATTCAGAGAGCATGCTATACACAATCGAAACATCAAGTGGACGATTGGAATATTCATGATAATGGGGATCATCCTTAGCAACGGCTACAAAAGTAATAATGTGTACAACATGATTGCTCAAAGGAGGAATATCCCATACGTCACGTTTTCGGAGTTGATGAACAATAATTTTACCATATATACCAGGACGTCATTTCTTGGAGTTGAGCCTGAAAAATTAGTAAAGGTGTCGGATTACATACGAATTATTTCGAACCACGAAGTAAAGTCGTTTGCAAACGTCATCTTCGCGGCGACTTCGGAGGTGCTGGAATGGGGTAATTATGCAGGCGTCGGGAATAATGAAACCTGTAATGTAATAAATGCACATTCGCTACTTCATCCCGATCTGCTGAACGTATCTATTCAAGCGCTTGAAACGCTTAGAAACTCGAATTCGTCTGGCAAATTGACAGAGAGTTATCACGAGATGAACCAATGGCACCTGTCCACGGTTTGGCTTGCAGAAGAGAATCTATTGGAAGATTTTCTTGGAAACTGTAGTAGATCAGCTTTGATATTGTCAGAAGTGTTAGCTAATGGCATGGCTCGTAAACTTCACCGACAAGGGAAGTCAAGTGTATACGTTGGCAAGGAGGCATACTCAAATGTTTCAATTACATTGCGTATAGAAGGATTAGTTCATCCAATGCTTTTATGGCGGATGAAGATTGTTGTGAGTTCTGGGTTGTGGGACTGGTGGGTAAATTTCTTCTATGCACCAGAAAAGTTTAGTGAAGAGTCTACGGAAACAGATATAGAGAGACCGGATATGAGTGGAAATATAGAGTTGCTATTCGTCTTGCTTTTGTGTGGCATGACTATTGCGGTGATGTCCTTTATTTGTGAAACTTATGTAAATGCAGTCAGCTATTTCAGTAAACTCGTCTTTGTTTGCAATGTTTATGTGAAAAATGAATTTGTTACATTAAAACGAGGTTTAAAAGACATAATAGAAATAAAATAAGTTAACTGCTGATATACGTGTTTTTGATATAGTTACTTGACGGTCAAAATATTTTATAGTTATACATGGTCAAAAGGTGATCTAACTGCATGCATGATGCCTTATAAAAGGCATTTTATTCTCCCGGTCACACAATCGATTCAATCAATACAACGCTTCCTGTTCTCTTCCTCCGAGTTTCACCAGCTCTACGGACAGCAAATGAGTAACACACGAATCATTATGTATACTACCTCATAGCTCTAAATATAAGGCTTATAGTTTGAAGGCAATGTCGATATTAATATCGTGATAGAACGAAAATCACCTTTGCCATGAAAATGAAATATTGATTGTATTAGGATGCCAGCAGATGATCAAATGTTTAACGTTATACTGCATTATAAGATCTACCTTACCTTTGCCAATAACCTGTTATGAGGATTTTGTGTCTACTAGGGTTGTTAGAAATGCTGTCTCATCTATCGTTTGAAGTTGCCAATTATAATTAAAGAATTGCATTGCGTGGAGAAACGTCTTTTATTTTACGTTGCCACAAACAAAATCCACAATGTCGAGAAACATAAATGCCGTATCTACTCTACTTGAATTCGTGCCATCCATTTATTCATTTCACCATATCTGAACCATCATGACATAGTTTACCGTTCGTTGAAAGACAACATCTAAAAATTCTGCAAATGATTCAGTATTCGCATGTGCACTAAGAACAGTAACCTGAACATCCTTACAGCTCTCTAAAACCCGCAATTTTCGTCGTCTTCCCCATTGTGGTAAAGCGCCAAACCCTCCGCAGGATTCCAGCAAAAGCAACCGTTTGATGTCCTCAGAATATTGCTTCAACTCTCCTCCCTCTTTTAAAATGTATCTGATGTAAATAAATGATAAAAGTGAACCTACCATACAGTTTACGATTAACGGATACGGCAGCTGGTGGAATGCGCTGATAACCGAACCGACTAGTAACACCAGAACAGCCACTCCGCTACCTATTATGACTGGCATGATCAGATTTGAAAAGGCCGAGTTGAAAAGGGTGTTCATCAGCTGCTGTTCCTTATATTCCTTCATGGCTTTCATGAAATTAAGATTGTTGTCAATGATGGATTTTCTATAAAAATTAACGAAATGTAAAAAAACAAGTACTTCAACAAATGCATTATTTCTTGAACAAATTGATCATACCTCAGTTTGAGCAGCCATTGTTTAGCAAACACGTTATATGTAATTATGGTAGTTGTGGTGTATCCGACTGCGTATATCCCCATGTAGGAATACATTATGTCATTCAGGGCATATACTAGTGCAACGAAAGGATTATCATACACACTCCGACTCAAATATTTTGAAGGCCAATACCTGGCGCTATGTCTTGCTACGAGATGCTGAATTAACGGAAACAGTGGTTGAATAAAAACAATGTTAGCTGCCAGGGAGACCACAACATGAAATGCATGACGTGAAAATTCTTTAGAATATTTTTGTTTCTTTGCGTATGAACGTAGGAAATTAGTCGTTGCCGCAATACTGTCTACGCTGAATCCATTGCATAGTGCAAATATTCCGGCTATGAGCCGCGAAATGAAATGCAGGTAAAAATTTACAAATTCCAACTCGCTAACAGAGCTCAATGTCACAGATGTGCTGGCGTGAAACATGTAAACAATGTCGAGCACATACATTGAGCACATGGTCCACCAAATGATTTGGCGCGGGAACAACAAGCTGGGTTTAATTGTATCTGAGCGGGAGTCGTATTCAAATGGTACGATATTCAAAATGTGGCAAGTTTTGTAAACCCGAACTTGTGCCAAGTCCCATGATTCCTTTTGTGGATTCGCAAACAGAGAGCTGAAAGTTTTCACAAAGTTGGTGATATGTGACAACATATTTATGGAATTAAGTTTTAATGTTCTGTCAGACCGACAGTGACAATCATCAATGGCATGCTGCACAATGATACACAATTGGAACGGGTGGAGTTTCAGCGGTAATATTGCTTGCCACAATTTCTAACTTCCGGAAACAATTTACTTATCCTTCAAATATTCCTGAAGGGCAATATAGCAACACGAAGCCAGGACAAATTTTCAACAAACTGAAATTATGAATATCCTACATCCTGCTATTATGGACAATATTCCAAAACACATCATTTCAAAACACGCAATATTAGTGACTTCAAGGTTTCGTTGAGGATGTATACATTTTGTGAGTATATGACGAAAGCAGACAAACCTCATAACATCCGTTCAAACTGCATTTTTGCACCAATGTCACACAGATTTGACTGCACATCACGGGGCATCAGTATCATTAGGTTAAATTACTTGACAAATTTTATACGTTTGTCCAGCAAATTTCAAACTATGTAGAAATTGTTATTCGTATTTTCACAATCATTACAATTGCGTTTAATGGTACGCTACCCGGATGTTTAGTATAATTGGGAGAATATTATGCATGGAATGGGCGGCGCTTTCTACAGGATATCCACATATTTTGACGCACAACACCAGGAATATATAAGTGGAAACAATACAATTGTCCTTCGGACAAAGACGAACCGTTGTTAGTCTAATGACAAGGCATGAATTTGAGACATATATGTTATGTAGCCCTGCGTCATGTTAATCCTTGCCATTCTTGTCTGATCTTTAGAATATCGGCGACGAGTTATTAGTCGATTAGCAAGTAGACCATCCCGCCTCGTCACAATATGGTCCGATTTTTTCAAGAGCAAACGGGTCGAAATTGTATATTATGCATTATTATAATGTACAACCCATAAAGGTGTATTCAGTTAGTCTGGACTTACGATTTGTATACGTTTCATTTTCGTTTAATTTGTAGCAAGACGGCTATACTATTAAGCCTGAACAGTACACAATTTAGCTTAATATTAAACAGAAAGCATTTACTTAATTGACGGTAAGGAATGCAATTTGAATATCCAGGAAAGTTGCTAATAACTATCCGATAATGCGAACTTGCAAAATCACCAAAGTAACGTCAATGTTATATATTCAAATAAGTTCAAATTGTAAACAGGAAAAATTTCTTGAAAACGTTCTAAGAGTCAAGACCATCTGAGGAACAAAACTAAAGTTTTGCAGTGTCTATTTGTGAGATTTGACATGTATTCCCGTCACCATATCCGAACCACCATACCATAATTAACCATCCGTTGAAAGACAACATCCAAGAATTCTGTAAATGACTCTGTCGTCGCATCCGCACTAAGGATAGTGACCTGGATATCCTTGCAGCTCTTTAGAACCCAAAGTTTTTGCCGCCGTCCCCACTCTGAATCCTCACCGATCATGATACATGATCCCACTGAAATGAACCGATTAATATCCCTAGACCTTTGCTCCAACCCACCACCCTCTTTTAGTATGTATCTTATCTATCAGTATCTATGTATCAGTGCCAACACAATTCCTATAGCACAGCTTACGATCAACGGATACGGCAGCTGTAGGACCGCGCTTATGATGGAACCTGCGTCTATTACAACTGCTGCTGCCCCGCTTTCTATGATGACCGCCATGATCAGGTTGGAAAAGGCCGAGTTGAAAAGTGTGTTCATCAGCTGCTGTTCCTTATACTACTTTATGGCTTGTCTCCAACTAAGGTTGTTGTCCGCAATAGATATTCTATCACACAGAATATAATGATTTAAAAAAGATTAATGTAACAAATTTTTCTAAAGCAGTCTCACCACAGGTTGAGCAACCACTGTTTAGCAAAAATATTGTAAGTAATTATTGTCGATGTGATACATCCAACTGCGTATATTCCCAGGTAGGAATACATCAGGTCATTTAAAGCGTACATTACGACCAACAGATGATGATCGTGAACATACGGACTCAAATATCGTGACGGCCAGTACCTTGCGCTGTGTCTGGCACTGAGAAGCTGAATTGGCGGAAAGATGGGTTGAATGAAAATAAAGGTTGCTGCCAGTGGCACACCATAGTGAAATGGGGCATGGGAAAATTCATTGGAATGTCTTTTCTTCTTTGCATAATGTGGGCTGCTAAAAAGGTTGATGCTATGACCCAACAATTAAATATGAGGATGAACACAGATGGTAGAAATAAAGTTAGGTTTATAACTACAATGGTTATGTTCGGTACTATTGACTTTTATTTCCTAACTCAAGAAATAAGGGAAATTACTGGAAACTTATTAACTAATGTTTCCTAACTCTAAACTGATAAGGAAACTTAACTAACTAAAGTTAAGGAAGAAGGGAGAAGGAAAAACTGGAGGTCCGTGAGATCCAACAGCTCAACAAGTAGTGAAGTCTTTTTTTGGGCGCGGCTTGGTTTACCGGTTTAGGTAGAGATTACTTTGGAGTGGTAGAGAGACAAGAGGAGAGAGGAATGGGAAATGAGGACGCTGACGTGGAACTAGCAACATTATACCTACTATTACTTACAACATTATGCCATAACTTATACCGTTATGCATTATGTTAGATGTTAATGTTATACCTCGAAGCATGCTTACAAAACTTGTACCTCTAGGCATGAATGCTAGGTATAAATGTAGTACCTCAAGTAATACCTTACAAAACACAAGAGGTGGCATTACAATGGCCACAATACACACGCAGGATATTAGTCACGTTTTCACATCTTGTCACACTTGTCTTCCTTTCCGCTATTCTTCGATATATAACCACCTGATGTTAGTGTGACCTATTAATGTTGAAATAAAATTACATAATTAATTCAGCGTTGATCAACGATTATTTTCTGCTCAAACCTCACAATATTGAATGTATTATTAATGCTTATATCCACTTTTGTCTGAATGTATTAGCATTTACGAAACAGTTCAAAGTTACAAGAAATGTCACACGGAGAAATGTAATATAAATCTTCATAACAGGAATTATTATCTGCATAGCTTTGCAGTTGATGAATATAGTTGGTCGTTGGATAGTTTGAAAAGTGAAGATATTATCGTGCTGTAGCTGTGCTGCTAAACCGACTAAATATGAACAATGGTATTATTTATACAGCCACAGATTAGTTCACAATGCCGAGTGATCTTTCAATTGTCATTCCCGAATCAAATTGCACCCGATGCCGAGTTGGCAATATTCCGACGCACTACAATAACAAATAAAAAAGTACTACTTATCGTCAAGATTGAATGAATAGTAGCAACAATAAAATTGCTTTACAAGAAAGTGTTAACGAATCGTACAAAAATGACATCACGGAAGGGAAAATGATCTTCAGCAACTAACAATAATGAAAAAGCTCCGCGCATCAATTAATTTTCAGGGAATTGTCAAATTTTTTTCCTGAAAATTAATACATATTACTTTTCAGAGGAGATGACCAAACAATTTGGTACTTTTATAATGTTAGATTAATGAAAGTGATATTACAATTTGTTTTAAAATGAATGAAGAGGAAAATAAATAAATAAAGTTACATTATTGTTTATTAGATATTTCTTTTGCAGCCAGGGTGATGCAGGTATTACATAAAACTACTAAGAAAGAAAAGTTGTCGTTGATTTATTTTTCCGTCGGTTTTCCAGTTGTAGTTTTTGGTTTAACGTAGTATGGATTCTTTGAGGGGTATACTTTATCTTTATCCCGCTTGCACATTACGTCACAATGTTCGCCTCCCTTTCCCTTATTCTTAGAGACATAGCCTCCACATGTTAATGTTACCTGTACAATATGATAATGAATTCGGAAAATTTAATACAAATTACTTAGATATTGAATTCACCTTGTATCATTTCCAACTCATAAGCACTAACTATGTATGTGATTCGTATATAATTTAAAAAATACCAGAAACGTAAAAACGAGAAATGGAATGCACATCCGCATGACGGGAATAAGTTGGTATTTAGTTTATAACGGTTAGTAGTTTAGCTGTTGATTTATATTCGAGCTTGTATTGAATGCGATGTTGATTTTATCTGAGCCTATAATGCGATAATCAAGTTTTGCAAAGTTTAATTTATAATACCACAGTAGGGAGAACTATATTTTGTTGCGGATTGCAGCCTGCTGTCTACTGTTCCATATCGGCCAACGCTCCATATAGAGTTGCTAATATTTTCACGTACTATAATTGCGGGTACATAAAATAATATTGATAAGCTTTTGTTGTTCAGCTATGTTACGTAACGCAAAAAAATATATCATGCACACACAGTGAACATGAAACGAAAGTTGATGACGAGGAGGCTTGTCTTAATATTGTACCCCAAATCCATTTTATCTGTCATTTATGTCAGTACAAAATTGGTACGATTTTACTACCGTCAGAAGGACAATTATGAGTATAACATTTTAATTTCCGAACGCGTAGCCAAGGAAGCAAATAGTAATCCAACGAAAATAGCTTCGTTGTCAATTATAATAGATGCGAATGCAACAATGCTCTTCGTGAATAACTGCTCTACCATGGCCGGGGTGTGGAGTCCATGCATAACTAAGTATGCCAGTAGAAACTCTCCAGCGAAAAAAAAGAGTTCGTCCGCAAAATCGAGTAGTCCTGAGTAATCTGCCCTTCTGATGATGAGTGCTCGAAAACTACACTTTTTTACAATGCCTGCCATCAAACAAACAATGAACTTCACTGTTCATTCCAGATGCTCAGACGTATCTCAATATCAAAAGACGACGTTACATTTATAAGCATGTCATATTTGGGTTCCCACTTCTGAAATATATTTTCCAATGACGAGCGCAGTTAAATTCGCAATTGCAAATATATTTTGTGAATGTACTACAATCTGATATTATATTCAGGATTTACTTCAACACGAACAGTAGGCGTAGAAATAGCATTCAACACAGAAGCTTTAGCAGTAGTGTCAATTTGGAGTAGATGGTCATCCAGAACCAACATCTTTTTATTTCCTTTTAGCTGCCTGAATACCGTATACTGTGAGTCGACAAAGACAAAGAATCAGTCTAAATGTTAGTTACTTTCACCACTACTAGAATGAATTTGAATTGAGCGGGAATTAAGTTGTCAGTATTTTTATGTGACTGAAAGATATGTATGCAAAATTGTCATTTGCTAATGGGAACATTTGCCGAATGGCCGTGTGCGCAAATGTACTTATTCAAAATGCCTTTGTCCGTGGTACCCTATGACCATTCTTGGTTAGCGTGTGATACTAATCTGAGTAATAACAACATGAGTAAGTTGGATGTATTACTCATCTACTTGCTTAAAAGGCAAAATAAATAAATACTTTGTGACTTGTGTCGAAATGTTGGTGTGAATAGTTTTGTTTGAAGCGAACTGCTAATTTACTTTATGAGCCTGGCCCTATTCCGCCATGCATTTATTTCCCTGATCAGAGAACGTTGGACGTCCCGTATAAAATAATATATCATTATACATTAATTATACAATATATTTGTTATGCCCACTTGAATTCGAATTGGATATTTCATTTATAATCCAATTTTTTAATTTGAGCCCATTATAAATTTAAAACGTCAAAAGTATTATATTTATCGTGTTATCAAGTATGTTTCTATAAAAATTAGTTTTGGTGTCGCGATCAAAAGCTGCACAACCATAGTAGAAAGAGATTGGCTGCATCGCTTTCAACTGCCTTCTCATAATCTTTACCCTCAATCTCCAACCAATGCCCCATCGGATTTTCCAATAAATCGAAATCTGTCTCGGCCACAGCACAAGAATTAAGTATTTGCTGTATTCGTGTATTTGCCTTACATAAATTATATAAGTATTATGGTCAACACTGAAGATATATTGTCCAGAAATAAAGTGCTGATATATATTTTTCTCTATGTCGTGACGTCGTCGTCTCACAGAAGTAACGTGAAATGCTAGAACTTTCTCTGCTGCAGAGAGGATTTTCTGTGACAAATATAGTGCTGCCATTTTAGTATAATAAATCAGTTACGAAAAACACTAATTTCAGATATAAATTTAGATTGCACTAAAATTCGTTCAACATGTATTGTAACTCATAAGCTGCACAGTGAAGTGGCGTACATGATGGAAGTATTTGAGGCGTTTTGTATTTTCAGTGATTGCTTTCACTTAGTAGGAACAAATCTGAAAGAAAGAAAGTTTGGCTACGCAAAAATATTAAATTATTATTTTTTACGCCGATCAACACATCTGAAATGAGCACAAGCTTTAGCAAACAAACTTGCTACTAACTCTGTATGAGTAACAAATTGGTCGGAATTTGTAGCTGGCTAATAAAATAATATAAACAGTTCAGAAAGTAATTAGTGGTTAGGAAAAAACTTCTAAAAGTTTGAGTTAATTTAAGATACATATCTAAATGGCATATCCATTATTTTGTACTAAAAATATCATATATTACATATAGCTGTTTTTTGAACTACGTAATAGATATAGGCACATACCACATGAATACGTATATGTGCCCACATTCCCAAATCTAAAAACTTCCAAATGCTCAGTTAATAGCTTTTTACAACAATAGGTTTTGCGACGTATGATAAAATAATAATGCTTCCTTTCTGACACACCACATTATACATTACCACAGCAGCATTTCGTAATGGAATCTCTATCATTTAATATACGTATACAAGTATATCTTATTTTAAAAATAATTTTTACGACGACTGTGCACTTAGCTTTATGCCTACTTTTAACTTCGCATGTACATTATAACGGTTCTATATCAATAACATGTTGGTATCATTGGCACATGAATGAAACTTAGCGAAATCACCCTGAAACATACACTAAGCTACATGTTTGACTGTTGACATTTGAAATACAAATACCGAAAATTATCAACAATTAAACTATTATATCCAGTATTGTATGGTTTCTTGTGCCATTCTAGAGTCTCAACTGACAGTATAGTGCGTCAGCAGGTCAAAAATTTTATTTTGTTGAATTTTCAATGTTTGCCGTTTACTCAATTTCCCTTTTGCGAGCCTCCATATCACTTGCAAATGTGCTCAAACAAAAGTTTGTGTGAAATATACGTATGACCACGGAAATAGTAAAACTCCTAATTGTTTATATTTCTAAACGATACATCGGAGATTCAAAAAGGCATACACGGTTTTTCTGACATCCATTCCACTATTTATGTTTGGTTGCCAACTACTTGAATTTCCACTGCACATTTTTCTACGTTCCCAGAATCTAAACATTTTCAAATGACGATTATCAAAACCTTTGATCGACAGGATACACCAACGATAATGACAAGGTTACCAGATTTGCATTTTAGTTGTATCATATTTCAGCGTTGCTGTCGTGTGTTTCATATTGTGTTTTTATGCTTTCCTCTTCAAAAATCAAATTCATATTAAAATTCATTCATATTAAAATTCATATTAAATGATACGTGCAATAGTAAATTCATTTGTAAATATACATATGATCTACTTACTCAGTTGAGGAAAAGGTCAAATGCGCCTACTGTCCCAACAACACCACATTTACGACCTGGTCGATCGAGAACTGGAAGAGAACTAATTGCGTTCCATCATCAAAGAAATTGGTGTCGAAAAAGTAGATCTTCTGAACCGGAAAGGATTTGAAGGTGCGGCGGAAAAGTTTTCGAACTCGGGGCGACTTGAGAAAAAATTATGCTGTTGAATCGAATTTGCCTTCTTGACGAGATGGCCACTCACCGCATAGACCTTCCTCGCATACTTGAAGCATATCAAGTTCATGGCCTAGCCAATGAACATGCAATTCATTCCAATTAGTAGGGTGGGCGCATCCAAATATTTTCCTTGTGTAATTACCATATACGCACCCATGCAAAATTGGAAAGGTGAGCAAATGACAAATCCGAGAACTACACTTCTTTTCATCAAGTCCTTGTAAATGCCAGTGAGTAATTGGAAATGGCGGAAGAGACCAGTTATTTCTTCCACATCTTCCGTCATCGCCACATTCTTCAATTTTCTGCCCACAATTTGTAATGTAATGTGTTAATTTTATGACAATAATGTGGTTTATATTGTATACGTACCTTTCAATGATGACAGCAATGCTGTACAAACAGAAGCAGCCAGAGAGTAGCGAAAATGCCATTGGAAGTTCCCCAAAACATCCAACGATTCTCCAGGAATTATAGGTCATGTCATAGGTCATGAGGAATGTCATAACTAGGAAGAGCTCCATCAAAATGACCCCCAGTGCTTTCTCTGGAATTCCAGGTTGACTTTGAATTGCATCCTTCCTTCGTCTTTTGGATTGACGCCGACGGGATATTTGATATTCCCGATGGTGAGCCTCTCCATATTGCGGAACGATTTTTGGAGATCTGCCAATAAATCTGTAAGAACTAGCATGGCTTATAGTTTGAAGTACGCAGGACGAATATCAAAGGTATTTAATGTTGTGAAAAGTTTGGTTGTAAATTCAGGAGTGATGGCTTTATTGAAGTGCTCATGTCTATATGGTGCTTCCTGGTTCGCATGTTTTTTCGTAGCCACGACCTGACAAGCTAGAAAGTTGCTGGCCTATTATGTAATGTGGTTTCATACATAAGACGTTTGAATTATTGAGGTAATCACGTCAGTGTGACCGTTTGGTCGGTTGTGTCTTAATCGAGCAATATTTTTAATTCATTTGCATCTGACGAAATGCGTTATAGCGTGTATTTATTTATTTAGGATAAGATGAGGTAACTTTCTTCGAAAACAACTGATGTAACTTCTCATGTTTATGTTTTTGTTACCTTAAGCAGTATTCTCGCAAACTGCCCAACTGACTTATATGACTTGCAGGAGAATGTTCATGACGATGCATATATATAATAGGGCAACCGCTTCTCTGTACGGCATTCACTGAATTTCACTAGGTAACAGCATTGATGAGGTTGAAATTATTTGTCAAGTTATGTAAGATGTCAAGATGTAATTTACATAATAGCAGTGCATCCTGGGCATCCCGGTAGGCATGTTTTGATTACATAATCAGCACAAAAACATGCTTAACTTTTTATGGCCTGTCGACGCAACTTTTTGGGACAATCAACAAATTAAGTGGTTCGTGAAATCCTTGAACTAAACATCAAAGTAGCGGAAAATTTCCGTGTTACGTCTTGCCTTATCAATATACAAACACGGCCAGGCAATATGATCGTGAGCGGAAATATAAAATGGAGAAGAAAGCGCTACAGCATTACGCATGTTGAATAATGCAACGCTTATTGGTTATAAATGTGGCCGCGAGGAAATGTGTGAGATAAATTAAGCATTGAATCACAAAGCGTCTGAATCTAGAATGTTGACCAGACTTACATGTAGACACGAACAAGCAATTATTGTTGACAGCGTTTCTTAGGAAAAACACAGAAAGTCGTATAATTCCTGATAAGTTGTTTTAATTACATAACTTGTTTTTGATTTCTTTATATTAAATTTGAAGAACAGATAACGCATGCATAACTTATATTTTTCTTGTTCAGTTGTGTTGCAACTTGGAAGGTGAAGGAGAAGCACGGCTATGATGGGTGAGTACGTTTTTCCAGCAAACGATATCTCATTGCGCTGATTGAAAATTGTTTTAAATCAACCTTCGGCAGAAACATAAGCGTTTTTTACACTAGCTGAAGCACGTCTACAGACAGCAATTGTTTATTGCAACGTAAGCCAACACAAAGTTGCGTTTCAGGGCAATTGAACAAATTCATGGTAACCAATGATATTAGTCACGTTTGATGCACATAATGGGAACAGGTATGTGGATCTCTGAGAGACGATGCGATCTCTAAGCCTTATTTCGTTCGCGGCGCATTTCAGTATCATTACAAACCATTTCACCAGGTCCTGGATTTTTGGACGACTAGTTTCATCGAGAAACTTAAACGGTGCGCATTTAGGATGATATTCGTGTTAATACTAGTCGACGTCATTTTGGTAAATTGATTATCTTTTGGCTAGCAGAAACCTCCGATTACACTTTTCACCTCTGCAGATCCTGCAGAAGTTTAAAATCCGATGGCCCCAGAGATTCTACTGAATGTTTAACTAATGAAACCTTATTTGCTTTTGTTTCAAACGCTTTAAAGCTATCGAATCATTTGTTGTGGTATACACATACTAGGCGCTAGGAATATCACGCATGTTATGCCTGAATCTGAATATGTTATGCCACGTATGGGAAGGTGGAAGTTACCATTTGTCCCATTAATACATTTGATCCACAAAATGCTTATTAAAAATGCTACTTGGTAATCACATGCTATAAAACCAAAACCTGTTTGGTGCAAGGTTGCCAATCATGTTACGTATATGTCGATTTTCTGCAATGACTATAACCAGGACGCTAAACTGATATTTAAGATAAATTGCCGTTTAGATTGCAAAATAACTAATTCACACATAATTGCTGACCTTGTGAAGCATTCGAAAATATTCGTTTCCTATAATACTGTCAACTGCCCAGAAACGTCATTTTAGATTCTGAAACCAACTCACTGTTTGCCCGTGATTGTATTTTTTCCGGAAATTCAATATCGGCTTCAAAAAAAAATTTCCGCTAATGGGCACACGTTTTCGGTCAATTATATACAAGAGACCCGAGGATTTCAAATATGATGGTTCCAGCCCGATTGGAGCCACGTGGTTTGAAATATTTAAGGACAACTGCAAAAATGGTGAAAAAACACTGATTTTTGCATAAAAGTTTAATTCCTGCAAAAACGCGGACGAGTCCCATCCAAGTCTTTTCAGTATCGGGAAGAAGCCCTGATTGTTCTACCTCAGAATCCGTACATTTAATTTCGGGATCGATCCGCCATTTTGAATAAATAATATTCGAAAATGTCATTTCAAATTCTGGAATGGGGTCGTTCACTATTCATATGCACCCTTACACACATATTATTATGAGATTCCAAGCGCTTTGTCTCTTCAGTTTGATTGGTATTCTTCCACCAGACTAACACGAGTAGCCTTGTATTTTAGTACAGGTCGATTTTATCCCATATATCAGCGAGAGGAAATAGCCTCGCGTAGCTCAATATTTTTTCCAAAATTGTGTCGATAAATTGATTTTCCTTCAGTGGCAAGGCCAAGCCAAATATTATAAGTTCGTGCAGGAGGAAACTCGAGTTTCTGTGTTTCAGCTTCGGAGAGATTTCTTTCCCTCAGATGAACTAATGCGAAGTGATAAACCATGCAGCCGTATTGAAAGTGTTTTACAAGCTTACCATTCACCATTCACCATGACCCAACAAATAATCTGAATGAATTTATTTTGAACTTTGATGACTGTAAATCTGGACCTGGTATGTCAACATACCGTTTCGTATGACAGCTGTATAGTACATAACAATACATGCGGTTTAAAAATATTATATATACCGCGGATTTCATCTTGTCATTAATTAATAATCATAAATTTCGATGTCGTTGACGTATATTTTGCAATTATCTTAACATCCAATAAATTTTTTATAACTATTTAAAATATAATTAGGTTATATTCGGCAGTAAATGTCAGTATTGAATAATATAGCAAAATATTAATTACATTTCTGTGGTGTCGTGGTGTGGTGGTATAGCAGAATGCTTCTCTCGTGGAGTCCGTATACAATGAACCCAAAGCCCACGATTGATAAGAAAGCGAGCCAGAGAATAAGCTCATGGCCAAATCCAAATTCAGGCGTGTGGTTTATACGACCCAGACACATAGCGACAAATGCGTTGCAGATACCATATACAATTGTTAGCGCGATTGAAGTGTAGTATGGCCACTGCTTGCAGTTCAGCTTGGCTATAGATATATCTGAGAAATCGTCATTCCAACTTATTTGTATTGTTGGCAGAATTGGTGGATAGAGCTTGCGTATGCAGGTGAAGGCCGACTTTTCAACTTGGGTTAGTAGCATGTTTGAAAGATGGTCCGTAAAATGAGTTGTAAAGAACCTACACGTTTAAAAGTCTCGTTTGCTTCTTCAGTAGCTCGGAAATATGTTTGAAGAAGGAGCCGACAGTGGATACCAGTCTGCAGCTATTTTTCACTTCAAATCAACAACTTACGTGGATCAGGTCTCCACAGCTATTTTGTTTGCTGCAGCAACGTCTGGAAAAACATGTTATTGTTTTCCAAATCAAGTCTGAAGTTATTGAATATCAGTTTTGCCCGCAAAAATACCAACGTAAATTTTGCTATTTGTCGTACGATATAATTGTACCGTACGTGATTGTATATTTCATTCATCCGCGTCTAGAATTTCTTCGCTGTTTTATCTCATTTTGAAACAAGCGTAAGCAGTTAAGATAATCGCTGTCCAAATTACGGCAAACTAATGCATATATATTTATCCCTGCGTCGTGTCGATTATGTGGAAAACGATTAGGTTCATATTCTCTAATTTCACATTTCCAGAAGACGATAGTTGCCTTTGTTTTAGTTAAACGTCGGTGGTTAAGAATGGATTTCCTCGATGTTCAATATTCCATGTGAGCTGCTGAACTTAAAAGTAATCATAATTGAATTAGACTCGGAATGAAATACAAATCATTGATGTAATAAAATAATTGTTGTCAGGGAGAATAATAGCTCCTGTTATACCATTAAAGGGACATATGCGATGTGTTACTTAATCGTGAATTGCGTTTTCCTGCTAGCATCCCGCAATCCCAACGATTTGGAGTTCAAAGAATTATTTGATTTATTCATCTCTTTAAATCAGAACGCATGCAGGATGTTTAAAAAAGTGTCAGGTTTTGTCATTCGGCATTCCAATATAATTAATCTCTGTTGTTGACCTGTTCACTCATTGATGCATTTTAATGAAAAATAAAATCTACCAAAATGTTCACTTCAATATTGCCGTACATTTTTGCCTAATGAATGCACCGATGACAATGCCGAAAAAGGTGATAAAGAAATATATATATCCCATACATATGTACTTCGTGCTGTACACGAGTAGTGTATCAATTTCATTTGATGGAGTTACAGAGGAGAATAATGCAGTTTCCAAGCCAAAAACCCATAATGCCATTTCAAAATCGTTTTTTTATGTGATTAACAATCACTGCGATGACAGAATACGAAAATATATCGCTGTTGTGCATATTTAAGTTTGCACGTATGTGAATTAAATAACTGAATGAGATAAAGCAGACATCTTTTTTCACGTCGTCTTAACCAACATCAGAAAGTTTACTGTCCGCTCAAACACAGCGTCAACAAACTCTGCAAAAGATTCAGTGCTCACTTGAGTGCTAAGGACAGTAATTTGGATATCCCTACACCCTTTCACAATGCGCAGTTTTCTTTGGCGTCCCAATCCATAGAATCCACTAGCCTCACGGAAAGATTGATTTGAGTATTCCAATAATATCAATCGTTTAATATACGTTGAATCCCGTTTAAGCTCACCACCTCCTTTTAAAATATATCTAATGAGGGTCATTAACAGTAAGGAACTTATCCCACAGTTTATTATGATCGGAAAAGGGAGTGGCTGCGCTGTGCCGATAATGGAACCAATCATAATGGCCAACATAGCCACACAACTTAAAATTATTACCGGCATAATCCTGTCAGAAAACGCCGAATTGAAAAGTGTATTCATGAACTGGTGCTTCTTGTATTCATCAATTGCTGTGGTGAAGCATGTTCTATTATCCAAGATAGATTTTCTGGCAGAGAAACCAAATATAATACACGTAAATCAGTTGAAAATTGAAAGACATCTCTCCTTCATTTTTGAACGCTCATACCTGAGATTCATCATCCACTGCTTTGCAAATACGTTGTAGATAAATATGGTGGTTATGATATATCCTGGCCCGTAAATCGCAATATAAGAGTACATGAGGTCCAGAAGGCAAAATATAACGGCGACGAATGGATGATCGTATACGTCTCGCCTTACATATTTTGATGGCCAGTACCTAACGCTGTGTCGGGACGTTAGATGGAGGAATAGTGGAAAAACAGGTTGTAGGAATATAAATGTTGTCCCAAGCGACAGGACATAGTTCAATGCATGATTTCGACGTTCTTCCCCATTCCTTTGGTTTCGCGTATACGAACGTAAGTAATTAGTTGCAGTCGACATGCTGTCCAAACTAAGTCCGTTCAAAAGTGCAAATATTCCAGCCACAAATCGGGATACAAAATGCACGTAAAAATTAACAAACTCATCCTCAGTAACATATTTCAGTTTAACGTATCTGCTGGCTTGAGCCAAGTAAAGGACGTCGAGGACGTAGAGGAAAAACATCGTCCACCAGATTAAGCGGCGCGGAATAAACGAACTGGGCTTGACACTGTCTGACTTGTAATCGTATTCAAAAGGTGCTATGTTCAGTAGGTGACCTGTTCTGTAAATTCGAACTTGTGCTGAGTCCCAGGTCTCCTTGCTCGGATTTGCAAAGAAAGGAAATAATCTGTCCCTAGCCATGATAGAGTTCTATAATAACGAACACAGCTGTTGATATCCTAGCGATATGTCAACACGAAAATTTAAGTATTATATATTCTTTTAATATCCAATGCAGTGAATAGTTTACATTTAATTAATAATAAATTTGCCAAACGCACGTTTCATATAGAGATAGAGTACTGAAAATTAATGATAACATTAGCTGTCGGCAGTACTAGCAGTAGCAGCTCGGTAGCCACCCGTAGACAGTGCGGCCCTACTTCATGATTTTATGGAAAAACAATTTGAGCATCCTTCAAGTATTTCTGAAGAAGGACATGAAGTAGCCCGTTGATATGCGAGCTGAAATGACAGTTGTTCTGAAGAGTTCCTTGAAAATTCGACTGCCCGTCGTGGTATTTCATGAACTCATTATTATCGTCAGTGTTGTTCGTAGGAAATGTAGGATGCCTTATGTGGGCCGAATATCAGGGTTCATTTATTTTGTATATGTTCAAAAAACATGTGGACCTTCTTTGCCATACCTCGTTGATTGTCAAATTTGTGGAAATGCATTTCAGTCGTCTCATGGTTCACAGAATTACTGAAAATTACTGGCAATGACATATTACATGATGGCAGTATTATACAATTATGGCTGATGGTTATCTGCACCATTTGACTGCGTTAGCCTAAACACATTTTAGAATCATTTATCGGATGAAAGGTTATTATGATTCAATTGAATGTGTATAAAGTCAGGGATATCTCTTGTACGACCTTTACGTACCATGTAATAAGCATACATGCATCTTTCATTTGTAACCTCGCATTATGTATATACTATAATATTTTGTACAAAATGAATATTGCATCGATTCTTTTAATCATTTGAATTTCAAAGAAGTTTACCACGTTTTAACCATCATGACATAGTTTAGCGTCCTCTCAAACATAACATCCGAAAACTCCGCAAACGATTCAGTATTAGCGTGTGCACTGAGCACGGTAATCTGAATATCCTTGCATCCCTTCAACACGCGCAACATTCGCCGCCTTCCCAATAACCTGAAACCACCAAATTTACTGCAGGGCCGCTTTGAGTATCCCAATAAAATCAACCGTTTGATATCCTTCGAGAATTGCTTCAACTCGCCACCTTCCTTCAAAATATATCTAATATAGATAATTCCTACAACAGAACCCAGCGCGCAGTTTGTGATGACCGGGAACGGAAGATGAGCTGTAATGATAACTGAACCTAGAAGTAAGACAAGTATAACCACTGCACTGCCAATTATTACTGGCATAATCAAGTTGGAGAACGCTGAGTTAAATAGAGTGTTCATCAGCTGCTGCTCTTTGTATTCCGTGATTGCATCTGCCAGGCTTAATCGATTTTGTAGAATTGCGTTCCTGTAGAACAAAGCATGATGAAAATTAAACATTGATATGCACCATTTTGCATTAAGTGGATATCTCACCTGAGATTCATCATCCACTTCTTCGCAAACACGTTGTAGTTAACTATAAAGGTGGTGATATATGCGATTCCATATATTGCAATGTATGAAAACAAGAGATCAAGAAGGCAATACATTGTCGCAACAGCTGGATGGTCGTAAACATCCTGTCTCAAATATTGCGACGGCCAGTATCTTACACTATGCCTGGACGACAAGTGAAGTATTAGGGGAAACACTGGTTGAATGAAACTTATGGATGTAACCATGGATGTTACGAAACGAAATGTTTTGTCTGACTGTACATTGGAATATGTTTGAGTTCGCGCGTAATATCGCAGGAAATTTGATATAGCTGGCATTTTGTCCAAACTAACGCCATTGAGAAGAGCGAATATACCGGCCACAAACCGAGAAACGAAATGTATGTAAAAGTTGACAAATTCTTCCTCCGAAACAGACGACGTCGTGACGTAGTGGCTGGCGTGGAACAAGTAAGCAACATCCAAGGCGTAAAGGGTAAAAATGGTCCACCAAACAATGCGACGCGGAAAAAGTTTGCTGGGTTTGACGAGATCGGATTCGGGATCGTACTGGAATGGAACAACATTCAAGAGCTCCGTCGTTCTGTAAACTCGAATAAGGGAGGCGTTCCAAGTTTCCTTCACGGGATTGGCAAAAATTGAAAATGAATTTCTTTCGGAAACAGTTTTATAATTCGGCGACATTTTAAATTCCGGAGAGAAATCGGGACAGCTTGAGCGGATACAACTATTCCAGATGTATGCTTTCTGAATAACCAAGCTCAATCAATGTTACAACATTATAATTTGTTGAAACTCAATTACCATAGGAAGTGAAAATACCAGCAGTCAAACATAATGGCAATGCAGAGAGAATTGCAGGAAGTTATATCATCGTCGAAATAAAAATGTAGGAAGAGGAAACGGAAGCGGTAATGTTCAATTTAGTTTTTAATTTAAGGTATGCAATTTTTATGGTCAAGGAAATTGGTCACGAGTTAAGCTTATGCTGAATGCAATGTGTGACTGCGGACAACCAATTAACCCTGCTACTTCATTTATGTTAGCAGTCTAATGGAAAACGTTTAATTGATATACGCGCTATATAACTCAATGTGGTGGAATCAGAACTATGAAAATACCCGAAGCATCGTCTTACTTGGAATTACTATGCGATTCTGCATGCAATTAAGAGTAGGACAGTATGTACTGATTTCTTGGATCCGTTACGTAAGCACGCATGACGCAAGTACGGCTAATTGTATGTGATGTAATGATTGGTTTCCAAATTGATGCTTGTTCAGTATATTTTGGTACGTGGACGGAGCCGCCATTATTTATACATTGGTCTTTATTGGCTGGTAAGTTTAGGCATCAATAGCGTACATGTTACGGTTTTGCAGAAAATCTTACATGATAGTGGGACAGCTGCTGGATCTCGTTTCGCACTTCACCAACCTATAGAAAATTGAGCTGCCAATATGACCATTTAACATTTTCTTAAATTTGAAGTCATCACTTATCACTCGCAATATATACCCCATTTAATTAGACACTTGTTATTTGCTGTATATAAGCGCTTTGCAAGTCAAAATCATAACTGTTTTTACAAAATCAAACTGGGTCTTTCTGCCTACTACGAAAATGTTTCCGTGACAAATCAGAATCAGCCTACAGCTTTTCTGAAATTTTCGCATTAACCTTGCGTCTTCTGAATTCCCACTCCAATTACATCGTCCCCATGACTTAAACATTTCCATTTCCCTAACCCATAAATACTGGCCCATTTGCAAAACGGACATCCAAAACATAAACATGAACACGTAGAGCAAACCAGCTACAGCTTTCAATAGATCTTGAATTTCACTCCAGTGACGGATAAGTAAAAACAGGCATAAGGTTGGGAGGAGAGTAAATATATAATGGAATGCCGTCAGAAATGGCCCCATGAAGCACATGACGTTTACATTCAAAACCTGAAATGATCTGTAGTTGAGCTGCAATTTTGATGGCTCTCTGAAAGCATCGACAGTTTTATGTCTATACTTTGCGTTTACCTGAAATTCTTTTGCAAGGACCACCGATAACAGAAAGAAATACATCAATGTCGCATTTACATTTGCTACAACGAGAATATGCACAATTGAAAGCGTGTAACAGTATACAATTGCAATGAAAATTTTAGCAGGAATATACTGAACGTATTCATCCGGTAGCAAGGCGCCAATGAAGAGACCGTGTGCCGGATCGTACAATATTATTAGAAAAGCAAGATGTACTGCTATTATATTGGCTCCTGCCATAATAAATGACGCCGCGTCCAGGTACGCGCTGAGTTTATTGTTTTGTGGATATTCCGGCATATATGTTTCTACAAACGGATTATAATTAATTGCAGTGTTGTAGTAATACTTTAATTAGATAATATTGTTGTACCTTGAACACGTCGAGCAAATATTAGTATTCCATTTGTGGACGATAATATATCATCCGCGAAAAAACGAAACATTGACCATACGGTACAGTAAAATAGTAAGAGCACCAAGTAAAATAATGTGATGATTGTGCTATTGAAAGTATAAGAGACAAAATTTCGAAATGCTATTCCAAATGCGACTAGACACAACGCATTTATCAGTAGGCCGTTTTTGCGAATACGATCACGTGTCTTTGTGTCGCATGATCGAGAAAATATACCTTTATTTATATCGAATGTGAAATCAAACGATCCTATATCCCTTCCTATCTGGGTTATGTTATACACAAGACGAATCAGTATTTTACTAAACATTTTCTTTCGTATTTTGGAAAGGAAATTGAATGATATGATTCGGAATACTCAGAAACTCAAAGTGACAAAAATAACTCTAATCGTTGTTGCCGCCAGCGGACAAACTATCCTTTGCTTGTAATAGAAGTTAATTGTGCCACGAACACGTAAATGGTTACCGCAAATGTGCCACAAGTAGGGAATTGGTTTCAAATAATGATGTAGACGGAACAGTCACAAGGTCCATAGAGATAATTTGGTTGCTAAGTTTATTAAGTCGTCCAATCTTTTTTCCAAGCTATGAATAAATAGTAATGACGTAACGAAGCAGGATATCTCTTGAGCAATTCCGCATTAGAAAATATGAGACCAGATTGTCGTTTGCGTTTTGCAACATGTATAATTTCGGTGTGCACTGACATTGCACAAATACATATTGTTGGATAAATTTCTGCAATTGCCCATTATTGACGTTATTAAAATAATTGTCTTTAATTATACGCTGTGTATATATGATTCATGTAGGTAAATCAATGTCGCCGGTACCAATATAATTTAATTTGTCAAATTTCTGGCTGACAGTAAAGCGGGAGCGTACGAGGAAATTTGTCATTAACAATACAATTCAAGGATATACCAAAAATATTTAAATTGATATCAATTTCATTTATTGATTTACATTCACCTTCACCAATATATTATGTGTTTCAGTTGCATTTTTGTAAACTGTCGACCGGCTTAGAAAATGTTTGCAAATGTCGAAGATGGTGAGGTGTAATATGTATATGACATGTATGTCGCTTTATGATTCTATTCATTATGAGAACTATAGGTGGCGATGAAGGGCTTAATTCGATAACAGGTTATCCATCACGTGGAGTTGCCTCTGATGTCGCTTCCAGCCGGCGCAATCAACAATATGGAATGCTCTTCGATATTCGTTCCATTGTTGCAACCTTTGCGAAATACGATTCGATCTTATCGATATGATAATTGTATCGATAGACTTAAGATTGGGCGAGTTAACTAAATCGTTTATGGTAGTATGTGCTGAACTCGTTTTGTCAAGCTGTAAACACGTATGCCATACTACCAAAATAACAGGAAGTATCTCAATTAGTCTGCATCAGAAATAAGGACACAAGTTTACCTTTAATGACTTGCAACAAGCATACCTTCCATGCGTCCTGGCATTGCACAGGGGTTATATTATGTGTCCAGTCGCATACGTTGCCAAGATACTCTAATAACTAACTTGGCAAATTTACTCTATTAATAGCGTGCGTATATCTGATTCATGTACGTATCTTTAGCCGACCAAAATCAAGGTTTTTCTTTTCTCTTATATTTCCATCCACAATTAAAAGGAAGTGACAAATATTGTGCATGTGACATCTGTGCAAGGAGCAAATCAATGCATTGACGTTTGATGCCAATATTTTATGGGCTGTGCTGGATTTACTTGAAGACTGCAAACGTTAATCCAGCTGGAAGGACAAAGTTGTGTTGTAACATAGGATATTTCACATGAACGTATAGTTAAAATAACAATATTTTATGGACGAGTATGATTCCGGTGAGGAATTGTATATCTCATTGTTTTTAAAATAGTCAAAAACCCAACACAACAATACTACTGTTACGCAACTTCATTACCATACCATTCGTAGTTTCCAAAAATCATCAATCCTAATTTCCAATTAGTACTACCGGGTGTATCGAAAATACCAAATTGATTTCTGAATAATAATAATATGCGAGAATATTTTTGGAGTGATGTACAAAAATAATTATAATACGTCGCATGATGAAAACTGAGTCGATATAATATCGTTCGTATTATCACAAGAACATGTATACCTGTGGATCCATCCATAAATATACGAGAACATACTATCCCGTGTTTAACGTTAAATATTGGGTGGATATTGGATCTTTCGTATGCACGGACTCAGGTCGATCAACTATTCCTTCAAGTGAGAATATACAGGTATGGTACTACCTGGTAGACTTATAGTTTAAGTTCAGCAAGGTTCAATTCCTTGCACGCGGCTACTAGATCAAAAATATTTAAATAATTAATGAATATGTGGTGCCATCATATTCTGATATGGACACTACCTAAATGCTGTCCTACGGACTATATCACTCCAACAATGTTATTTTCCCAACTAATGTCTGGTTTTCTTATTTGAACACTCATATGTCTGCTGACAAGACTCAAATAAGAAATTGTAAATTCCGATAAGTACTGTCGTAATATCTGCATTCCAAGATAACATTTTCATCACAGCAAACAGTTCAGTTCTGAAGTTTTTAAAACTTGTGTGTGCACAGAATCGACACGTTGGTCCAGCTGCTTCCCTCATTGAGTATATTTAACACTAGATTCAAAACAAAAATATAAACCTGAAATCATTCGTGATATTATTTTGGCCCCGTTTTTAATGCATTTACATCATTGCGCTTGAAATTAAATAATCGGTGGTATTTGTGCGTTATAAGGAGGTTGCAGTGAAACAAAAAATAAATAAATACGTTTCAATATAAATTTCTTCGATTATAGTGATTGTGAGTTGGGCTTCCCCTAACTGAGATTGTCGCCAGAAACTTTTAGTCTTTTAGATATTTATACGCACGGCACTCAATAATACTGTACACATTCCTAAAAATATATTATCCCCACGAATTTTAGATTAGCAACGTCCGATTATATAATCTGTTGTAAAGAATCTCAGTTAGGTATATGGAATTAGGTCAAAATGTGTACTTATTCGATGCTTGTACCATACTCGTTAGTCGCCTTATCCTTACATTTCTTGCCGTCCATTGCCAATCTTGTTCCATTTTATGAGTTCAAGCAAAAAGTTCTATATCCTTTCGAAACGCAAGGCATTAAGAAGAGCACTATGCCGCACATTACAAATCTAGATGTTCTTTTTCAACCGTTTAAAAACGAGCATTGTCTCCTAGAAATTGGCAATTATCAGGGAGCAGATCTTATTGGGAGGCACTACCCATGGATAATGCGAACAACGGCAACTTTCTCAGCAGCAGTCAATATAAATAACCGGTCCGAAACGTTTAAGTTGTGCTACATCGAAAAAGACAACTTTGTATATTACGAAATCGCACAGGACTGTTATCTGAACATCCCTTTGCATTCGTTCTCGGCATGGTCGAAACAATGGAACTGTCACGTAATAATTGAAATATTTCCAATGCAGCAACTGGACTACCATTTGTTTCCAGATTTATTCGCAGAGTCCCTATCATCCATAAAAATGCAATCCCTGCCATCAAACCAATCGAAAGTGGTCTCCACAACTCCACATTTTAGAATCATGGTTCTCCAGGAGACCAAACATCTGTACTGGAGTGATATTCATCACTGTGCGTTTAGAATTGTACGCGATTCCAAAGACCTAAATCCCCAGGTGTACCACCATGTGTGCTATTTAGCAAGTATAGATAGTACTTCTTGCACAATCTCATCGGTTGGAATTACTAACATATGTCCTCACCAAATCCAAAGCCTCACTCCTGTTCATCATTTTGAGACATCTGTTTCCAACTGTATTGCACTTTCTATGATGGATTGGGCAAGTGCTACGTTAGATAATTTGTTTACAGTCGGATACCCTCGTCCAAACGATGTTCTCACATGGTCTTCGGACGAATTTGTTTACGACATTTCCAATCATTTAAATCAACGGGACTTTGTTTCCCACGATTTTCATGAGCACTTGTCCTCGTGTGAGCTAACGTATTCTGCAGGGAGTCATTACTTTCTAGACTGGAGGCTGATGAGCAAACTTCACAAAGGCATAACATTACAGCTCGCTTTTGTCCATGTGCTGCGGGCTGTAATGGGTAACTTCAGTCAGCCGCAGTACTTCAATAACAAAAGAACAGAGCTCTGCAATCCCGGTACACACAATCCTGCCGTTCAGGAACCATCGGCGAATGGGGAGGTAGCAACGTTTACATTTAATGCGCACTCATATTTGCAAACTTTTCGACATGGCGTGGGCTGGCGTGTGAAACTTCAGTTTGGGAACGAACAAGAATTTTACCAACAATTTGCACTAAATAATCCTCTGCTGAGTCTTCGATTCGTGAGTTGCGGAAGCCGAGGATTATCCTCCTTTCCGTTTCAGGAAATTTACAATGTGTTTGATCCGTACGTATGGCTATGTATTTTGATCGCTGTTCTTCTGTTAATCATTGGAATGCATCTTCTATACAATAACTGTTTAGTCAACGATAAGAGCAATGGACAAATGAGACGTCATTTAGAGGATTATATACTCCCACTCGTTAAAGTGTTGGTTGAGCAAGGAGATCCGTTTCCTGGATCACTATGTCAATCTCGTCGGTTGAAATATGTTATTGCGACATATCTACTGGTTGGTATCGTATTGAGCAATGGCTACAAAAACTCCAACGTATATAATATGGTGCTACCTCGTATTTTGCAACCATATGAAAGGATTCAGGAGCTTACCAATGACAGCTTCAAACTGTACACGAAACTTGCAAGGAGACGGTTGATGGTAATGCCTTCGTGCGTTCAAGGACCCACCTCCTGCAGATTTGAGGAGCATGTCTGGACGTGGCAGGATCAAGTTTTTGCCATGTCGTATGTGGCTGATGCATTGCGTGCTCAAACCAATGAGAACACATCCTTGCCTCTTAAGTTACTTCGCAATAACACGAAAATGGTTCCTGGTTTGATTGATTTTGTCAACAGGACGGCGCTCGAATTGACTGATTTTGTGAATAGGTTTACACAGATCGATCATAGTGCTCAAGAAAGGTATGACGCAGTGGCAACTGTAGAAAAACATTTTGATGATGTCGTGCCATCGTGGGAAGAAGCCCAACTGAAAACATACCTCAGCCATTGCGATAAGAGTGCACTTGTACTGCCGAGCCATCTGTGCCAAAGATATGCTGACGAAATTATCGCATCTAATAAAACATTGAACATTGATATCGGGAAGGAGTCGTATTATAATATAACGTACCTGATCAGTCTAATTGGATGCACACCTCCTTTCGTTTTGAGAAGAATTAGTGGTGTACATGCTTCGGGATTGATGAACTGGTGGACAGCGTTTTTGGGCCGCAATAAATATTCGCGGGATTCGCAACAGGAACCTAGGGCGGCAACGATAAGCGGAAATGTGGTTGTCATTTTCTGTATTTGGTCTGCTGGTATATTAACCTCAATTTCGTTCTTCCTACTTGAGAGAAGGCGCGAAACACTTTCTCAAGTTTTTGGTTTCGCGGGAAAGGCTTTGAAGGCGTTTTGCAAGGAGATGACAAGAACGGTATGCTGGATTATTCATGTCACCAAGCAGTTATTTTTTTCAAAAGACCACACGAGTACAATTCCTTGCTATTCAGGATGAACCTATTGACTGATACTTTTGCGGGCACAGTATATATTGGTGTTCAGTCGCAAATTTCAACATGAGCTAGCACATGCGGTAACAATACTAATAATGTTTTGGAATACCTTCATAAATTTATGTAAAATACGTACATATAAATATGTTAAAAAAGTATTCGTAAGTCGGTTCAGCATGTCAAAGCCAAATTTGTCATAAACGTTGCTGGAACACAAATTCACAATAACATTTTACGTGTCGGATGGTAAAGCGGTCGTTACATTTGAATACAGTTGATGACTAAAATTATATTTGGCATGTGTCACATGATCCATTTCACGACATTATGCGTTGTTGTTGATGTTCGAAATTCGTGTTGGTAATATGGAAGGCTTTTTTGCTCTCCTCAGAACATGACGTTGTTTTTGTGCCAACGCATAAATTATGTATTTATTAATTTTCACAGAAAATGTAAACGTACAAAGTTACTAAATAAATTAGGAAGAATATCAGAGTAGAATTGAAAAAAAATGCATCGTTTCACCGATCCAAACTCTTGGAAATGTAAAACATTTATCACACAATCTCAGAAATAATTTAGTGACAAATAATTGTATTTAGTAATCTGGAAATCTCCTGATGCACCGGTATTCTCCATTGGCTGTAATATAGCATCCTGAGGTTACATTGTACATTCGTGTAGCCCTTTTGACATCCTAAATGTAAAATAAGAAATCAATGTTGCTACTAAAAATGGCATTATAATAATGTTACAATAATGATACGCCCGAAACACCAATACTCAAATTTAATCCAATTCGATTTCTTCTCACGGGCACATGTTCTTAAATAAAGAATTACCGTGGGTCCTCCCAGTTTCTGTATTGTATCCACTATTGTTTTCAATAGCGCTTCCGTCCCATTCTTCTGCTCTATTTCCTTCCAAAATGTATTTACGGCACTTCCCTCCTCCTGTATCCTAACTATTTCTTGAGTTGAGTACAGTATTTGAATCCACAGCACCAACACAAACAGTGCAGTTACAAGATACACGAAAACATTTCTAGATTTCATGACAACACCAAATTTTTTCCTGTAAAGATTAACGGTTAAATTCAAATCTCAAATATTTTACAAATCGCAGACTGACTTCTTGACTAATACGCTTCGTTCCCGAATATCAAGTGTAACTTGTTGGATGAAAATGAGGTAAACGCAGTTTTTACATGAAAGACTTTTAACTTTTATGCCATATGACAGAAATTTAAAATAATGTAAATGAGTTAATGTAATGGTTTACTCGGTAAAAAGTTGTTTCCTGGTAACTAGTTATCTCGCAACGTCAACGATATAACCTCTGAACCTGGCGAAATATAGTAGATTAGCATTTGTGGACTGCTTTGACAGATTGCTTGTTTCGCATAGTGTTTCGCCAATGCTCTCCAATGGTTCATTCTTCGTTATCATATTTCTGGATAATATTAGACTCGAATGTGGTCAAAGAGGGCAACCCGATAACCTTTCTTCACACTTTACGAGCATTTTGTCTAACAGACATAATTATAACCACATACTTGAACGAAGAAAAAAGTACATACCTATCCCATTGACAAGAAGTTGCTTTTAGTTAACTAATGTTACATCCCATTTCATTTGTTGCACTCAACGACGAAATGTATGTTGTGATTAATGCTGCTTCCATCATATAAATAGTTTTTGCGCTTGATATGCATAATGAAGTTTGCACTGCTCACTAGGAAAATGGTAATATGTTGTTTCTTTGTAATGTATACGCTTCTTTAATCTGACGCAGTCAGGATCAGTTTTTAATAATCATTTAAAATGGCGTGTTTGTCATATTTTTATTAATGAGCTAAAAGGTCGGCATTCTCATGACAGACAAGTTACCAGCATAACCCGATAAATTTTTTTTATAAGCTCCTGTCAACGTGTATATCGTTTTACATATATACCAGCTGGAGAAAATGTTGCAAGATCATGTTTCTGCCTGTTCTGCACGCAAATAGGGAATCCATATTAAGGATACTTTATGGCTTGAAAATTCCATAATTCGGAGAATTCAGTAAGCAAAACGACTTCTGTGCCGTATTAAACATCATTGCCAAATTTGAACAATGCTGCTTATGCTGACATATGCATACGAAATACATCCGTTCCTCGTAAAATTCGAGAACATTAAAGTATACATTGATTACAATTCTGGAAGAGGTATGAACATGAGTGTAGAAATTAATGTGAATGAAATAAAAACTCAATACTATATCCCATTTAACTGAATTAAAATCTAACCTCATTACAAAACCGGTTATTGAAATACAGAAATGCTTATTCCTTCTACGGAACGACATAATAGTCTGGTTAGATTTCCCATTAGATAATAGTATTAAACTAATTAAAAATATAGTCGTTAATTTTGGCAGCCGATTACAGTTGCACACGTTCATATGTTCATACATATGTTCACGATGTTCAAACTTCAAAATATTCCTTCGTTGTTGGACTTAGAATACAACTAAACACTCAGGACACCAATAGGCCATACTATATGAACAATATGAATAAACATAATCGTAGCGTGCTTCTCACACTGCATGTGATCCAAGAAGAACATTGGGTGGAATAATATAATTTGTCATCGAGCCATAAACGATGCTCCAGTTTATTTACGGCTTTAACTGCGTTGTATTAAAAATGCAAATTTTAATACTCGTTTCCCAATTTCCTTTTTTCTTCTCTCTCTTCTGGATATTTTTGGAATGCAATTTAATATAATCAAAATTAGCATCACAAAATACTGGATTTAAAAACTTTTTCCTAACAATACATTCAATTCTGAAAGTCAAAATCCAAAGTATAGTGTCCCAAAGTATCCGCTTTCTCGGGGCCGCGTGTTCTTTCTTTCCACTCCATCAGGACAAAACGAATTATATTATAACCCACCCATTGAGTGAAGCATTGGTAGTCAACTCGTTACACCACTCTCAAAGATTCTCTTTCCACGAGGAGAGCAGATGTACATCGTTGGAGAGTGCTGAAAGAATCTCAGCACTCAAATACTCATCACTATTGAAATGATAGTCAACATGCTAGTGCAGGGCTTTTTCAGTCTTCCCTGTAGAGCAGTTATTTCGGCTACTAATATTTAGAAATTAATTGATATTCAACTAGATACAAATTTCGTACGATAGTTGTAAATAAAGAAGTTATTAAAACCATATATATTGCATTTAACAATATTTATTTGCATCATATAAATAAGTGCCAGGTCCGACAAAAGGGCGTTAATACAAGAAATAACTCCCACTGTCACAAATGGTGCCGTAAGCCCTGTTTAGTGATTCTGTGCAATCTCAAATAGTGCCAAATACTTACTACAATTATCAAAATCTCGTATGACGATTTGAAAATGGAGAAATCAAACAATACCTCATATTTTCAGTTCGGTCTACCGATGTCCAAAACGGATTTTCAGCTGTGGTTCATCGTCTCCCTCCCCGTACTATCGCTAATTATAATCCATTATTGCGTTATAATGGGTCAACATTTCTGGCGTTTAATTTGGGGTAATCCTTGGGAGACAGCCACATATACCGATCATCATTTTCCTCCCAACTCACCAGACAGTGCGCCCAAGTTCACAAGTGGTCAAAGTGCAAGTCTCTCCAAGGACATTGAAGAAATTAAAAAAGACTTGGAAGCACTCTCAAACCGCTTCAGCGCACAGTTGGCAAAAGCTGAAAAGGATGGTCGTGGCTTCACGGAATATGTCAGCAAAAGACATGATCTGCGTTACAATGATTTATCAGCCAATTTAACTACTGAGCGAGAAAAATTGTCGGAGCTTCAAGCATCCCTTGGCCGGCTCAGTGAAGAGACAAAAACAGTAATTACTTCAATCAAAGACGATTTACGCACGATAGAAGACTTTTCAAATGGAGTGGAGGACTTTCTCTCCGGTGAACGCATTCCTCGCCCTTTCGTAGACAAAATCTTACCCAGTTTACTACAGAAGCTACCACCTACACCCTCACCTCCATTGATCCCGTTACCGCTTTCTGGACCCCCACCGACACACAATATGTCACAATTACCAGCTTTTAGCCGCACGTCACCACCTCCAACCACATCACCACAGATGACGGTTGCCGCCTTACAACATCGACAGACGCCCACTCAGGTTATTTATCCACCACCAACAACAGCACCTCCTCCGCGGTTTGACCCCAATATCAACACCGCAGACAGTTTTTTGGAGGAACTCGACTTATACCTACGTCATCGTCATATCCCGTACCAAGACCGTCTTCACCACCTTCACCAAGTCTTTGGAAAGGATAAGGAATTAAACCTTTGGTGGCAGCGGGCGAAGCTACAAATACGCTCGTGGGATGACTTCAAAAGTCATTTTATGAGAATGTATGGATCCGAATCCGACTATAATGCAGCATGGGAAAAATTACTGAAGAGACGACAGCAGCATAAAGAACCATTTGCAACCTTTGCCATGGAAATGGAGCTCCAATATCTGAAGCTCCACCGTCATCAAAATGTACATGTCAAACAGGTCCTCAGTTTCATATCCGAACGCGCCCTCCCCAACCTATCTCCACACCTGATGGCTTATCATCCGGAGGACATTTACGATTTAATTCAATTTGCACAGAAACTTGAGTACCCAACAGCAACACGCCCATACGTACCGTCAGATAAAAAGTTCTTTCCGCCATCAGGAATCGATAAGAAGACCACAACGAATACCAACAACAACGCTAGTAAGGATAACGCCGTCTCAACAACCAAAAGCGAAGAAAAACGACCTCCTTGTTCAATTTGCGGCTACTCAAATCACTCCTCCTCGGACTGCAAGAGAAGGTCCTTTGCACCGCGTGTCACTTCAGCCCAGGTGGAGGCCACGAAGAATAATTCAGCCGAGATGTCATCAGCAACAGACTCGGAGGAAGACCCGAGTTCACAAGATCCGCCAACTAATAAATGTACGGGTTCGTTCAGAGTAAACTCGCATACTCATAATATCAATATTCATGACTTACCAATAGTCCCCGTTAATATACCCATATTAAATAAGCACAGCAAAGTTTTAGATACAGTTAAAGGTGACTGTCTAGTTGACTGTGGAGCCACAATTTCAGTTCTCGGTGACAGCCGTCTTTGGAAGGGACGAAAACTAAAGACATGGCGGAAAGGAAGGATTCGGTTAGTGGATGGTACCACAGTCATGCCCGCCGGCCAAATAACATTTAAATTTAAACTCGGCCATAAAATCTTCAAGCACATCTTTGCAGTAATGAGTGATTGTGAATTTGTTATGCTTCTTGGTATGGACTTTTTAAGGAACAGTGGCATGCAGTTGGACTTGGACCTGATGCAGTTCTGGTTTAAAGACAAGGGTCCACACTTTCGTTATGCTTTCAAAATTAAGGATGCCAGTCGAAACGCCATCCGTGCGCTGAAAATATTATCTGACTGGGAAAAAGACAAAATTCACGAACTGCTGAATCAATTCCCATCAGTGCTGAAATCTGGAAAACTTGGAAGGACAGATCTGTTGCAACATGAAATTAACGTAACAGAAGACAAGCCGAAAAAAATTAAGCCATACCCCTGCTCTGAAGAAAAACATCGCATCATTGACAAGTTGGTCTCAGAAATGCTTCAACAAGGCTTAATATCGGAATCTAATTCGCCATATGGGTCGCCGGTAGTCCTTCGACCAAAACCAAATGGGGACTGGAGGCTAGTCAACGACTTCCGGTATATCAATCAACTTACTGTTCCAGACCGTTTCCCAATGAAAAGGATAGCAGACATGTTACGACTTCTCGGGGAAGCAAACTATCTTAGCACTTTGGATTGCGAAAAGGGATTTTGGCAGGTTCCAGTGCGTGAAATAGATAAAAAGTTTACTGCATTCCAAACAAGAAACGGATCGTATATTTACAATGTGATGCCACAGGGCATGAAGAATAGCCCTGCAACTTATCAGCGTCTCATGAATAAGGTTTTATGTGGGATGGACGATTACGTATTTGTATTTCAAGACGACATATTAATCTTCTCCAAATCTTTTGAGGAGCACTTGTTACATGTACACGCCGTTTTCGACCGGCTTAAGCAAGCAAAGTTAACTGTCTCCCCTTTGAAATGTCAATTTGGACGCGACAAAGTAAAGTTTCTGGGGCACATTATCTCCTCCAAAGGAATAGAAAGGAATCCAGACAAAGTTGAAGCAATACGTAAGCTTCCCATACCCAAAACTAAACGCGAATTACGAGGGTTCCTTGGGGCAGTCGGTTGGTTCCGACACTTTATTCACCACATGGCTGATGTCGCACAACCTCTTTACGACTTGTTACAAGGCCACCGCCGATTTAAATGGAATGACGCCGCTAGTGAAGCTTTTCTAAAACTCAAGAACATTATAGCTGATGATATTGTCCTGCATCACCCACGGTTCAACAGACCATTCATTTTGAGGACTGACGCAGCCTCCAAAGGTATCGGTATTATGCTTGCTCAGCTTAATGATGAAGGCAAGGAACAGCCAATCTGCTTTGCAAGTAAGTCATTCAACAAAAGCCAACTCCATTATTCTGCGTTAGAGAAGGAAGCGTTTGCAATTGTTTATGCACTAGACAAATTTTCGGAATATTTGGATGGAGCTACTTTCTGTATAGAGACCGACAACCAGGCACTTACATACCTCAATAGTATGAAAAACACAAACTCTAAACTAATGCGGTGGGCTATGAAGCTTCAGGAGTGGAGCCCATGCATAACTCACATCAAAGGACGAGACAATGTAGTATGTGATTATCTGAGCAGGTCACTTCCTGATGATGACGAGGATCTGTGTCTCAACCTCATCAATGTCGCTCTCACACTTTCCTGCGACATTGATAAGAAGAGCTTAAAAACTCAACAAGCGAACGATGCAAATTGTAAAGCCCTTTTATTGGCTGAACCTGATAAATTCTGTGTTGTAAACAATATTATCTACAGGAAGTTAGATAATGGCAAGTTGGTACCATTGATTCCATCCTCATTACGCTCCCGAGTCCTAACCAATTTTCACGATCACCCTTCATCAGGACATTTTGGATTTGACAAAACTCTAAAAAAGTTACAATGCCGTGCATACTTTCCGGGAATGCGGAAACTTGTTCGCGAATTTGTTCGCACTTGCGACAGGTGTCAACGCAACAAGTACACCAACAGCAAATCGCCGGGCATGATGGGTTCAAAGCCGATAGAGTGTCCGTGGCATACAATTTACATTGATCTTATCGGGCCATACACTCCATCATCACCAAACCGTTACCAGTACGTCTTGGTTGCAGTGGACGCGTTCAGTAAATTCGTTCAACTTCTCCCACTACGTGACGCCACCGCGACCACTATAAGCGCGACAATCGAGAAGGATCTAATTTGTAAATTTACTACACCAAAGGTTATCGTAACTGATAACGCAACGTCATTTCGCTCGGGCTTGATTGAAAATCTGTGTCGCCAGTGGGGTATCCGGCACTCATTCTCATCACCTTACCACCCACAAACCAATCAATCTGAACGAGTCAATCGTGTCGTCAAGACCATGATAAGGAGCTATTTGGAAGGATCTCCACATTCCAAATGGGCGGAACATTTACCGTCCTTTCAGCTGGCCATCAATTCCTCCCACCACGACAGCACCGGATTTACACCTACTAAGCTCCTTCTGAACATCTCTCCGAATTTGCCATTTGACAATTTAATATGCCCTGACCCTGATCCCGAAAACCAATTTGAAACTGATGCTAATAATGATGATGTATTTCATTCTCGTTTTTCAGAATTTGCAAAACTGGTGGCGCTAGCGAAGGAACATCTAGCATCTGCACAACAGCGCCAAAAGAAAAACTACGATCAGCACCACCGTGACGAAAAATTCCAGATTGGCGACAAGGTGTGTATCAAAAATAATACTTTATCCAGTAAAGAGAAGAAGGTTACAGCGAGTCTATGCCCTCTGTACAAAGATATTGGCACGGTGAGCAGAATTTTAAGTGATCTGACATATGAAATTACTCTGCCGGATGGCACGTCACGAGGACCCTTACACGTGCAGATGCTACGTCGTTACCTCCAGCGTCCCAATTCACCAAATCAGCCACCGCCACCTACAGCAGCTCCCATCACTGTCTCGGACTCTGAATCTGATCCTGTATCCTACAATTTACGACCTCGTAATCGAACTAACTACCGCGCGCTTCACCAGGGTATCCCGGAATAGTCGATATTCACAACCTACAGTTCGAGAATCATCGCCTTGGCCGGGGGACCTTATAACCCACCCATTGAGTGAAGCATTGGTAGTCAACTCGTTACACCACTCTCAAAAATTCTCTTTCCACGAGGAGAGCAGATGTACATCGTTGGAGAGTGCTGAAAGAATCTCAGCACTCAAATACTCATCACTATTGAAATGATAGTCAACATGCTAGTGCAGGGCTTTTTCAGTCTTCCCTGTAGAGCAGTTATTTCGGCTACTAATATTTAGAAATTAATTGATATTCAACTAGATACAAATTTCGTACGATAGTTGTAAATAAAGAAGTTATTAAAACCATATATATTGCATTTAACAATATTTATTTGCATCATATAAATAAGTGCCAGGTCCGACAAAGGGGCGTTAATACAAGAAATAACTCCCACTGTCACAATATATATCAAGCAATCCAGTCCGAGAATTTCTACGGAACTTATTAGTAGTCTCTAATTTACCAACAATAACTTTTACGCTCTTTATTTCTGAATATTGGCCCTCCCGTATTGTGTCAGCTTCAAGATTTCTATCAACGTTTTAAATAGTAATTATGCACTCATAGCCTTCTCGTGAAACGACGCAAAATTACCGTCCTGTTGCATTGAATACGCGTTCATTTAGTGAATACGCAAATGCGCGTTGGGTTACTACTTAACGAATTTAATTTATGTGTAATTATTCAACTCTATACCAAACCTTCTGAAAAGTAACGCATTTAGGCGACTTATTCATTTTGATTCATATTGATAATTTCTAGTATGTTCGTTCCAAATTGTTGTCGTTCCAACTTTTGTAGAAAATTTTAATAATTTGTTTCAGATTCAAGGTCAGATTTGGTCAATTAAAATGTATTTTTAACGAGAATTCAATTGGATAAATTGTATTGTTCCTAGAGCTTTGATGGAACAAATCTCCCTATCCATTTGGATATCTAAAGCCATCTATTGGTCAGATAAATTATAGTCATATATTCAGAAGTTGACATTGAGTTGTACATTGGGTAGCTATTTTAAATGCAACGTCCTTATATGTTTTGTCTACATAACAAGCGCTAATATGGAGCTGCAGACAATTGGGAAAAATAATGCCGTTCTCTAAATTAGAAACGTGTACTGGTGTGCCCTTGGTACTGAAATTTATCTTCAATCATCCTTCCTCAGTTTGATATAAACACCGAACTTTTGCCATAATGGACATATGAAAATAGTATCGAGTCCAAAATGCACAGTTTGCAGGATACAAAATCCCTGCCAAATGTCACATACAAGGCTGCAAACTGATCACCAACCTTAAATCAGAATAACAGAAAAGGTTGTACTGCTTTTTATTTGATGGATTGATATTGAATTCACTAACACATCCATTTATCATCAAAACAAATGTAATGTATGACTAAGTATTAAGGTTGATTTTGGAAATTAGTACTTAAATCATCGTCATATATGTTACCATAAATCTTATGAAATTACATGGCGGAGAACTTAAATTACTTGCAATGTGCTTACAATCAGCTATACCTCTGCTTTAATCCTACTCAACAGATAGTTACCAAAAGACACCCAGCCAGAACACAGTTTTTGTTGAAGTTTTCGGCATTTGAATATTACTCGTTCTTCTTGATCATCGAGCGTCTGTTATCTGCAGCAGCTCTAATCAAAAGTACAGAGTTTTGGGTGCCAAAATGCTCAGTCAAAGGCTCCACAGACTAATTTACCTTGTCATCAAATATGGCGGAAAGCACGGCGCGTTTCCGTTTGAATTTCATCCCAGCGAATTCCTCTTGCTGCGCTCCACAAACCAGGACATTATTGGCGTTGTTCGGCGAAACCGAGTCCTAGCTGCACTAACAATATTAAGCGCACTTGCGGTAGCCGTTTCACAACTATTACACCCGGATATAAATTCGGCCCTACTCACATCCTTCTATCTTTTTGCAATTGCATTATTCACCACTGTATATCTGATTCCTTTAGTATTCGAGCAAAGTATTATACTTTTTATCAACGGATCTTTCGGATTCTTTAAATTTATAGAGAGTAAGTTGACGACCCCCATAAATAGCGTCATCAATAATTGATATATTCCAGAATTTATAAATTACATTTGGTTCATCGTATTTCAGAATCATTCATGTTTGACTTCAACGCCAACACAGCGAAATTCAATCTGATCCTCGACGCAGTGGTCATATTGGACGCGGCTGCATGCGCAGGAGTATGCGCCTTCTCATTCCTCTTTTGTTTATACAATCCCCGCAAGTCGTTGTTTATAGCGCAGCTAATTCCGGCCAAATACTATTATTATTTTCCCATGGGAACCATTATAGCGCTCGGGTATGGCTACATATTTTTCGTTCTGCAGTTCAGCATGACTTGCGTTGGAATTTCAATAATTATATACCTGTACGTTCTCACGATTATAATAACTAATGAATTTCGGTTAAACTCAAAGCGCAAGTATATAACGTCTGACCGATTTAGGGAACCTGATAATTTAAGGCTGTGTTTCAGGGGCTTTTATTTGTTGAATGAGAACGCAATGTGCTTCATGGGAGCGTTCATATCCAGTTATAATTATGTTTTCACCGCTTTGCCCGTATTTTGTAACGTTTTGTTGCTGAAATATTGGGACGACATTGACTTCGTTTTAAAAGTAGGGATAATATTGGGGCATGTAAATGGATGCAATTTATGGATGTTTGTTCTACAAATCGGAAAATATTTGTGGGTACGGCAAAGCAAGACGTTCGACTCTTGGAAGAAGCACGATTGGAACGGGTGTAGTGATTTGGAAAGGATAGAGATGCGGAAGTTTCAGCGGAGCTGCAGACCTGTTTTACTTCGACACGGGAATATTCTTGTTATTGGCCGCATGACGCAGTTTAATTATGTAAAAAGTGTGATGGTTCTAACTTTGAAGGCTTTACTAATGAGCAGAAAGTAATGCGGAATGTGTAAACTGGTTGAGTACAAATTGAGAGTATTTGGGAAGAATTTGTATATTTTGTATTGTATTGATGTAAAGCTATTACCTTCGTGCAATAGCGCACAATCATATTCCCTTTACACGAGAACGTTCAAACAGCATGACATCATGAACCAGATTTTCGGGACTACTTGAATTATATTGTGTTTTTTGCTAGCCGGTGAAATGTTAAGTGTGCTTAAACAACCGCGTTAATATATAGATTTTGAATCTGAAAATATGATACTATTTCAATGCTATTTAATGTAAACGGAAAGGGAATATTTCACTGGCGACAAGCCGCACTTCGTACCAAACAAATGCAACAGGTACACGCTGGAAAATTCAAACACTAACGTTTGCAACGAAAATGAAAGTCAATACTTTTTTTCGCAATACGCTTTGTTGGTTTACGACGAGACAAACTATTATTATGGAACATATATTAAGAAGGTATATTTCAGCGCTTTCCTCTCAATAATTGTTTGGTAGTGATGTGTGTTAACAACATTTTCACACATATATTCGCATAGGCATATTACGAAAAGCAATTCTATATCCAACAAGCCGAAGTCACACGGAAAGATCCGTACTCAATTCTTATGACTTCTTGTTAGTAGTTACGCTGAGGGTGAATACACAATCACGACAAAGGGCATGCGGCCATTCACCTCCGTAATATTCATTTTATTAGTTGAGCCGCGAAGTATCAGACAATATTCTCTACAGACCGGTATTCTAACATTACTAGTTTCAATAATACATCATCACCATATCATTCTTAGCTTCAAACAATATATGACGGTATGTCTTGTTGGTATGCCCCAATACATGTCGTTACTCACAACTTGAATGCAGCTTAGGACGTATCTCATGTTAGTGAATTCATAGAAATAGAAATGTACGAGCAAATATTATACGGAGTTCAACCACAAAAATTTGATCGATATCGGATCGTACCACAAATGCACGAATTCAGGTCGATCAACTATTCGACCAAATGGTGACATGTAGGTATGATTCTACCTGGCAGTTTTGCAGCATATGTTCAGTTAAGTTCAATATGTTGCACGAGGCGACTAGAGAAAAAAATATTTTAATAATTAATGCATTTTTGGTGCCATCAAGTTGACACTACCAGAATGCTGTCCTACCTAATACAGCACGCCAACATCATTATTTCTGTAACTAATATCTAGTTTTCTAATAGCAACACTCCTATGTCCGCTGCCAATACTCTCACAAATGATATACTCAATATTGTAAGTACTATCATAATTTCCGGAAAATATTCTCATTACAATACACAGTTCAGTTCCAAATGTATTCAAACTTGTGAGAACACATATTAAGTACGCTAGTCATGCTGGCAGTCGAGGACAATGCACCAATCTATAAGATTTAACGAAAGGATAAACCGGAAATCATAGAGCCCATGTAATTCCCATCGTTCTGTATTAATCAATTTACATTAGCATCCTTAAAACGGTGCCATATTTTGTATTACTATACAATTATATTGAAACGGAAAAAATACAAATTCAATTTGAAATCGTTAAACTGAAGCTAGTGTCAATTGGACGACCAATTCATACCATGTGTCATACTGCAGTGATTGAAAATTTTATAAGCACGGCATTCAGTAATATGGTATACTTTCAATAAAATGTATTAGACACACGGATTTGAGATTCTCGCACCAATTTTCTTATCACAAATTAAGTTGTAAGAAATTAAAGTAGTACCGTTAAAATGTATATTTTCTCGACGATTGTGGCGTATGTCATTGTTGCGTGGTCCGGAAAGCTTTTGCCGTCTATAGCTGTATTTGCTCCTTCGTATCAATGGAAAGAAAAAGTTGCAACTCCATTCGAATTTCGGAGTTACCCCATTAAGCGGAGTACAGCACCCCATATTACAAATCTAGATGTTTTATATCAGCCGTTTAAAAAACAACATTGTCTTCTGGAAATTGGCAACTATCGGAATGCAGATATTCTGGAGCCAACGTATCCATGGATAATGCGAACAACGACAACTTTCACAACACCAATCAACATGAATAACGGATCCGAAAAATTCAGGATTTGTTATATCGACAAATATACAAATGTGTATCGGGATATTGTCGACGACTGTTTTCTTAATATCCCTTTGTATTTGTTCTCCGCATCGACGAAACAATGGAATTGCCACGTAATATTGGAAACATTTCCGTTGCAGCAACTGGACTACCACTTATTTCCTGATTTATTCGCCGAATCTTTATTATCTATGCAGGTCCAATCGCTGCCAACAAACCAGTCCAAGGTTGTGTCCACAACTCCCCATTTTAGAATCATGATTGTCCAGAATAGCGAAAATCCGTACTGGACTGATATCCAGCACTGTGCATTTAGAATTGTTCGCGATTCCAGGGACACTAATCCCCAGGTGTACCAGCATGCATGCCATTTAGCAAGTATACGAAGTAGGTCTTGCACGGGTGGAAATCTTGAGATATGCCCTCATGAAATCGAAAGCGTATCTATCGTTCATCATGTTGAGCCCACCCATTACGAACTTTCTATGGTGGATTGGGAAAGTTCTTCATTAGATAACTTGCTTACAAGCGGATACTCTGATCCAAATGATGTTCTCATTTGGTCTTCAGACGAATTTGTTTACGACTTATTAGTTGATGTAGCTCGACGTGACTTCGTTTCACACGATTTCCATGAGTATTTGTCGTCGTGTGAGCTAATCTATTCTGCACGGAGTCATTATTTTCTAGACTGGAAGCTGCAGAGCATACTTGACAAAGGCATAATTTTACAACTTGCTTTTGTCCATGTGCTGAGGACCGTAATGGGTAACTTCAGTCAACCGCAGTACTTCAATAACAGTCGAACCCAGCTCTGTAATCCCGACGTAGAAAAGCGTGGTGTTCACGGACCATTGGCGAATGATGTAAAATCACCATGGGATACGTTTAATTCGCATTCGTATTCACAAACATTTCGACATGGCGTAGGCTGGCGTGTCAAGCTTCACTTTGGGAGCGAACATGAATTTCACCAACAGTTTGCACTAAACAATCCATTGTTGAGTCTTCGATTCGTGAGTTGTGGGAGCCGAGGCTTGTCGTCTTTCCCGTTTAAAGAAATTTACAATGTGTTTGACCCATACGTATGGCTAGGTATTTTGATTGCTGTTTTGCTGCTAATCTTTGGAATACATCTTCTCTTCAATAACTGCATAGCCAACAATAAGAGCAGCTCACAAATGAGACGGCATTTAGTAGATTGTGTACTCCCACTCGTCAAAGTTTTGGTAGAGCAAGGTGATCCGTTTCCTGGATCATTGTGTCAACCGCGTCGGTTGAAATATATTATTGCTGCGTATATGCTTGTTTCAATCGTATTAAGCAATGGCTACAAAAACTCCAACGTGTACAAAATGATACTACCTCGAGTTTTGCAACGATACGAAACAATTCAGGAGCTTACAAACGACAGCTTCAAACTGTACACGAAATTTTCAAGCACAAGGTACATGATGATTCCTTATTGCTTTCTAGTCAAAGACTCATGCACACTGGATGAGCATGGCTGGTCCCTTTACGGCCAAGTTGTTGCGCTGTCGTATGTTGGTGATGCATTGCGTTCTCAGACAAATGAGAGCACATCCATTCCTCTCAAATTACTTCGCCGTAATACGCGAATGTTGCCGGGTTTGATTGATTTTTTCAACAAAACGGCGCATAAATTCCGCGAGTTTTTGAATCGGTTTAAGGGAGATCATAGTAAGCAAGAAATGCATGAAGCAATGGCAACAGTAGAAAAACATTTCGATAATACCGTGCCATCCTGGGAAGAAAAGCAACTTAAGAGCTACCTCATCAAGTGCGATAGGAGTGCCCTAGTACTGCCCACTCATCTGTGCCAAAAATATTCTGATGAAATAGGCGCCTCAGAAAAGACGTTAAACATTGACATAGGGAAAGAATCCTATTACAATATAACATACCTAATTAGTCTAATTGGATGTACACCTCCATTCGTTTTGAGAAGAATTGGTGGCGTTCACGCTTCGGGATTGATGCATTGGTGGACACAGTTTTTGGGCAGACAGAAATATTTGCTAGATGTTCAACAGGGGCCTACCGCGGCAACAATGAGCGGTAACGTTGTCGTCATTTTCTGCATCTGGTCAGCCGGAATATTGGCATCAATTTCGTTCTTCTTAATCGAGAGAAAGCGTGGATCTCTTTCTAGAGTTTTTGTTTTGGCCAAACTTGCATTTCGGGAGTTTTGCAAAGAGACGACAACAACGGCTTGTTGGTTTATTCAAGCTGGCAAAGAGTTAATTTTTCAGAAAGCGACACGTGTACAAGCTTTTGTTAATCAGGATTAACCTCTTGACGGGCACTTTCAGTCCCTTAAGTTAGAGACAACCCTTAAAAACTTTATGTAAAAAATATTAAGTCAACTATGCGCAGCTTTAGCATTTTACAATTGATCTGTTGTTATTGATATAGCTGGTTGAATGCAATCGCTTTGTATGTGACATGAGGAATGATGTATGCAGATCTACGAGAGAGATTGTAAGGACTATCATATATCAGAAAAAAGTATGTGGTCATTGGTAATACTAATCAAATTTTAGAACGCTTTCAGATAATGTAAAATGCATACATATAAATATGCACAAAAATATTTGCAGCTCGACTCGGTATGTCGTAACCAGATTTGTCATACACTTTTCTGGAGTACAATAAATAAAGTCACAATAATTCTGAGGAAGTAGAGGGGGCGATTCATTTTACCATATGCGAAAACTATTCACAATATTTTCCATGCGTCATGTGCATCATTTGTCGACATTATGCTTTGATGTTGATGTGCGAAATTAATGTTCGTAATATGGAAAGTTTCGTGTATTCGGGGGCAAAACGGTTTTCTGTGCCAACACACAAATTATTTGTTATTTGACTTTCACAAAATTCACAATAACAAAGTTGAAAAACTAAAAAACAAAACAAGCCTCCATAGTTATAAATAATCGTATGACAACTCATACATTTTAAGAGTGCAATATTTCTATCAATCTACTTGAATACTACTACTACTAAAAATATTAATAAGCTGCACGATAAAAACTGATTCGAAATAGTATCGTTCGTCTCACCACAAGTCCAGGTGTACATGTCGACAAACATACAAAAAAATACCAGAACATATTATCCAGTGTTCAACGATGAAATTGTGATCGAGTTTGAATCCCTCTTAGGAACACATATTCAAGGATTCAGGTCGACCAACTCTTCCTCCAAGTCTCGACATACATGCATGGTACTATCTGGTAGTCTTTAGAGTTTAAGTTCAGCCAAGTTCAACTCGTTGCACGAGGCGACAAGATCAATACATTTTAATAATTAATGAATATGTGGTCCCGTCATATTGTGATAATGGCAGTACTGAAATGCTTTCTTCTTATACGAATACGACTGTCGAATATGAAATACTTAAGTATCATTTGGAATATATGTATTCCAAGACAAAACTCGCATCACAACACACTGTTCAGTTCCAAGTGTATTCAAACTTTTCTGAACATAAATTCGGCACTTTTGCCATACAGGCAGTTTACTTGAATATATTAACCGATAAATCTTAAATAAAAGGATAAGCCCGAGTACGCGTCGTTCATCAGAATTCCATCGTTTCGTTTCTGAACTTAGCATCCAAAAACATCTTTCGATTTTGGCCACTACAAGATAATTGTATCTCAGCGTAAAAAATACCAAATTGAATCTGAGTTCAATCTGCTGAAGTGAGTGCACATTGGGCGGCAAGATATTGAATTTTAGCCCCACGTATTCTAGATCAACAACTTTAAATCATAAATTCAGCTGAAGGAATCAAATTGTTGAGCCAAAATGTCTACTACCTCGACGCTTCTGAAATATTCTTTAGTCGCCTTATCCTTTCATGTTTTGCAATCCGTTGCTGATTTCGCATCATCTTATCAATGGAAGCGAAAATATCTATTTCATGACGAAGCTCAACACATTAAGAAGAGCACAGTGCCCCATATTGCAAATCTAGATGTTCTTTTTCGACCGTTCAAAAACGAACATTGTCTCCTGGAAATTGGCAACTATCAGGGAGCGGATATTATTTGGCAGCAGTACCCATGGATCATGCGAACAACGGCAACTTTCTCAGCACCAGTCCACATGAATAACCAGTCCGAAAAATTTAGGTTTTGCTTCATCGGCATGGATACCATGTTTTATGAGGAAATCGCAGAGGACTGTTATCTGAACGTCCCCATGAACTCGTTTGCTGCATCATCAAAACAATGGAAATGCCACGTAATAATGGAAACATTTCCGATGCAGCAACTTGACTACCACTTGTTTCCTGATTTATTCGCGGAATCATTATCCTCCAAGGCAATCCAATCGCTTCCCACAAACCAGTCGAAAGTGGTCTCCACAACTCCCTATTTTAGAATCATGATCGTGCAAGACAGCAAAAATATACGGTGGAGTGCTATTCATCACTGTGCATTTAGAATTGCACGTGACTCTCAAGATCTAAATCCACAGGTCTACCATCATGTGTGCTATTTGGCAAGCGGATCAATTCAGGGTAATTCGGTCGGAAATGGTTCTTATACTTTCCCCTTCGTAATTGAAAGCGTCATTAAAATTGATCACGACGTGGACACCATTTCCAGAAATAATGAACTTTATATGGTGGACTGGGCAAGCTCCACATTAGACAATTTTCTAGCAAATGGATACTCTCATCCAAACGATGTTCTCATCTGGTCTTCGGACGAATTTGTTTACGACCTTGCATATGGCATAACTGAACGCGACTACGTTTCTCACGATTTTCACGAGTATTTATCCTCCTGTGAGCTAACCTATTCTGCAAGGAATCATTACTTTCTAGACTCAAAGCTACGGAGCAAATTTCACCAAGGCATAATATTACAACTGGCATTTGTCCATGTGCTTCGAGCAGTAATGGGTAACTTCAGCCAGCCACAATACTTTAGCAATAAAAGAACAGAACTTTGCAACCCAGGAGAAGAGAAGCATGACTTTGTAGATCCATTGAAGGACGGAGAAAAGTTCAATGCGCACTCGTATTCACGAACGTTTCGACATGGCGTGGGCTGGCGTGTGCAACTTCACTTTGGGAACAAACAAGAATTTTACCAACAGTTTGCTCTAATGAATCCACTGTTGAGTCTTCGATTTGTGAGTTGTGGGAATCGGGGATTGTCATCGTTTCCGTTTCAAGAAATTTACAATGTGTTTGATCCGTACGTATGGCTATGTGTTTTGATCTCTGTTTTGCTGCTAATCTGTGTGATGTATCGTCTCTTCAATAATTGCGTAGACCACATCAATAGTACAGGCCGACTTAATATCATAGATTACGCACTACCACTCGTCAAAGTTCTGGTTGAACAAGGAGATCCATTTCCTGGACTCCTATGCCAGCCACGTCGTTTGAAATACGTAATCGCTGCATATCTTCTCGTTGGCATCGTCTTAAGCAATGGCTACAAAAATTCAAACGTATATAATATGGTACTACCTCGCATTATTCAACCATATGAAAGATTACAGGAGCTTACGACTGACAGCTTCAAATTGTACACAACATTTGCAAGGACAAAATATATGATGATGTCTTCGTGCGACCCAATTTCATGTAGATTTGAGGAGCATGTCTGGACGTTTCAGGAGAACATTTTTGCATTGTCTTATGTGTCTGATGCATTACGTGCTCAGACAAATGAGAACGGATCATTGCCCCTGGAGTTACTTCGCAATAGTACTCGAATAATTCCTGGTTTGCTAGATTTTGTCAACAAGACGGCGCTCGAATTGAGTGATTTTGTGAGTCGGTATTCTCGGGAACCACATAGTGCGCGAGAGATTTTTGAAGCAGCGGCAACTATAGAGAAGCATTTCGATGATGTCGTTCCACCGTGGGAAGAAGCGCAACTTAAAAGCTATCTCAGAAATTGCGATAAGATTGCGCTTGTACTACCCGCACATCTCTGTCAAAGATATGCTGCTGAAATGAGCGCATCCAACAAGACAGCACACATGGACATCGGGAAGGAATCCTATTATAATTTAACTTATTTTATTAGTTTAATTGGATGCACACCTCCGTTCGTTTTGAAAAGAATTGGTGGCGTTCACGCTTCGGGATTGATGAATTGGTGGACTGAATTTTTGGGAACGAATAAGTATTCGCGTGATGAACAACAGGAACCAAGCGCGGCAAAAATAAGCGGTAACGTGGTCGTCATTTTCTGCATCTGGTCAGCCGGCATATTTGCATCAATTTCGCTCTTCGTAATCGAAAGAAAGATTGAAGCTGTTTCTGGCGCTTTTGGTTTGGCTGTACTCGCTTTGCAGACGTTTTGCAAGGAGATGACAAGAAGGGTCTGGTGGTTTCTTCAACGTACCAAACAGTTATTTTTTCAGAAAACGACACGTGTACACTTTTTATAAATCAGGATGGGCGTATGTGATGAAGATTTTCCTGGGACGGCTTATTAACTACCGGAAGCATGAAATGCTTGAAAGGTAGTTATAGCGATTGATTTGTTTGTCTGTCTGTCTGTCTGTCTGTGAACACTCTAGCTTCCCTCCACGTTGACCGATTTGGCTCAAATTTGGCATAGAGGTACCTTGGCACAAGGTCACGACACCAATTGATTTTCAGCCATGTACCACGTCACTGACCGGAAATACTGGGGACTGCGTCTTTGGGGTGGTGGGGGTGACCTTCATGTGAAAAATTTTTATTGCTTAAATGAATAGAGGAGTTCAAGGCGATCATTTTTTGTCAAGTAACTGTATGTCAAATCGGTCAAATGGGGGCATGGTGGGCCGTGCAAGGTGTGAGGGTCTCCAGTCGTCAAAAAATTTTATTCCATAAATCGATGAGGATGTTAAATTTGAGGTCCGCTGACATAGTATGATGGTCAAATACGTACCTAATCTGCTATTTTTGCGCCATTCTTCCGGTAGTTACATATTAAAGGTTACACCTTACTAGTTATGCTTTTCAGTCGATGTTTTGAGAAAATACGTTGTCAATTATAATATTTATGAAATATTGGATACATTCACAAATTAATATAAAATGCAAACAAATATTTAAAAAAAATAGCAAGTAAATATTCGTTCGTTAGCTCAATAAGTCATAGCCAGTTTTTGTCTTAAGAGTTGCTAAAACACTCATTGCAAGCCACAATAACTCTGCCCGTGTTAATGAAATGAACCGGCAATTCAATTTTACCAAATATGATGAGTAAACACTATGTTTGTCACGTGCCATGTGTACCATTTCACGATATATACGTTGATATTGATGGCTGAAATAAATGTGGTTAATACGTACTTGTTTTGCTTTTAAACGAAAAAAAGTATTTATTTTTAATACTGACGCAAAACTAAAAATTACGAAGTGAATGAATTAATGGCAACAATGGAAGTTAATCCAATGGTATCGAATTCTTGCCGAATTTTTTGAAAAGGTGTAGCGACCTTGAAGGTGTAGCTAATGTGAACACAATATATGAAGTTTCTAAACAATCATGTCCACCGGAAATGTCACGCTATTAATTTCTCTGGTTAAGAATCGCAATTATTTAATCTGGGCCGCAGAAGGCTTCACGTCGTACAAAATATTTTGTGTGCCAGCTTTCTCGATGTTTATCAATAGCGTCGACTGCTTGATGAGAATCGCGAATCGGCCGATTAATGGGTATAGTGCTGCGATTCGTCGAACTCCATTACATAAATCAGATCGGAGCGGATGTATTACTTGGACATTGAGTAACGCGCAGAACTAAATTGCTACATTGCATCAATTACGGTTTGTAAGTAGGCGCCTCCCTACCTTATTTTGTTTAAATGGAATTTTCGAATTGAATCGGACATCCAAAACTAATTGTATTCCCGTCATATGGACTTTAAATACGATTTGCAAGGATAACCGAAGAAATGAAGGCAGCATACCACAATCAATCCTGCACCCAAGCGAGCAACACAAGGTTCTTCAGAAATGCACTTAATAGCACAATTAACGTAATTCTGCTGATATTAAATTTACTAATATCAAGCCACGAAATTATGGATATTACGAATGCTGATCTGGCCCCTACTTACTGTGCTTTGTTCCTAAATAATGACGATCTAACTGGAAAATGTTTTACTAATTGTAAATTAAAGTAACGGCAATATAAATCACATATCATAGTTCATTTTACATACCAACTACCTAAGCCAACTTAACTTACATCAATCATATGTTACCGTGATTGCACCGATTCAGGTTAGGATTTATCAAGTATTAGATATGTAGCATAACCCACTACGGTTAAAGAAACATCAACGTCATATATTTACTCACATATTTCCAATAATATTTCATTGTCACTGACAATATTAAGTTGCGGGTCGACGAGTATGTAAAATGATCCTGAGTCATTTTACAGGATCACGTTGAAGCGAGATATTTTTGCTTACATGAGAATTGTGTTCCAAGTTGTGACAGTCAACATATCTGGTTCTGAACGCAATTACAACGTTTAGAAATTTCGTTTATGCCGCTCCGATATTTTTAAAATGTAATTTTCTCTAATCGGAATGAATATGTGTCACAAATAATGGGTTTCAAATATTTCCAAAAAACGAGCTGAAATGTCAATGGTAAAAATTAAACTGACGCTTTGTATTCACTATTAACTTCAATACTGAATCAGGAATTCCAAAGAGAACATGTTATTCAAACTCTATTGCATTTCCTGGAAGGCGGAAGGCGCCTTGTTGATTTTCCTTGGTCACCAATCAGTAAAAATCAGTTTACTTGTTATTTCCAAAAAAAATCAACAAGGCGGCTCCCGCTTTCCAGGAAATGTAACAGCCTCTGATGTTATTCTCACATTTCTGCGGAAACATTGATGGTAAAAACATAGCGTTTGAACTTGCCCGCAGACACAATCTGCTCGAGTTTCAGTATAATAAATTCCTGCTGGAAAATACAACACAAAAGAAAAACAATTCTAGCTCTCAATTGTAAAAGACCATAAAAGAATTACATTCATCAACAACTATCATGACTACCCCGTTGACGTGGAAGTCATACGCGTTTCTCAATGGTGTATACAGGAAGCTTCTGTATCCCCATAAGGGAAGTCCAAAATTTTGATTTATTTTATTTCCTCAATTTTTTAAATATTAAAACGAGAATTTCATTCAATGCGAAGTAATTAGCTTATACTGCATGCTAGATGATTGCTATCCTTAACTAGCCTACCCTAGCCGCTAACCCAACATCAACAACGGTTGGAATTTCAAAAGCAAATAAAATTGGTCAGCTTATACCTAAAAATAAACCTTTCCATGATGGTATGGTTACGGTCATACTATTTGTCGAGAAAAATACATGCATATGTCGGCCATACAATAATACGGTGGTCGAGGAGAAACTCGTCGTTGCATAAAATATATATTTTTTTTGAAGTATTGTAAATTTAACATCATAACCATACCATTAGTATCTTCAAACACTATGCGCCTTAATTTTCAATGTGATGAATACATTTTAACACATTACTACTTGCTAAGTTGTGAAATCCGCTTCAGGAATATCAATAAATTTTGAACTCATAGATTCCGAGAGATACCAGAAAACATTATCCATTGCTGATCGATCCAAAACTCGCTTTGATATTGTATTGTTCCTATGACCTTACATAAATGCACGGATTCATGTAGATGAACTATTCAATCAAATGATGACATAAAGTTATGGTACTAACGGGCAGCTTTAGTGTTTAAGTTCAAGCAAGTTTAATACGTTGCACGAGGCGACCAGAACGAAAACATTTTAATTATTAATGATTTAGTGGTTCCATCATATGGCGCTACCTAATTATTCTCTTACCAACTAAAGAACTCAAACAATATTATTTCTGCAACTATTGTCTAGTTTTCCACTCTCGTCGCATCCTATGTCAGCTGACTGTCACGTCTGAAATACTAAATTCCTATAAGTACTCCCGAACTTACAAACTCTGTGGTCGACTACATGCATACACCTTGCCCCAAAAAAAATATTAACTAAGCGTCAGACATATCTCAGGTCATTGCAATTGTAGAAACAGAAATGTAGGAAAACATAGTATTCCGTGTGCACCGACAAAAATTCCGGTTGATATTGGATCCTTCGTATAAGTATACATGCACGGATTCAGACCGTTTCACTATTCAACCAAATGATGATATACAGATAGATTACTACCTGGGAGATTTGGAGTTTCAGTTCAAGTAAGTTCAATAGAATGCACGAGGCGACTAGAACACAAACATTTTAATAATTAATGAATTTTTGGTGGCATCATATTGGAACTACCTGAATGTTCTTCAACCGACTAAAGCACGCCAACAATATTACTTGTACAAGTAATGCCCAGTATTCTTACTTCGACGGTTCCTATATCTACTGAAACGAGAGAACAATATAAAACTCCAAATTCCCGAAAGTAATATATGCATTCCAAGATAGAATTTTCATCAGAACGCACAGTTCAATTTCAAATGTATTAAAACTTCTGAAATCCAGAACACCAGTACGTTAGCCATACTTACGGTCCACGTGACTATATATTTACCTATAATTCTTAAACATAAACCAGAAATCCCAGCGTTCGCAAGATCGCTACATTTTACTTCATGTATTCAAAACAGAAGACAGACTTGCGAATTCAGGTTATACGAAACAATTGTAATGCAACGGATACAAATGCAAAATTCAATATGAATTACTTGTATTGAGGCCAGTGTTAATTTAGTGTCAGCCGATAGAAAGCGAGATTGTGTGCTACAAAATTGCAGTCATTTTGACGTTCACAATTACCCGTTCAATAATATTGTATACATTCCTTCAAGTATATTACCCACAATAATTTCAGATAACGAAACTCAGATCAAATAATAAATTGTAAGCAATCAAATCAGTTACGCCAAAATGCGTATTTCTGTGACTGTCGTGCAATATATTTTAGTTGCTTCGTCGGTGCAGTTTGTTCCTTGCATTGCTGAGTACGTTCCATCTTATAAATGGAGGCACAAAGTTTTGCATCCTTTTGAAACTGAAGGAATTAAAAAGAGCACGATGCCCCAAATTGTAAATCTAGATGTTCTTTTTCAACCGTTTAAAAACGAACATTGTCTCGTAGAAATTGGCAATTATCAGGGAGCAGATATTCTCGGGACGCAGTACCCATGGATAATGCGAACAACGGCTTCATTCTCAGAACCACTCTACATATTTAACAAGTCCGAAAAGTTTAAGCTCTGTTTCATCGACACAGACACAATTCCATATAACGAAATCGCAACGAACTGTTTTCTAAACAAACCTATGTACTCGTTCGCTGCATCGTCGACACAATGGAACTGCCACGTAATAATGGAAACATTTCCGATGCGGCAACTGGACTACCACTTGTTTCCTGATTTATTCGCGGAATCTATATCATCTAGGGCAATCCAATCGGTGCCTGCAAACCAATCGAAGGTGGTCTCCACAACTCCTCACTTTAGAATCATGATTGTGCAAGAGAGTGAAATTCTGGATTGGAGACATATTCAGCACTGTGCATTTAGAATAGTTCGCGATTTCGAAGACCTAAATCCTCAGGTGTACCACCATGTATGTTACGTAGCGAGTACACGAAGTTCTTCTTGCACCAATTTCTCGGGTAGTAATCTTGACATCTGCCCTCATGTAATCCAAAGCGTTGCTAGCGTTCATCATTTTGAAGCCTCTATCAGCAGATCTAATGTACTTTCAATGATGGATTGGGCAAGCTCTACGTTAGATAATTTGATTAAAAGCGGATACTCAAATCCAAACGATGTTCGCCGCTGGTCTTCGGACGAATTTGTTTACTTGAAGTATGGTGTAGAGCGGCGGGACTTTGTTTCCCACGACTTTCATGAGTATTTGTCCTCATGTGAACTAACATATTCTGCCAAGAGTCATTATTTTCTAGAGTGGAATCTACGGAGGAAACTTCACCAAGGCATTATTTTACAACTAGCTTTTGTCCATGTGCTGAGGGCTGTAATGGGTAACTTCAGCCAGCCGCAGTACTTTAAAAACAGGAAAACAGAGCACTGCAACCCAGGTGTAGAAAAGCGAATCGTCTTAGGACCAGAAGAGGTTGGAGAGCCGCAAATGTTTAGATTTAACGCGTACTCGTACTCACAAACATTTCGACATGGCGTTGGCTGGCGTGTCCAACTTCACTTTGGAAACGAACATGAGTTTCACCAACAGTTTGCACTGAAGAATTCACTATTTAGTCTTCGATTCGTGAGTTGTGGGAGCCGAGGATTATCATCCTTTCCATTTCAGGAAATCTACAATGTGTTTGATTCGTACGTATGGCTGTGCATTTTTATCGCCGTTTCGCTGCTAACCTTTGGTTTGAATGTCCTCTTCAACAACTATATAGTCAATAAGAAGGACACTCGCCAAATGAAGCGGCATTTAGTGGACTATATACTCCCACTCGTAAGGGTTCTGGTTGAACAAGGAGATCCGTTTCCTGGATCACTGTGTCAACCTCATGTATTGAAGTTTGTTATTGCTACATATCTACTTGTTGGTATCGTACTGAGCAATGGCTATAAAAACTCAAACGTATATAATATGGTGCTACCTCGAATTTTGCAGCCATATGAAAGAATTCAGGAGCTCACCAATGATAGCTTCAAATTGTACACGAAATTTTCAAGATCAAATTATGTGATATTGCAATCTTGCTTTAAAGGCAAGCACTCCTGCAAACTGGAGGAACATGTCTGGACGTTTCAGTCCCAAGTTTTGGCGGTGTCGTATGTGGCTGAAGCAATGCGTGCTCTGACAAATGAGAACACATCCGCTCCTCTGGAATTACTTGGCAGAAATTCAAAACTGGTTCCGGATATGATTGATTTTGTCAACAAGACGGTGTTCCAATTGAAGGATTTTTGGATTAGGTATGCTGATGAGTATGATAGTGTGCAACAAATGTACGAAGCAGTAGCAACTTTAGAAAATCGCTTCGATGATATCGTTTCGTCATGGGAAGAGACGAAACTTAAAAATTATCTCCGCAAATGCGATAAGAGTGCACTTGTATTGCCAACTCATCTCTGTCAAAAATATGCTGCCGAAATAAGCGCCTCAAACACCACATTAAACATTGATATTGGGAAGGAATCCTATTACAATTTAACGTACCTGATCAGTCTAATTGGATGCACACCTCCTTTCGTATTGAGGCGTATAGGTGGTGTACATGCTTCGGGATTGATGAATTGGTGGACAGAGTTTCTTGGCCGACAAAAATATTCGCGGGATACGCGGCAGAAGCCAAAGGCGGCAACAATGAGCGGTAATGTGGTCGTCATTTTCTGCATCTGGTCTGCCGGTATATTAGCATCAATTTTGTTCATCGTACTTGAGAGAAAACGCAGAGCACTTTCTCATGGTTTTGTTTTTGCTAAAAACGCTTTGCAGGTGGTTTGCAAGGAGATGACAAGAACGGCGTGTTGGTTTCTTCAATTTACCAATCAGTCACTATTTCGGAATACGACACCAGTGCATTTGTTTGTTAATCAGGATTAATATATTCACCGACAACTTTGCTTCGACAGTTTACCATGATATTCAATCAAAATGTACTACGTGAGCTTGCAAATGTAGTTACAAATATGCAACTGGACTATCTTGTCACCACGCTCGTAGCATTGCATATAATAACGTATAACATTAATATAACTTGTTTTCAATGCATCATAGAAACAGCAAAGCCTTTTGTTGGCAGAAAATATTGTGTCAATTGTGTACAATGTTCACCATTTTACAAATGTGGCTGATATAATTAATTAAATATAATAGTCTTGTGTGACAAATGTAGAATGATATATGTAGATCTATGAAAGTGACAGGAAATTTATAAATCCGAGGACAATATATGATCATTGTTAATACTTTAATACTAACAATATTTTGGAGAACTTTCACAAGTAAATATAAAATGCACACATGTGTAGGTTTCACAACACGACAACAAATATTAGTAGGCGGACACATGAAGTCATACCTAGTTTTTGACATATACGTTACAGAAAAACAAAGTCACAATAATTAAAATATTTTTACACACATACTAGATGAGTATATTACGAAGAGAATGTTCAAATCGTATAATTTTCAAACCGGTATTGGAACGTTACTAGTTTTAACAATACATCATCACCGCACCATGCCAAGCTTCAAAAACATAAGCCCGAATTTCCAATCTGTATGGTTGAATTCATTCAGATATCTCTAATTAGTGAATTAATAAATTCAGCAATTAACGAGAAAACATTGACTAATGTTAAACGATAAAAAAATCGGGTGGATATTTTATCGATTGTGTGACTATAAATGCACGAATTAGGGTCGATCAACTTTCCATCCAAATGATGGCATATAGGTGTGGTTCTACCTGGCAGTTTTATTGCTTAAGTTCAGCTAAGTTCAATACGTTGCACGAAGAGACTAGAACAAAAAATATTTTAATAATTAATGATTTTTTGGTGCCGGGATATTGACGCTACCTAAATGATTACCTACCGACTAGAGCACGCCAACTATATTATTAGTACAATTAACGTCGAGCATTCTAAAGCTTCTTATGTCGAGAAGGACAGCTACGAGTGAACAATATACAATACTAAATTCCAGTAAGTAGCGTCTGCATTCCAAGATAGAATTTTCATCAGAATACACAGCTCAATTTCAACTGTATTCAAACCTGTGAGTCCAGAAAATCAGAACGATTGCAATACTTATGGTCCTACCTATATATTAACATATTATTCTTAAACGAAAGATAAACCAGAAGACATAGCTTTCAAGAGATCCCTCCATTTTGCATCATTTACCGTGGCATGTTAAAAAAGAAGACACACTTGCAAATTTGGGTCTTACAAAACAATTGCGCTGCAACGGAAATAAATACTAAATTCAGTTAGAATGCAATCAATTGCAGAGCGTAGGATCAGCTTATAGAATGTGAGATTGTGTGCCTTCAAATTGAAGTAACTATGACGTTCACAACTATAACGTTCAATAATATTGTATACATTCCTTCCATTATACTAGCCACACAAATTTCAGATACGCCACGTCACAACATAAGTTCAGTTTTAAGAAACCCAAGCAGTTAAGCCAAAATGTGTATTTCTTCGACGATTGTTGCTTATTTTTAGTCAGGACAATTTTTTCTGTATATTGCTGTTTTCGCGCCATCATATCAATGTAAAGAAAAAGTTGTTACTCCTTTCACATTTCGCCAAATTACGCGGAGCACAGTACCCTATATTTCCAATATGGATCTTCTTTTTCAACCGTTTAAACACGAACACTGTCTCATAGAAATTCTCAGCTATCAAGGAGCAGATATTGGTGAGCCAAGTAATCCTTGGATAATGCGAACAACGTCAACTTTCACATCAGCAGTCGACATAAATAATCAGTCCGAAAAGTTCAAATTATGTTATATCGACAAATACACCAGCGTGTATGGTGATGTCGCAGAGGCCTGTTATCTGAACATTCCTTTATATTCCTTCTCTGTATCTTTGAAACAATAAAATTGTTACGTCATAATGGAAATATTTCCAATTAAGCAGCTTGATTACGACCTATTTCCTGATTATTTCGCGGAATCTTTAGTATCTATCACTGCCCACAAACCGGTCCAAAGTGGTCTCCACAACTCCTCATGTTAGAATCATGATTGTCCAGGATAACAAAAATCTGGACTGGACTGATATTCAGCACTGTGCGTTTAAAATTGTTCGCGATTCAAAAGACCTTAATCCCCAGATGTACCATCATGTATGCTATTTGGCAAGTATACGAAGTACTTCTTGCAGAATCTCCTCGCGTGGCATTCTTGTGATGTGCCCTCATGAAACCCAAAGCGTCACTATCGTTCATTATTTTGGGAACAGCTTTAATTTTATTTAACTTTTATTTAGCTTTTATTAAACGGTTTAGCGAGGAGAGTCGTAGTGTGCAACAAATGAATGACGCAATGGCTAGGGTAGAAAAACATTTTGATGACGCCGTCCCATCCTGGGAAGAAACGCAACTTAAAACTTCCCTCAGAAATTGCGATAAGAGGGCACTTGTAATGCCCACTCATCTCTGTCAAAAATATGCCGCTGAAATTGGCGCCTCAAATGAGACATTAAACATTGATATCGGGAAGGAGTCCTATTATAATATAACGTACTTGATTAGTCTAGTCGGTTGCTCTCCTCCTTTCGTTTTGAGAAGAATTGGTGGAGTGCATGCCTCGGAATTGATGAATTGGTGGAGAGAGTTACTTGGCAGAGAGGAATATTCGCGGGATACGCGGCTACAATAAGCGGTAATGTTTTCCATCTGGTCTGCCGGTATATTAGCATCAATTTCGGTTTTCGTACTTGAAAGAAAACGCGAAAAACTGTTTCATGTTTTTGGATCCTCTAAAAACGCTTTACAGGTGTATTGGAAGGAAATGGTAAGAATGGTGTGGTCGCTTGAAGTTAGAAAGCAGTTATTTTTTCAGAAAACGACACCAGTACGTTTTTGTTTATCAGGATTAATCGATTCAATAATTCGATCCGCAGATCTTCAATCACAATATGCAACGCCAGCTGGCAGATGTAGTTTCAACTTAGAAACATGACTTTGTCACGACGCTTGCGTCACTTTATATACCAACGAATGACATATGCATGACAGCCACGGGAAATGATATTGACAAGAAATTGCAGGAATCATTTCTGTGGACTGATGAAATGATGTTTCAGGAAAAGGAAATTTTCAATTCAGTATTTAATTTAAGGCATGGATTTTATCATGTTCAAGTAAAACTGGTCATAAGTAAAGCACCTACTGGATTACATTGCTGACTGTTTTCGTAAAAAGAAATTTTATTCATGTTACGTCGACCATATTGGCAATTTATTGCACATGTTTGATGAATGTGGACGTTATATGATAAATAACCAACAGTAGTACCATATCGAAGTAAGAAGTTACACTTAATTAAAGTACATCCAATTTGCGAATCCTTATATATGTACATTTTGACATAATCAAATCATGTTATCCATTTACGACGAATATCTGTCCGTGACGAATCAAAATCATTCTACAACTCCTTTGACATTTTCGCATTAATCTGACAGTAGTGCCCTTGCAACACTTTCCTCCAATCTGGGGCCTAAGCGTATAACGCTGTTTTGGGGCACGCCCCATTTCTCCCTCATGGAGCGGCAAAGCGGAACGCCGGAACGTTTCCTCTGTGAACGCAATGCACGCTGATGCTGCTAATGATGGTAAGTATCTGTGTTATTGCAGCGTGGCTATTTTATTGCAGCTTGTGTAGTAGTAGTGGTGAAACTTGAACACCTTACTCACTAAAAATGAAATCATGTGTAATGTTATTACCATGTTATAGTGATATGATTTACTTGTGTACATCAATATTAATTACATCTTATATAATATTAATCGTGACTTAAATAATTTAGAAAGATATAAATATTAAAAAAGTATAACTACAAGAACGTGTTAACATGGTGGAAATTGCTCATCTAAGTCATATATCTCCCTGATTAAATCTCATCCGGATTTTACATTTAGCAAAGCATAAAAAATATGCGCACATCCAAAATGTTCGGCTGATCAATTGACTGTCGGTCTAGGTAAATATCACAATTATTTTGTGTTTCAAAATCAATTGTTTCAAAAACTTTTCATTTTCATATATTCTGGAAGCTTGTTGTTATTCCAGCGAGATTGCCTCCATTTCTTTGTATCAATGTAAACCAATGCTGACACAGGGGTGAGTAGCATAACCAACACGAAAGTTGGACTTAATATCATTCCCTTAATAGAAAACGAGGCGTAAGAATTAAAATATATTTAATAAAATGGACAGAATTTAGCATGTGGAAAACGTGACGTACAATTTTGTAATCAAACCTATTTTGAGGTTTCTCATTCCCATCAATTATTATAATAACTGCCATTGGGTAATCGTAATATTAATTGTATCCCCTTCCTGCTTCACCATTGTCCATATTAAAAAAAAACATTTCAAAAATTAAACATTTAAACTGAAATGAGAAAGGAATGAAATAATTCCCAAATACGTAATTATGAAATACCTTTTCTCAAGTTTGAGGCGGTCACTGCCGGTTCCAATTCTTCAGTGTTCAATTTCTCATGAAATTATCTGGTTTCCGTCGTCTTTGTATCTAATTGCTGACCATTTTTTTCCGACGGATCTTCAAAAGTAGCAAATGGGGGCCGCGGTGTGTCATCTTTGCTAATCGGTTGAATTTCAGTGAACGGTGTGCGATGAGTATGTCTTCGAAGAGACTCATCTTTACCTTCCAGGAGCTGAGATAGATATTATTATTTATGTCAAATTTAAACAAGCACCGAAAGATAAGTGCATGCCATATAGAATCTTGATTGTTTCAGTGCAATATATTATTACATTTTCGGGAACATTGTTTTCTGGTAACCCTTCAGGGATAATAATATGGTTTCCTGTCACGCCTACATCGCCTATACCGCTTTTTTCATTTTCTAAGGTAATAGCAGTGGCAGTCAGTTCACTTTCCAGAGCCGCAGAAGCCTCGAGAGCATCATGTTCACTTGCACTTGCTTGCCTTCTGCATCCGTATAGTTTTTCTCAAAGGGATTAAATGGATCTCCTTGATCATTCTCTCCTGGTTTTGTGCCGTAATTATTCTCAGTTTCTCCCTCGGGTATGGATGTGGTCCGGTCAGTTGCTTTTGTCCTTTGTTTGTCATCGTCGCTGTTTTTATTTTCTAAGATAGCAGCAGTGATAGTATGTTCACTTTCAGGGGCCAAAGAAGCTTTATAAGCATCACGTTCACTTACGTGCTCGCTTTCCGCACCCTTATAACTTATTTCAAAGGGACTATGTGCTTCCTTTCTTTCACGAAGTTCAGAATCGTCCGGTTGTTGAATGTGCATAGTGCGATATTAGCACTAATGCTCCTTAGCAGAACAACCTTGCCCTACACTTTACGTGGTTTGGTCCAAAGTATTGACAAGTCAGTACATTGGAACTCAGGTGAAGTGACAGTTACATTAATTTGAAACTACCAGCTAGAGAAAATATTGCAATACCAGCAAACTACTATTTTAATCCGTCAACATTTTTTAAACGGGTTAAAAACCAAACTGTTAATTGTAAACGAAAAATTAGCTCACAAAAAAGTAAAAGAAACTTAGCTCAGCACAAGAATCGCTGCTCTGAAAAAGAAAATCAGTGTGTTCATTTCAAAGAAAGATAAAATATAAAACTGCGCTGAGACGACCCATTATGAAACACTATAAGTGTCCGTTGTGTGTGGAAGCATTTCTTACTTGGAAGCATTTCTCAGTGACAGAAAACGACGTGCATGGACTACTCATACAAACAAGGACATCTTCCGACTTAGGACTAGACATAAAAATTGAGACTGAAGATGCTTCATCATAAAAAAGAATGGACCAAATCGAACAAGGTACTTGTTTTCTTTTTCCTCATTATGACGCTCGTCATCTTTTTCATACTTTAACTAGAAAGTTTAGCAGTGGAAACCCCCAGACTCTATGAGGTATGCGTATTTTCCCTGGCTAAAAGCAAGTTGACATGTATTTCCACTTGTTGGAAGAAAAAAGATATTTATATTACGACGGAAAATCTCGAGCTCTTTTTGAAGTATTTTTCTGTGGCACACTACTGTTCTGTTAAATTTTTCATGTAGATGAATGTAAGCATATACCATAGTGCCACAATACTGCCACGACAAAGCTCATATTTCATATTTATTATCACTCCTACAAATGCTTTAAGCTGCCTTGATTTTTGTGAAACATAGTGATCGAATTGCTGCCCTATTCATCATAGTTGAGTCTCGTCTCGACTCATGAGTAATTTAATAACTATAGTTATAATGAAATAATGTAGTGTTTTCCTAATTAAAATTATATATACAGGTACACACGATGCTACATTTACTTGCCTGTTTTGCTTGAATGAGTACGGCAGTATTGATTAGCTCCATGATAGTTCTGCCGAAGGATCATCTTACAGAATCTAACAAAGAAAATTAAAAACAAGAAGATGAATAAGAGCAGAAACAGGAATGATTGACAGTTCTGTACATTTGCCACCACTGGGAGAGTGTTAAGTAGGAAAATAAGGTTAAGATCCATTAAACGGAACAGCACACCAACGTCAAACAAGCAAAAGCCTTGCACTCATCATGATTTCAAACAAATGTAGCAGAACAACGTTATAAAGGAAACCTGTCCCTTTAAATTTTTGACGAGGAAAATGACGACGTCAACTTCCTTAGATGTCAACTTTGCAATATCATCAACACAAACTAGATGACTTAAAATGACACATTTACAAGGAGCACCTAAAGAAAAAGATAATCCACATGAATCCAACAAAAGGGGTACCACCCACCGCAACTGATATAATAAGAAACAGTACAGCGTCAAAACCAGCATCAAAAATACACTCTTTCTCTACATGCCCCATCTGCTTCAGAAATATACAGAAAAAGCGAATGAATGCACATTGCATTATGTACCATGGTGTTAGGTCATACTGCACTACCAGAAAAGATCGAGATGATTTTACCATTCCTTCTGATGTTGAACTGCACTCATCACTTAAATACATTTTAGAAGGTGATTCGCCTATGAAGATCGAAAACCACAGGAAAACTGGGATGCAATAATACATTTGGAGACGAAAGATGTGACCACACCAAATTTTCCGTCGCTTCTGACAGGAAGGAAGCAAGTTCAGATTTGACAGCACAGTAAAAATATTATTATATTTACAAATATTTTAGAATATCTGTATAGGTTACATCATAATTTTTCACTTTGTGGACTGAACATTTGATACTGAAAATACAAAGAACAGGCAAGAACTGTTTCAATACAGCTTAATTCTAGTAGAAGTATTATAAATTATTACTTAACTTAAGGCTTAAATGAGGCTTGTTATAAATCTTTTAACAAGGTAATGTATAGATTATAGTCGTATATCTACATTAGTAAAAAGTCTTACTATTTATATTATAAAAACATTATTTATATAGATATTTATGTCATCAAAGCCTAATTAGTTTCATCGTTTTAGTATTGTGGTTGCCGGTTTCCACTTTGTCTCCCGTACGCTTTTGCCACGACCTTTTTTAAGAGGGAGGAGCATTATGTGCAAGTGCAGTCCGTTCAAATTTGTCATTTTCATTGAAGTAGCAGATACTAGATATATCATTTCTACCATATTACTGACTGGTATAACTTTTTTATTATCCATAATCTCAAATGTTTTTGTTCATGTTATGCCGTTGGCTTTCAATATCTAAATAAATGAATTAAGCGATTATATGTTCTTTTATGTAAATATAGTGATGTAATATTTTAATTATTACCGTTCTGATCATTGCGGTCACTTTTCTCTTTCTGTGTGGCACATAGTCCATCAGCTTAGTTTCAGTTTCAATACAAAACGATATTGTGTTTCCCCTTTGCCCCCCTCTTCATTTGTTAACATCCTGTTGTAAACTTCCACAGGCACAGTTTTGTAGATTAAAGTCATAGACATTTTGAGACAATATGCTACACACTACACCTTCTATCAACTTTGTAAGAAACGTAACAATTAACTATATAAGTAACTTTGAGTGTTTTTCAAAAAACTTTTTCAAGTGTTCATAGCTCCACTTTCTTTGGAATAACTTTTTTATATTAGTTTGGTATCGTCTAATATTACATTGCTCTTCTTTGGTAACAGTAAACGTATTCAAATTTATAAATAATTCTGACAAACTATAGAGCTGTTTGTCTATAGAATTCGCGTTTTTTCACCTGTCTCCACTTTTCGTTCGGAAATTGCTCAAAATATTCTTTGTGTGCTTCCATTTCTTTATGTACCACCTTAAACATTTATTCTTATACCTTTTCACATAGCATCTACAACACACTACAGACCAAAGATAATAACAACAATAACTCGTGTTATCAACCAACGTACTTTTCTCAGCTTCCCTTCTTTGACATTGTCGACTTAATGTAAAAAAATCCTCTGGCATTAGACTGTGTACAATGAGATGGTCTATGTTCTGTTGAAACACTCTTCAAAACAAATATTCATGTTGTTACTTCGGTCCCTATTGCGAAACTGGGGCAAAAACGTTGGTGTCATTAGATATTGCCAAACTGTCTCTAATTCTATTTTTTGTAATTCATAGTAAGACAAATCACAAATTTTTTTCCCTCAATTGGTGTTGGAAATAAAATACTCAAATACATCTACAAGATAAGATAAGCTGGAAATTGTGCATCTGTCCTTTATGTTACCGAAAAAAGATATTGACACTGTAGTGTCATTGTTCTAGGACACTGTGAATGTAATAATTAATTATACAAGGGAATAATAACGCTTGTTTTTAAATGGCGTACAGTCCTTATGCAAAAATCTGTCAAGCGCTATGCGAGTGCAGAATTTGTCAGTAACGTTTGCAGATCATCCAAAACAACGCAAGAACCACTTGGTATTTTCCTTTCATCAAATTCTGCTGCAAACGTCACTTATTTCTGTTTTCTTTCGAAAAAATGATTATCCGTCTGTCTATTCCGTAAACGTAGACAACTTTGTCAAAACTGATCACCACAAGCTTATCTTTCCTTCTGAGTAGCTTTAATATTTCAATCATTTTTCCCGCACCACTCCGTCCCTACGGAATGTTTTTACGTGACTTTCAAATGATTTCTCTGTTGCGGTTTCTGCAGAAAAAAATACTACGACCAATAGATGAAACGGATGAACAAGTGACCCGTTGATTTGGTTCGACATGAATTCCATGATTCTTGCAGGTCCGCGAATTACTAAATCAGCATGGAGTATTTCGTGGAAATAAATGCCTCGCCCTGCACCCGACGCATTTCTTGAACTCTTGTAGACTAATTTTAGGTTTAATAAACTTAATATAAAATGATAGGACCATTTTGTCATTGTAGGTTTTATCGTCAATAAATTTACACATTATTTGAGAATACTTTACCTTTCTAACCAATTGATAAATGACAAATAATACAAAATGTCCACACACTGCACTTCTATTCGATTGATGTTGAATACAGTTTTCTAGTTAATCATAACAAATGTCTTTATAATTTTGCAATTTTCTTCCTCATGATTACATGACACCAAATACGACGCCGGAAAATCCTCGGACAGGAAATCCCGACAGGAAATACTGCGACATAGTATACTCAGACAGGTAATCCTTCAGTACGACATGAAATCCTAAAAATAAATTAGTTGAACGGAATGTAAATTTCGAACTGAGCAAAGACGATGCGAACATGATCAGTTAAAACTTTCGTTTAGCCAGAAATCCCAGAACTGCAACATTTTAAAAAAATCAATTCTTATCCTGTGCATTGCTTTGACACTTGGATAAGGTAGAACAGGGGCACAATGGTAGCAATGGTATAGAAGAAAATATCAAATGAGTTGAGTCTGCATATGAAATGAGCCAGTTTTAGCAATGTCAATTTTAAATTTCAGAAAGTTGTCGCTTTTTAGCATAAACATATATGGGAACACTTGATACTACGAACAGCAAACATACATTTTAAACATACTTTTAAAAATAAACAGACTTTTTTATCTATCGCTTAACACAGTGGATACGGTAAAGTAAAATGGAACAAGTGATCAATTAACATCATTTCATTTCATTTCACTGCAGGCTCTACCAATCATCTCCGGTGGTGAAATTTCTTGATTCTAAATTTTCATCATATCCAAAAATTGAAGTCGTGAATCTCAGCTCAACTATCAACACAATCAAAATCTATAAAATCAAGCTATTTATCTTTCCATATCTTCATTTGGTTTTCATTACGATTGGTTCTAACAGTCACAGTGACACCCACAGCAGAGCAGCAGAGTGAGACGTCTGGACGGATGGAGTAATAATAATGTCGAAGTAGGATTACGTGTCGTAGTATTACCTGTCCGAGGATTATATGTCGTGGTATTTCCTGTCCGAGGATTTCCCGGCGTAGGATTTGGTGTCGTGTACCCTTCGATCATATATTCACAGGTACTATCTAACTGTACTTACGGAAAACTCAAAGGCATCGTTGGTATCCGCCAGATTAACAGATGTGTTTAGTTTAGTGTGAAATCCCTGCTTGGTTCTCACATCTTGAATGCATGGTGTATTTAAATTAAAACTGCTGGAGTAAACGCGTAAGCTGTCCATGATTACCTCCTTTTCCTTTTACAACGTGGCTTCACACAGCGTCGTTTTTTGCCCTCCTTCCCCGATCAAGCCGAACTTTGTTCTGATGATTTTGCTCTTAACACTCCTCTTTTTCCCCTTCTTCCTTTCAATATGTTCCTTGGTTTTTCATTATATGACAAAGCGTTCATTGGTAGGTATGCTAAAGGACTTTGATTCATTAATCTCTTCATCATTGAAGCCTTATTTGTAACACCACTGTAACGTTTTCGTAAATGGGATATTTTCTCCAATTTCGTTTTCTAATTCAATTTGCATACCGCTGATATCTGGACGTTCCAACCTTCCAAAAAAGACTGATTGGAATTGTTCTACTTTTGAACGATCATGAAGAATGGTCCGAAGAATTCCACTTCGCCTACCAGTGTATCTATGGGGTGATATTAAACTGGTTTTGATGATGATCATGGAATTTCCTCGGTATAATTGCACGTTTTCGCTACCAAAGTTTTTGTCAGTAAAGTCTAACTTTACCCCGAGAATATGCTTTAAAGCTATACTGGGATAAATTTTGTATTTGGTACTCTCACAATATCGTATTTTTTTCTCGTCTTCGCAGACAAATGCAAAGTCCATAATCTCAGCTTTCATCAAACTCCGATTTAAGAAGGTAACTAATGCGTCAACAGAATTTTCTGGAATTCTGGAAGCTGTAATCACGTATGTGATACAACCGAAACAGCAAGAAATGTCTCATATTAGTCTGCACAAGAAAAAAATAGGCTAATTTTCTATCCCGGCTTGCGACATGGATAATTGCAGTGCGCCCAGACATTGTACAAAGGACATTTTGTGTTCCGTCACATGCGTTGTCCTGGTACAAAAGGTTAACTAATTTACTCTAATAACGGGGTGCATATTCCTGGTTCATGTATTCATGTACAACACAAAAAATCAAGGTTATCCGTCGTTCTGACATTTCAGTCGACAAATATTGGGAATTGTCAAACATAATGTATGTATGTATGTTTGTATGCAAATAATTAATGCTTTGTCCTTTGACGACAATATTTTAGAGTATGTCGTCAATTTAAATCACAATCGTAACTGTTATAATCAACATGATATATACAATTTTAGTTGCATTTTGTAGTAAATCAAAAACCAGAGCAAATAAATTTGCAAATATAGAACATGAGTGGATATAATGGATGATGTCACATCTATCTTGCATACGGGCCGGTTCCAAGGTTGATGTTGTGTTGGTAAAGTGACATACTTCCAGTGAATATACAATTAAAATTACATTGTTTTAAAAACGTCAAATTTGGAATTATATGACTACTTTATTTTTGAAATTTTCAACAAACTAACAAAGAAATACAAGTATTAGTGTACATCATTTCCACATCAATCATAGTTTTCAAAAAGCATAAATGATAATTGCCAATCAATAATCTATGGTGTATTGAAGTGCCTAAATACCAGACGCAAATACAAACTACACTTATGAATCGTAATAATTGGCGAAAGCATATGTGGAGTCATGTACAAAAAACAATTTTAATAAGCTGCACCATTAAAACATATTCCAAATAGTATCGTTCGTATCACCACAAGTACATGTGTACAGGGCGACTTACATACAAACATATACCAGAACACATTATCCAGTGTTCAACTATGAAATGTGGTAGACTTTGAACCTTCGTATGAACATGTATTCAAGGAATCAGGTCGATCAACTATTTCTCCAAGTCACGACATACATGCATTGTACTACCTGGTAGTCTTTAGAGTTTAAGTTCAGCCAAGTTCAATTCGTTGCACGAGGCGACTAGATCGAAACATTTTAATAATTAATGAATATGTGGTGCCGTCATATTATGATAATGACCGTACTGAAATGCTTTCTTCTTATACGACTTCTAATACGACTGTCGAATATGAAATACTTAAGTATCATTTGGAATATATGTATTCCAAGATAAAACTCGCATCATACCACACTGTTCAGTTCTAAGTGTATACCAAATTCTGCGAACATAAATTAGTCACTTTTGACATACAGACAGTTTACTTGAATATATCAACAGATAAATCTTAAACAAAAGGATAAACCCGAAGTCGCGTCGTTCATCAGAATACCATCGTTTCATTTTTGAACCGTTGAACTAAGCATTCAAAAAAACACTTGCGAATTTGGATCCTAGAAGATAATTGCATCAAATCGTAAAAAATACCAAGTTGAATTTGGATTCAATCTGCTGAAGTGAGTGAAAATTGGGCGGCAACTTATTGAGTATTAGCCCCACGTATTCTATATTAGGAACTTCATACCATAAAATCAATTGTAAGGTATCAAATCGTTGATCGAACATGTATACTACTTCGACGCTTATCACATACTCCTTAGTCACCTTATCCATATATATTTTGCAATCCGGAGCCGATTTCCCTTCATCTTATCAAAGGAAGCGAAAATATCTATTTCATGACGAAGCTCAATACATTAAGAAGAGCACAGTGCCACAGATTGCAAATCTAGATGTTCTTTTTCAACCGTTCAAAAACGAACATTGTCTTCTGGAAATTGGCAACTATCAGGGAGCGGATATTCTTTGGCAGCAGTACCCATGGATCATGCAAACAACAGCAACTTTCTCAGCACCAGTCCACATAAATAACCAGTCCGAAAAGTTTAGGTTTTGTTTCATCGACATGGATACCTTGTTTTATGAGGAAATCGCAGAGGAGTGTTATCTGAACGTCCCCATGTACTCATTCGCTGCAGCATCAAAACAATGGAAATGCCACGTAACAGTGGAAACATATCCGATAGAGCAAGTGGACTACCATTTGTTTCCTGATTTATTCGCGGAAACTTTATCCTCCAAGGCAATCCAATCGCTTCCCGCAAACCAGTCGAAAGTGGTCTCCACAACTCCCTATTTTAGAATCATGATCGTGCAAGACAGCAAAAATATAAGGTGGAGTGCTATTCATCACTATGCATTTAGAATTGCACGTGACTCTCAAGATCTAAATCCACAGGTGTACCATCATGTGTGCTATTTGGCAAGCGGAGCAATTCGGAGTAATTCGGTCGGGAATGGCCCTGATAGTTTCCCCTTCGTAATTGAAAGCGTCATTCAAATTGATCATTCCGTGGACACCATTTCCAGAAATAATGAACTAAATATGGTGGGCTGGTCAAGCTCCACATTAGACCATTTGCTAACTAATGGATACTCTCATCCAAACGATGTTCTCATCTGGTCTTCGAATGAATTTGTTTACGACCTTACCTATGGCATAACTGAACGCGACTTCGTTTCTCACGATTTTCATGAGTATTTGTCCTCCTGTGAGCTAACCTATTCTGCAAGGAGTCATTACTTTCTAGACTCGAAGCTTCGGAGCAAACTTCACCAGGGCATACTATTACAACTGGCATTTGTCCATGTGCTGAGGGCAGTAATGGGTAACTTCACCCAGCCACAATACTTTAGCAATAAAAGAACAGAACTTTGCAGCCCAGGTGAAGAGAGATTAGTATTTGTGAAGCCATTGATGGACGGAGAAGAACCAGATTTTAGGGATTTCACGAACGTTTCGACATGGCGTGGGCTGGCGTGTACAACTTCACTTTGGGAACAAACAAGAATTTTATCAACAGTTTGCTCTAATCAATCCACTGTTGAGTCTTCGATTTTTAAGCTGCGGCAGCCGAGGCTTGTCATCTTTCCGGTTCCAGGAAATCTATAATGTGTTTGATCCATACGTATGGCTATGTGTTTTGATGTCGGGTTTGCTGCTAATCTTTGTGATGTATCGTCTCTTCAAAAATTCCGTAGACCACACCAATAGTACAAGCGGACTTAATATCATAGATTACATACTACCACTCATCAAAGTTCTGGTTGAAAAAGGAGATCCATTTCCTGGACTCCTATGCCAGCCACGTCGTTTGAAATGCGTAATCGCTGCATACCTTCTCGCTGGCATTGTCTTGAGCAATGGCTACAAAAACTCTAACGTATATAATATGGTCCTACCTCGCATTATTCAACCATATGAAAGATTACAGGAGCTTACCACTGACAGCTTCAAATTGTACACAACATTTGCAAGGACGAAATATATGATGATGTCTTCGTGCGACCCAATCTCATGTAGATTTGAGGAGCATGTCTGGACATTTCAGGAGAACATTTTTGCATTGTCATATGTGGCTGATGCTTTACGTGCTCAGACAAATGAGAACGGATCCTTTCCTCTGGAGTTACTTCGCAATAATACTCGAATAATTCCGGGTTTGCTAGATTTTGTCAACAAGACGGCGCTCGAATTGAGTGATTTTGTGAGTCGGTATTCTCGGGAACCACATAGTGCGCAAGAGATATATGAAGCAGCGGTAACTATTGAAAAGCATTTCGATGACGTCGTTCCACCGTGGGAAGAAGCGCAACTTAAAAGCTATCTCAGAAATTGCGATAACATTGCGCTTGTACTGCCCGCACATCTCTGTCAAAGATATGCTGCTGAAATGAGCGCATCCAACAAGACAGCACACATGGACATTGGGAAGGAGTCCTATTATAATTTAACTTATTTTATTAGTTTAATTGGATGCACACCTCCGTTCGTTTTGAGAAGAATTGGTGGCGTTCACGCTTCGGGATTGATGAATTGGTGGACTGAGTTTTTGGGAACGGATAAGTATTCGCGGGATGAACAACATGAACCAAGCGCGGCAAAAATAAGCGGTAACGTGGTCGTCATTTTCTGCATCTGGTCAGCCGGCATATTTGCATCAATTTCGCTCTTCGTAATCGAAAGAAAGATTGAAGCTGTTTCTGACGCTTTTGGTTTGGCTGTACTCGCTTTGCAGACGTTTTACAAGGAGATGACAAGAAGGGTCTGGTGGTTTCTTCAACGTGCCAAACAGTTATTTTTTCAGAAAACGACACGTGTACATTTTTTATAAATCAGGATGGGCGTATGTGATGAAGATTTTCGTGGGACGGCTTATTATGATTTTCAGTCGATGTTTTGAGAAAGTACGTGGTCAATTATAATATTTATGAAATATTGGATACATTCACAAATTAATATAAAATGCAAACAAATATTTAAAAAAATAGCAAGTAAATATTCGTACGTTAGCTCAATAAGTCATAGCCAGTTTTTGTCTTAAGAGTTGCTAAAACACTCATTGCAAGCCACAATAACTCTGCCCGTGTTAATGAAATGAACCGGCAATTCAATTTTACCAAATATGATGAGTAAACACTGTGTTTGTCACGTGCCATGTGTACCATTTCACGATATATACGTTGATATTGATGGCTGAAATAAATGTGGTTAATACGTACTTGTTTTGCTTTTAAACGAAAAAAAGTATTTATTTTTAATACTGACGCAAAACTAAAAATTACGGAGTGAATGAATTAATTGCAACAATGGAAGTTAATTCAATGGTATCGAATTCGTGCCGATTTTTTTGAAAAGGTGTAGCTAATGTGAACACAATATATGAAGTTTCTAAACAATCATGTCCACCGGAAATGTCACGCTATTAATGTCTCTGGTTAAGAATCGCAATTATTTAATCTGGGCCGCAGAAGGCTTCACGTCGTACAAAATATTTTGTGTGCCAGCTTTCTCGATGTTTATCAATAGCGTCGACTGCTTGATGAGAATCGCGAATCGGCCGATTAATGGGTATACTGCTGCGATTCGTCGAACTCCATTACATAAATCAGATCGGAGCGGTTGGAGTGTGCTGTGCTGCAGAGATATTTATGGGTTTGGGATTTGTAACATGAGTTATTTGTTCATGGGTCGTGTGTCAAGGTTACACTTATTTGCCGACCTACATTTATGTAATATTTTGTGCTCTCGGAGCAGTCTTTTACATAGTTATATATCGAACAATTCGAACGAACCAGGAACGTTGTAGATAATACGATCACCAAAATTCTCTTAACACTATAAACCTTTAATTATTGTAAGGTAACGATGATTTGTAATTAGTTATAAATTTAATCCATTATCATGTTTAAGTATTCATGTATTATAATTACTTGAATTGTATTCGTCTACATATTCTGCACACATATTAATATTTACGTTATAGTAATCATAGCTCAATTTGAATGGACGGAGTTTATATCAGTATAAGACTCACATGGCAGTGCCCATGCATCAACAATATTTTCATAAATAAATATAATCTAATGCTTTATATCTAATTAATGTATGTATAATGTGACACAATTGGATAAATGAAGAAAAATAAAACTAATAAAGTAGGATAAACTTTGGGTTGGTGGAATAGGTGAATTAGAAGGCTATCGTACTAGGCATCATGCAATTTTAAATTCCTTAACATAAAGGTCGTATTCGAATTGTGAAATGCGTAATACAGCTAATGTATACATTTAGCATATTTGTAATCACAAATGACCGAACAACACAATCAGTTTCCGAGCATGGTTTTGGATTCTACCTTTACTTATTACAAACCCGATAGATACATTTAATACAAACATCACTCTTCCACCAGTAAACCGTAGCATATGGTTTTCTTCAACCAATAATTTCTCTACCTCCATCGCCAGGTGAGTCAAAATGGTGCTGCCGTGACACACTTACAAGGGAGTCGCAAGCATCGACGTTCGCCAAATGCGATATGAATTTGCCAAGTTACCAATTTTGGGGTGCTAAATTCAATTCCGGCGTCAAAAATCCCGTATAGGCATATGTACAGTATATGCAGTAGGGTACGCCCTTGCTTTATACATGGTATCGGTAGCCCAGTCCTCAACAATTTTCATCACTTTTTAATACGATGGGGAAATTCTTTGTGAACATTTTTTGTCATTACATCATGCCACAAATGCGTCTCCTTGTTACGCAGTGGCTCTTAGAAGGGTAAGCTCTCGGAAAATACTAACGATTTTATGACGAATGATGAATGCATTTGCCGAATATAATTCACATGTATTTGGGGTATACCACTACTGTGTATTTGGGATATATAAAAGTGGGACAAAAGTACCTACCCAACTTTATATGCTGTACACATGCCCATACGGGATTTTTGACGCCGGAATTGAATTTAGCACCTAAAAATTGGTAACTTGACAAATTCGTATCGTATTTGGCGAACGACGATGGTTGCGGCTCCCTTGTTAGTTCAGCGAGTGAGGATACGATTCACGAGTACGCCGGCTACACTCACTCCACAACGCGTAATGCCCAATACTATTCTAACAACCTTTTCCGCACATAATGACGCATTTCGGAAATACACCAACATACCACTCCAAATATGTCCTACAGTTCTGAGAAAGCAGGATTGCATCGCCACCAGATATATGTTGCACCAATTTTCACAACTCCATACCCCTACACTACCTGCAATCATGCTTAAGTACAAGAGCAATATAACATAGGCTTGTTGGATGTTCAAGGATTCGGATGGTTGATCATTGACTTCTTGAGTGATCATCCTAGGACTTATAGTGTGCAAAATGATGTACCTGTAGCGACTCCAGGTATTCCCAATGTTTCCAACCTCATTTACCAATCTAATTAATTTCACTTGATCTAGAATCTTGAAACCGATACCTAACCGGTTGTTGGACCCACTCTGATCCATTGCCGCAAGAAATCGCTTGAATCTAGTCTGCATGTAACCGTTGGAATACGCGTTCCAGTAGTATATCTTTGTTAGGAACACTGGTTCCACAAATTTCTCTATCTGTCTCTTTGCAAGCATTGTTAAGACGGGGTTCAGAAATCTTGCCAAATCTTTTGTATCTCTAAGTTTGTGATCGCTCTTCAGGAGGACGAATCGATCAATTGTCGGTAAGTATCGGGTATGATATTCGATACTGCTCCATCCTGAATAAATGTATCTTAAATTCTATCCAAGCGGAACCTCTCCCCCCTTAAATATTGTTAGAACCAAATCTGTTGTATTATGAGCAGCTGATATAAATCGCAATCTACTTACTAGTTGCTTCAATGCAATCAATTGTGTAGTGGATTTGATGTGACCGTGGACCCTGTTAATTTCCCAAAGTTTGAACAGTTGTGTCCCGGTTGTGTAATCAGTGATCAGTGGAAATGAGCCACTAGAAATTGTTTTGTCAAGCAGCTGTGTCTTGTTTTCTGGCAGACCTCTGGGTTCTCCTGTTTTGACAACAATTGAATACATGGCAGATGTGTATAAGTTACGTACGATCATCGTGCCTAGCATCCAAGTAGTAAGTGGAAGTGCATGTCCCCACTTTTCGCCGTCGCCTTGTTCGAGGAAGATGCTAGTCGTCCAGAATATCCCCTTATATGTCCTGTCTACAATCCAAACCTTCTGCACACGACGTAGACCCCAAATTGAAATTGCGGTAAGTACAAGGAGCAGCCATGACGATACTTCCAGTGGACCAAGTATAAATGTGACTACGTCCGTTTTTAACTCCCCGTGTCCAGCTAATCCATAATACTCGTCCTTCCCCAGCACAACCGAAAACCGAAGATAGTCAAACTGGACTCCGAAAGGAAGCGGAGTACCGACTTGTTCATCCATGAGCGCGTAATTGATATCAACTATATCTGCAACACTCATCCGAAGCAAGCGACTTGAATTTAGAGTGGAGATGAACATTTGCATGACGCAGTAATGCTCGTCGCGCGAATATCGTATGTGCATAAGCATATCCATTTTCTGGCCTATGAACGCTTCGCACTCATCAACATTTTGTTGATTCCAAGTCGGACGCATTTGCATATTTGTTTCCTCCCCGAGTTGGTAAATGGCGTCAATGTCCAGTTCCGGCGGAGTGATGGATAAAGGCAGAAGCAATATAAATGCATCTGTGTTTTTGTACTGGAAACGAAAATTCACATACTTCTTGCGGTCAATGGAGACCTCACATGAGAAGCAACCCATGAACCAGTTTAGCCTTGTCGAATTGCTTCCATGTGTCCCGAGAAACAAGATAACCAGCTTTGACGTGGATACTGACATAGGCAAACGGACAAGGTAGTTAAATGTACGATCAGGTTGGCATCTTTCAGATGTCAGAATCAGAGCACAAATAAAGTTGGGTCCAATCCATTTTATCCCAACTCCGTAATTTGGCGAATTCATGTACTCGTGCTCGATAGCAAATGGGATTGAACACGAGGAACTAGACATGTATAATACTTTATCCGAATTGCCAGCAATAACATCGACCCGACAAGTGCCGGCGAATTTGCTCGCAGAAAAGATTCGGAAGTACAACGGTCCAAGTGATAGATTATGGGAGAATGGTGAAATGCTATTCAGTTTGGGAGAGTTTTCAGTTGCGAAAGGCATATTAAGTAGGCAAAGTCGTAGTATGCAAAAAGAAAATTTGTTGTGTCGTTCCGCTTCGGGATTTTTGTAGGAACGTTGAATAAAGAGGAAATGGCACCGTTATTTGACATGATTTAAAAAAAAATGATTTAGCAGTCATTCCGCTGCACTTCCTCCAAAGATGTAGATTTGTACCAACTGACAATTAGTCGCCGAAAGGGTGTCAAAGAATACAATGCTAACCAGTTATGAACAAAGTCACTAACTTGATTTAAAAAATCCCATTTAGTGCCGCACCACTGTCCTTGGAACATGTGGCAATATATCGTTCCCACCAAAATAAACAGGAATATTTCGGAATGATGTTTGTGTTTGTAAAATCGCAATGACGTAAAAACTAACGGGGTCAGAACATGTAACGGAAATATAAGCCTTTAGAACATTGTACAGCAGAGTAATCAAATTGCTTATCGGATCGGTCAGCCCTACTTTCGAATAACGTTCATTACAAATTGTACCGCTAAATTTAATTTAATTATATGCATTAAACAAATTAAATAGTACAGACCAAGAACTAGAAATTTACTTTCAATCAATTCACATAATTTTTAATATCAATTATTAGAGCCATTATGCACATTTCCTTTAATTGCAAGAACTAGGCGCGGTACATCGAACGATTCAAATGAAAGTTACTATATGACGGATAATATAATTGAATATTAACAATTTGGGCGGTGCAATGAATTACGCGGAGATAAAAATCGTGCAATGTTTCCATTTCATAATTATCTACAAAAACAAATTATATATTTATATCAATTGTACTTTAACCGGTATTTCAACGTTGCGGCCGGTACGATTGCTTCAATATTCAGTAAAATTATTAGGATTGCCCGTGTCGACAATGCCGGCTAAAACCATTCATTTCCTGCTGAAGCTACTTTAATCACATGGCATGAGAATAACCATGTGTGACCATATTTAACACCATTAATTGTCTCACAACCTGTAGAAATGGCATCAGTTACTTATGATCATGAACACTGGCCACAAACACATCCCATCAAATTCATGATTTTTGGTACAAAATACATGCAAGCATGAAAAACATAAAGCCGCTTTACTGAAGCGAGGCTGGCTTTGTTGCTGTCCAAAGGAAATTAGAAGCTTATTGCATTGGGCAGATAGTGCATACTGCTTATTTCCTACAAGCAAGCAACACAAACTGACAAGTTTTACGTCAGCTGTGTATGTTTTGGTGTGTGTGTTGCATGTATTGTATTTCATTTGTTGTTGGTTTTGTCCAGTTGGTATTCTGAATACACAAGTGTTCTTTACGTATTGAATAATTAAAATAGTTATTTATATATTGTTGATTATTATTTTTTCAATTTAATATACAGTTACATTAAGACTGGTGAATTGTACTTGTATTTAATGGTCCAAAGTAATCCAATGCTGAGTTGTAAGTGGTAATTTTACGCTGTCATTGTTATCGTTGGGACCTTGAATGTTTGTCAATAAATTTCACAGTCATGATTAAATAATACACCTTCAAGTTTTATTTTAATTGATATAAAATCACAGAATATGTCGGCCCGCCTTCGTGATCGTCGTCACCACTGCCTTATCTGTTGGAGCCCGTGTTGCCAGGATGGAAACGGCGAGGATATTAACACTTATCCGGAAATCAGTGGCGCGTTTGGAGGTGGAGATGCGTTAAGGAAACATCTGAGTCACTGGTTTGTTCTCCGAAAACTACTGGAGGTTCCGGAGAATTGGTGCAAAAATGTGTTGAGGAGGATGTATAACCCGAAGTGAATTGAAGTGGAGAACGGTGGTGGTCCCGTATCCTGGTTCAAAATTTGCCCGGAGTGTTTGTCCACGTTTGTCACGGAGGCTTGGCAAGTTCATGAGCAGATTTTAAAGCTGGAGGAGAACATGAGGGAGATCCAGGCGGAGGTGAGGAGGAGGATCCAGGAAAGTCGCGGACGGTCCGGTTACGAGTGGGAGATGTCATTATTGTTGTTGAGATTAGGGAGATGGTGGCGCCTGGTATACTTACTAACTGTCCATCAATTAATTAATATTAATAATAATAATGTATTATATTAGTAGTAATAATTTGTGCCTTGGCATTACAATATCTTAATTACAGGAATTGGCGAGCAGCTGGAAACGGCCAATCATTTGGATGATTCGGATGTCTGCTTCGAATATAACCCGGATGACGCCAACTGGAGTCCGGAGGAGCAGGATGTCAAATATGACCCTAAACCGGAAATGAAAAAGATACAAGTTTCCAAGAAGCGGAAACGGCTTAAGCGTTTGATCCCAAAGAAGGAGGTGCCATTATCCTGTCAAAACTGCTCTTGTCCACCATTTGCCTCGTTCGAGGATCTACAAACTCACTTTGACCTTCATACAGAAAGAAGTCGTGCCAAGAATGAGGCGAATGGTGACCCCCAGCAGGACAAACTGAATTGTGTCCAGTGCACTTATCCAGCCCATGACGCCACGGAACTGGAGCTTCACATGATAAGCCGCCATCCCAAACTAAAGCTGTACCAGTGCCCACTGTGTCCGAATGCGATGGTCTGGACTGAAATGCGGAGACACTTGAGACTCAGGCACGGCTCCCCGGAAGAAGCGGAGAGTGTGACCGTCTTCAAGGACTCGCTTCTAAAATGTAACAAGTGCGACTTCAGGGCAACTCTTCCGACACATCTCACATTTCACCAGAAGCGCCATGAAAACATGGAGGCGACACCGGCAGTGACGATGGAAGTAGATGTTCAGCGGTGTGGGGAATGTGGAGTGATTTTTCCCTCCAAGAAGAAGCTCTTACTTCACGTCGCAAATGCGCACCGGAAGACACATCGCTTCATTTGTGACGAGTGCGGAGCAGGATTCCAGTTCCGGAAGCGACTGGCAGATCACAAGATAATTCATGATAAGGGTACGGTAAAGCCGTGGGTTTGCCATGTGTGTGGGGTGGACTTTGGAAGACATCAGCATCTACTGCGACACTGCCGTAATTATCATCCCGAGATGGATTGGTGGGCAAGTGGAACCTCAGGTGGGGGAGGTGAAGGCGCTGAAGGTGGTAAAATTTTCAAATGTCGCCACTGTGACCTCACATCACCCTTCAATGCGATTATCAGGAAGCACGTGCAAACTCACAAGGAGGAGAGCAAACATCGTTGTGATCAATGTGGAAAGTGTTACATGACAGCGCAAGGCCTAAAGACGCACATACAAATTAAGCATAATGAGAACGGAACAAAATATGGTTGTCCCCATTGCTTCAGGGAATTTCCGAGCAAGGAGTACGTGAGGAGCCATATAAAAAAATATTGCAAACTGAAGGATTTGACGCCACAGTTGGGAAATGTTGCAAAATCGCCAAGTACTGAAAATTCGATTTGATTTTTTATTTCATGTTTTTCTTTGTTACATAAAGAAAACAATTAAAAAATTATATGAAACCGAAATGTGCGATTTACTGCAAAATAAAACGTTCCAATTACATGAACAGCAGTCATTACAAAGAAAGAACAATAATGTACAGTATCAAATTTTGTCACTTCAGTAAACGGTATTATCGATTTATGATTAAGTAATTCATTTTTAACCTTAAAGTTGTAAATTGTTTTTAACGGATATCACCAATTTTAAACTAAATCATTTGTTTAATTAATTTATATCTTTCAGATTGTTCCTGTGTACATTGTGATTTCTACAATACATGTTAGTCGCATAACTACGACAATAACAAAGAAAACGTAAATTGATGGAATAAACTTAAATTGAGGGTGAAATTGCAGAAAGGAATAGTATGCGGTCGGTTAGATCGAATTGCTGAAATGAAAATGAGAAATGGTGGTTTGGTCATACGGTCATGTATAGTGCAATGTTTATTTAAACCATTATTTAATTATTATGATGCAGAAGGCGTTTGTTGATGAATTTGATCTATCCTTACTCATTTTCATTAATATGTTAAGTAGAAAAACGTGCAGCAGTTAGTGCCAGCGTTGTAACCTCTCGGCACTTCAATCATGCAAGGCGCGATTTATGCCACCTTGTTAACGTTTGATAAAATTGATTAGATTCATGAGTTGATAACCCCAAAAATCCGCTTATATAAGTTCGATTTGGATGCATAAAACTGCATAAAACATTAATTTTAGAAAAAAACAATCGTTTATTGGATATTTGTATAGGTAACTATGACGGAGAATAATTGACTTGCAAATGAACTCTACCACCCGAAATATCATGAATTGTATTCCATCTCACTTAAATTCATAACCAAATTGGTTGTAGATTTCAAAGGCAGGGAAGACCCGGCACTTACGTTGGAAAGGAAATATATTCTAATATTTCGATTTCATAGCGTCTTACCGGTTGGGTTCAGCCAACGATTCTGCGCCATATAAAAATCATTGTCAGTACTGGGCTCTGGAATTGGTTGCCCAATTTGCTTCAGGTGGCAAATGGGTTCCGTTCAGTGGAAAGCGGGTTCGATAAAATAGAAAAGCCGGATTTGAGCGAAAATACACAACTTTTATTTTGGTTACTTCTGGGTTGTATTGTATTCGCAACGTTGTCGTTTATTGCTGAAGTTAGACTGCAAGCCGCTTGGATAAGACGGGCGATTGGTTGTGCATGTAATAGATGTGTGATGTATATATTTTGAAATATATAACTTGGGAAAGATCACACCATAACATTAACAATTCAGATCCTACTCCTTTTCATCCACAACGAAAATGTCAATGGGTAATAGAAATGTTAAGCAAAATATGAAACCAGCCGTCATCATGCGTTTGCCTAGTGAGAAATGGCGTGGTAGAATTTAGAGTAATTGCACGGTGTTTGTATGAAGAGATTCGAAGTTTCAATAGGAATCAATGTTAAAATGTAGCGAATTGAAAACATTTCCGAGACAATAATCTTTTCAAAAATGAAATTTGAATTACCAAGCCAGTACATTGGATAGCAATGTAAAAGCAAAATACAATTACCAAACAATTTCCAATGCGAACCGTGGGTTATCGTATTAAGAACACGATGTAATAGCTTTCACTAAATATGTAGAATAAACGACAACGTGAATTTAGAGCTTCCAGTAGCTGGCATTGAAGATTACCTTCATTGGAATACGTGGTATCGTCAATTTGTTCTGATGCAAACTAGTGCAGAAGATATGTATTTAGCCATCACCCATGCATACATTTAAAGTTGCAGTAACCATAATTTGTTGTGTAAATTTAACGCAAAATAAAGCTCACAATAGAGAAGTTGAATAAAAATAAAACATTAGAAATTAAACAAAATTTAAACTTTCACTTACTGAAACTACCTCGTCAGCTGAGATTCTAGAATAGCTCAAGAAGCAATAACAACGGCATTTGATAGCTTAATTCATAAAAATTTCCGGGATATTTTAAGCAAGGGCAGCCAATTATGTGGTCGAGTGTTGGTTTAAGTGTGCTTTCTGTACGTTTCAAACAGGTGCTAATTATTCCAACACGCGAGTGGTATAGAACCGTCATGATGTAGGAGCGAATGTTATGTATTAGCTTTCATAGCTGCGTTGTCGTCATAAAAATTCATTTTCAAAATAAGCAATTCTTGTATATACGTACTTCATCATTTATTGTCCATAGCGTAATGTTGCTCTGGTAATGTATAATGTGCTGTGGTTGAACCTATTCATCTTATTTAATCATTCGTTAAAAAAATTAGGTATATGAAAAAGCTATTGACTCAGCATTTGCAAGTCTTTAGATTTCGGAATGTGAACAAAAATACGTATTGATGTACTGAGTACTTACATAAGTTTCTTGCTGCAAAAAATAGCGAATTTTAATATTTACTATTTTTACTTCAAAATGCTGGATATGTAATTTAGATATACATTAAATATGAAGTCGAACATTTCAATTTATTTTTCAACAATTTGCGACTTTATCTAACTATTTTATCGCTTTATTAGCTAGCTACAAATTCCAATAGTTTGTCAACAATGCAGAGTTAGTAGCTAGTCTGTTTTCAAAAGCTTACATTCATTTCAGATGTGGGGATCGGCGTCAACAATAATAATAATACATTGTTCCGCGGGCAAACTTTGTTTTTTCCCAGATATGTTCCGACGTAATAAAAACAATGACTGAAATTACAAACCACTTCAAATACTTTCATCGTGAACGCCACTTCACTACGCCGCTTATGAGCTCTAATAAATTTTTATAGCATTTAATCCAACTTAATTCCAAAGTTTTAGTCCAATCTAAATTTAAATCAGGAACTAGATGTATTCGTAACTTTTGAGTTAATATATTTAAATGTCAGCATTATATTTATCTCCAAGAATCCATTGTGCAATAGAGAAGGTACTGGTATTTTCCAGTAATTTCAAAGACGACGACGTCACGACGAAGAGTAAAATACATATGTATACTTTATTTCTGAGCAATATATCATCAGTGTTAATCCATATACTACTGGATTTTATGCAAGGATATGTCCCACTGTGAATCCCGACAAAACTGTTAAAAGTTGCGTAATCACTACAAATAATTCACAGAAAAAAGTTACGATTTCCCAAAACATAAAATTGCTAGCTTAATATAAAGCTTTACTTTTGAATCAGGCATTTACTCAAAGCCATTTATAGAAATCATTATATTCAGTCCATTAATCTACCACATGAACCACATCAGTACACTGTGTCAATCAATCATATGCTACTTTCTACAATTTTAAACCAAAGTGATTAATATATGCAACGGAATATATAGAATTGTTACATAAATATATTGGCATCGTAAAAGTAATTATACTGTCGCCAAACATTGGTGCCTACATGTGAGAAATTGAAACTTATCGAATACAAGTTTACTTGCGTTTTGGAAGTATTTAACATCCGGGTTATAAATTTATATTATGTATTAGGCACTACGTTCTAAGTTGCATTGGAAACTATATATATGTATCCGTTAGAAATATTGATAGGCTTGGTCCTCAAGTCTGCATTTCTGTATTGGAATTAATAAGCTTCTGAACAAAAATAACATGGCTACACCTTTGTCTTGGAAAGCATTCCAAATGCATAACTTCTTATTTGGGAAGACTTTATATTCCCACAAACTATCCATGTCTGTTGAGGAAGAACGGTTTAACGTGGAACGGAATACAAGAAAATTGGGACCTTTCATTTGTGGAATGTCAATCATGCTTGCCGTTTGCATCCTGAGTTTTGTCATTGTCTGGAAGTACCTAGTGGATCAAAATACGACACCTTTGGAAACAGCTCTGATCAACTTGTTGTTGGGATGTTGGCTTCTCTTGGCTCTTGGTCTCAACTATGTCGTCACTGCACATGGCCTCTACCTGTTTGAGGATGCGTTTAACCAGCTCTGTAATTATGATCGAATATTAAGGCAGGACAACAGGATACTTGGCTACGCTTCTGATCTATCTGCTAGGACTATTCTCCTTACGGGTTGGTACATACGACATGAAAACGGTACTTTTTTTGTGGTCATCATCTAATGCAATACTCAATTATTCAGAATTTCAGAAGTTGCTATGTGGGCGTCCTCTGGATCTGCTTGGTTTGTCTATGAATCTTTTCGTTTTGTTTGAGTATTGTTCCGGAATCACGTTTGGCGTAGCGGCCGTATCAGGCAACATTGATCCAATATATGAAGTATTTAAATTTTCAAATTCGGTGGACATTTCCAGGTACGAATTCATCCTTTTCAGATATGTACTAATGTATTTTGGAATTACAGAATTGGCCAGAACAGCCAATATATTCTTTTTGCCCACAATCTTCGGGTTTGCAATATTTACGAATTGCTTGAAACTTATAGCGAGACTACGGTTGAATGAAAGAGCTGTGCGGCGCTTCCTGGAGCTGCATTGTATAAATCAGTTTGTGGCTGAGGGATTTCGCTGTGCTGCTGGTCAATTAATGGGGTTTCATAATTGGGGTGATTTCTACATGGTCCGTATGTATAGGTTGGAAATTCATGCCCACAACTTTGTATATACTAATGTGTTTGGTTGCTGTGGTTACATATATCGTGATCTCTCAAACACTTCCCAAACTTGTGCGTTGTCGTGAATATAGCACGTATTTAATACAAGTTCGTTGGCGGAGAATGTGCGGCGGAATTAAATGGCCATTTAAGTTGGTATTGTTGAAAAGGGTAATGAAAGCGCAGAGGCCACTCACATTCTATTACGGTTGCGCGGCGTTTGACGAGGACACAAGCACGAACTTCTTCAGTAATATTCTTGATAATACTATTAACATAATTCTATTAACGCTCTAAATTGAACAATTTCAAGCGGGTAATGCAAATGTCTGTATATGAACTTAGTAAGATTATGCTAAAAAAAGTAATTACAAAACACATAAAATGCTATCTAGTATGATCCATATAATGGACATTTTATATCATTTGGGCATTTAGTCACGCGCAGAACTAAATTGTTGCATTTCATTAATTACGGTTTGTAAGTAGGCGATACCCTACCTAATTTTGTTTAAACGGAATTGTCCAATCTAAACAGTCATCGCAAACTAAATGTATTCCCGTCATGGACTTTAAATACGATTTGCAAGTTTAATGTTACATACCACAATTAATCCTGCGCACAAACGAGCAACACAATGTTCTTCAGATATGCACTTTATAAAACAATTAACGTAATTCTGCTGATATTAAATATACTAATATCAAGCAAAGAAATGAAGGATATGACGTATGCCGATCTCGCCCCCTACTTACTTTGCTTGGTTCGTAAATAATGATGACCTAACTGGAACATGTTTTACTAATTGCAAATTAAAGTAACGGCAATAAAAAATCACAAATCATAGTTCATTTTACATTCCAACTACCTAAGCCAACTTCCCTTTCGGCAACCCCGATTAAGGAATATAATCATATGGTACCGTGATTGTACCGATCCAGGTTAGGATTTATCAAGTATTAGTTATGTAGGATAACACACTCCGGTTAAAGGAAGATCAGCGTCATATATTTACTCACATATTTCCAATAATATTTCATCGCCACTGGCATGATTAAGTTACGGGTCGACGAGTATGAAAAATGATTCTGAGTCATTTTACAGCATCACGTTTAAGCGTATTTCATTTATGCCGCTCCGATATTTAAAAAATGTAAGTTGCTCTAATTGAAATGAATAGGTATCACAAATAGTGGGTTTCAAACATCTCCAAAGAAACGAGCTGAAATCTCATTGATAAAAAATTGGACTGATGCTTTGTATTCACTATTGACTTGAATACAGAACCAGGCATTCTTATTGGAACATATTATGCTCACATTTCTGTGGAAACATTGGTGGTGAAAGTATATCGTTTGAAGTTGCCCGCAGACACAATATGCTTGAGTTTCAGTATAATTTCCTTGTGGAAAATACAACACACAAGAAAAAGAATTCTCGCTCTCAATTGTAAAAGACCGTAAAAGAATTACATTCATCAACAACTATCATGACTACCCCGTTGACGTGGAAGTCATACGCGTTTCTCAATGGTGTATACAGGAAGCTTCTGTATCCCCATAAGGTTTCGATGAATATGATGGACGAGCGTTTCCAAATAGACATAATTTATCAAAATTGGCGCCACCCTACAGTGTAATGGGAGTAATATCTGTTGCAGTTATTTTGGATTTCGGGGTCGTTTAGAAACATATCGTGACTACAGGTACGACACATGTGGAAACGGCATTGCTGAGTTTAATTATGAGCTACTGGTTTTTATTTTTTTAGTCTCTTTACTGCAGACACAATACAGTATAGTCTATTATACACGAATTAAGCATAACTCCAGGCTTTGAGTTGGAAAATCCGAAACCGGTCTCAGATTGAGGATATCTTCAACGCTGTAAAAATGGTACACACATCAATTTAACAAGGGAATTGAAATCAGTAAAACACACTCATGGGGCTAGCGGTCCACACGTTAGTCGGGGGCTCGTGAAACTTTGCATTTATTGGTTTCAGGACAAGTCCCATTGCTGAGAGAAATACAAGAAAAATCTATAAGAGTGGAGAGCGGGTTAATCAGCTCTAAAGATACTCTATACGAAACGACATGATAGGCTGGTTTGACTTCCCATTACATAATGGTATTAACCAAATTAAAAATATATTCATCCAATCGGCGGCCGATTATTGTTGCATATGTTATTAGTACGAAGTACATGCTCCAAATTATTTTATCGTTGTTGGCGTGGGCCTTAGAATACCGCTGAATACTCAGCAACCCAAAAGGTGAGAATATATAAATCTTATGAATAGGTATAAACATGTCATGCTGCTCACAGTAGACGGATTCGGTTGACAGAGCCCAATCCACTTGAAACTTTGCATAATTTAAGATGTGGCAGCCGAAACTAAACCTGTTAAGTTTCGGCAAGCTGGATCCGGAGCTATTAGAAAAATGCCACATTCCACAGCTATATCTTGCATTGTCAGGCAACATAACATCCGGAAATTGTATAGAGGAACAGCTCAGAAGTCCAAAATTGTGATTTTTTATTTCCTCAATTTTTGTAAATATGAAAACGAGAATTTCATTCAATGCGAAGTAATTAGCATATGCTGTATGCTAGTTGATTGCTAACGTTAACTAGTCTACATTAGCCGCTAACCCAACATCAACAACGGTTGGAATTTCAAATGCAAATAACCATTGGTCAGATTATACCTAAAAATAAACATTTATATGATGGTATTGTTATGATCATACCATTTGTCGAGAAAAATACATGCATATGTCGGCCATATAATAATAAGGTGGTCGAGGAGCATACATTTTTTAAGTATTACAAATTTAAAATCATCAGCATACCATTAGTAGATTCAAACACTATACGCCTTAATTGCCAATCTGATGAATATATTTTAACACATTACAGCTTGATAAGTTGTGAAATCCGCTTCAGGTATATCAATAAATTTTTAACTCATAGATTCCGAGATGTACCAGAAAACATTATCCATTGTACATCGATCCAAAACTCGGTTTGATATTGCATTGTTAGTATGACCTTACATAAATGCACGGATTCATGTAGATGAACTAATCTATCAAATGATGACATAAAATTATGGTCTAACGGGCAGCTTTTGTGTTTAAGTTCAAGCAAGTTCAATACGTTGCACGAGGCGACCAGAACGAAAACATTTTAATTATTAATGTTTTAGTGGTGCCATCATATTGGCGCTACCTAAATATTCTCTTACCAACTAATGAACTCAAACAATATTATTTCTGCAACTATTGTCTAGTTTTCCACTCTCGTCGCATCCTATGTCAGCTGCCAAGACTGTCACGTCTGAAATACTAAATTCCTATAAGTACTCCCGAACTTACAATATCTGTGATCGAATACATTCAAACGCCTTGCACCAAACGAAAATCTTAACTAAGCGTCACACATATCTCCGGTCACTGAAATCATAGAAACAGAAATATAGGAAAGCATAGTATTCCGTGTTCACGGACAAAAAATTAGGTTGAAATTGGATCGTTCGTATAAGTATAAATGCACGGATTCAGACCGTTTCACTATTCAACCAAATGATGATATACAGGGAGATTACTACCTGGGAGATTTGGAGTTTCAGTTCAAGTAAGTTCAATAGAATGCACGAGGCGACTAGAACAAAAACATTTTAATAATTAATGAATTTTTGGTGCCTTCATATTGGCACTACCTGAATGTTCTTCAACCGGCTAAAGCACGCCAACAATATTACTTGTACACGTAATGCCCAGTATTCTTACTTCGACGGTTCCTATATCTACTGAAACGAGAGAACAATATAAAACTCCAAATTCCCGAAAGTAATATATGCATTCCAAGATAGAATTTTCATCAGAACGCACAGTTCAATTTCAAATGTATTAAAACTTCTGAAATCCAGAACAACCCAAACAAAAATAGGTAATTAAAGCAACTACTTCGTTAAGTGGGCCTCCAAAACTCTCCAGTAATGAGTAAGTAACAGCTACAATAAGAAGGAATTAATGTACACATATAATGAAATGCTGTCAGAAATATCCACAGGAACCACATTCCATTTACGTTCAAAACCTGGAAAGTTCTACAGTTCAGCTGCAGGTTCAAATCCGTCCTAAAACTGCCCGCGGTTATGTACCATTTTATCGAGTACACTTGAAATTATCTTTTTAGTATCTCAGATGAATGAAACAAATGCAATATTGATGTATTAGCATTTGCAACGACTAGAGTGTGCAAAATAAAAGCCGCATAGCCACACCTTGTGGCAATGTATATTTTGACAGGCAGGAATAGAGAGTTTTCGGCTGGAAACCAAACGCCAACACAAATTCCATGTGCAGGTTCGCCAAATATTATTAGAAAGCAAAACAATACCGCTAAAAAATTGCTCCTGTTTTAATTCGAACCGCCGTCTCCAAATACGCACTGACATTGCTGTTCTGTGAACTGAATTGCGGCATATACGTTTCTGCAAATACGTTTCCTGCATACCCATTTTGGCCGCAGTGTAAAGATTGACGAAGTTCTTTCACTGAAAATTTCGATATACATTTTGATGAAGGAACCAAGTGATTCAGAATATTAAGAAATTGGAAACATGAAATTAAACTCGGCGTAATATTGTTGCAGCGACAAAACAGAATAAGCTCGTAATAGACCTTAGTTGTTTTCCTGATGCTTGTACGGTACCATCTAATATGACTCTAGCAGGCAATGTCTAAATTAGGTAGTATCAATATTTTCAACATAATTAATTTCGTCATTTATATTGTTAAGTGCTGAAACGATTTCGTCATGCCATACCACGTACGTGATACTACCAAAAAAGTTGGATATTTCTTAAATTAGTCTGCACAAGAAATAATAGACTAACTTTCTATTATGACTTGCGACAAGCATAATTTCAGTGCGTCCTGACATTGCACAAAGGACATTCTGTGTTCCGTCACATGCGTTGTCCTGGTATTCAGTTTGACTAATTTACTCCAATAACGGCATGAATATTCCTATGTAATGTATTTGTGTTCAACAGCAAAAAATCAAGGTCATCCGTCTTTCTGACATTTCATTCGACAAATACGGGAAATTGCCAATTATTATGTATGTATTTATGTTATTTATGAAGTATCATCAACTTAAATTACTATCAAAATTGCTGCAATCAAAATGATATATAGAATTTTAGTTGCATATTAGAGTAAAACAACAACAAAATCAAATAAATTTGCAAATATAGAACCTGAGTAGATGGACTGGGTAGCGTGGCATACTTCACGTGAATATACAATTAAAATTACGATGTTTTAAAAACGTCAGATTTGGAATTATAGCAACTTATTTTTGAAATTGGCAACAATCCAACACAGCAATACTAGAAATCATCTACATCATTACTACATCAATCATTGTCTCCACAAGCATAAATCCTAATTTCTAATCAATAATCTATGGTGTATGGAAGTGCCTAAATCTAAGAACAAAATACGAACTATGCTAATAAAGCTTAGCAATTGGCGAAATCATATGCGGAGTGATGTACAAAAAAACTATTTAAATTTGCTGCATGATAAAATATGAGTCGAGGTAGTATCGTTTGTATCATCACAAATGCAGGTGTACAGGTCGGCCAGCATACAAACAAATACCAAAACATACTATCCAACGCTTAACGATGAAATTGTGGTGGATATTGGATCCGTCGTATGAACAAATATTCAAGGATTCAGGTCGATCAACTATTCCTTCAAGTCACGATATCCATACACGGTACTACCTGGTAGTCTTTAGAGCTTAAGTTCAGATAAGTTCAATACGTTCCTCGAGGCGACTAGATCAAAACATTTTAATAATTAATGAATATGTGGTGCCATGATTTTATTATGATGATGACAGTACTGAAATGCTTTCATATCGAATAAAGCATGCCAACGATGTTATTTGTATAACTAAGGTCTACTTTTCTAACCTGGATGCCTTTTATGTCTTCTGCTAGGACAGTACAATATGAAATACTAATGTATCATTTGGAATATATGCATTCTAAGCTAAAATCCGCATAACAACACACTGTTCAGTTTCAAATGTATTGTGAGTTTGGATCCCACAAGTGATCCTGACGTGAGTGTAAATTGGGCGACAACTTATTGAATATTAGCCCCAGATATTGGAGATTATCAACTTCATATCATATAATCAGCTGTAAGGAATCAAATCATTGAGCCAAAATGTCTACTACTTTGACGCTTATGACATATTCTTTAGTCGCCTTATCCATACTTTTTATGCAGTCCATTGCTAATTTCGTTCCATCTTACGAATGGAAGCAAAAATATCTATTTCATTACAAAGCTCGATACATTAAGAAGAGCACAATGCCCCATATTGCAAATCTGGATGTTCTTTATCAGCCGTTCAAAAACGAACATTGTCTCCTAGAAATTGGGAATTATCAGGGGGCCGATATTATTTGGCAGCAGTACCCATGGATAATGCGAACAACGGCAACATTCTCAGCACCAGTCTACATAAATAACCAGTCCGAAAAGTTTAGATTTTGTTTCATCGGCATGGACACCAAGTATTATGAGGAAATCGCAGAGAACTGTTATCTGAACGTGCCCATGTACTCGTTTGCTGCATCATCAAAACAATGGAAATGCCACATAATAATGGAAGCATTTCCGACCGAGCAAGTGGACTACCATTTGTTTCCTGATTTATTCGCGGAATCTTTATCCTCCAAGGCAATCCAATCGCTGCCCAAAAACCAGTCGAAAGTGGTCTCCACAACTCCCCATTTTAGAATCATGATCGTGCAAGACAGCAAAAATATACGGTGGAGTGCTATTCATCACTGTGCATTTAGAATTGCACGTGACCCTAAAGATCTAAACCCACAGGTCTACCATCATGTGTGCTATTTGGCAAGCGGAGAAATTCGGGGTAATTCGGTCAGAAATGGTCCTGACAATTTCCCATTCGTAATTGAAAGCGTTATTCAAATTGATCATTCCGTGGACAGCATTTCTATCAGTAATGGACTTTATATATCGGACTGGGCAGGCTCTACATTAGACCATTTGCTAACTAACGGATACTCTCATCCTAACAAAGTTCTCGTCTGGTCTTCGGACGAATTTGTTTACGACCTTTCCCATGGTATAACTGGACGCGACTTCATTTCTCACGATTTTCATGAGTATTTGTCCTCGTGTGAATTAACCTATTCTGAAAGTAGTCATTACTTTCTAGACTCGAAGCTACGGGGCAAACTTCACCAAGGCATAATATTACAACTGGCATTTGTCCATGTGCTTCGAGCAGTAATGGGTAACTTCAGCCAGCCACAATATTTTAGCAATAGCAAAACAGAACTTTGCAACCAAGATGAAGAGAAACATGAGTTTGTAAAGCCATTGCAGGATGGATACGGCCCAGGGTTTACGTTTAAACCCCACTCGTATACACAAACTTTTCGACATGGCGTGGGCTGGCGTGTGCTACTTCACTTTGGGAACAAACAAGAATTTTACCAGCAGTTTGCACTAATTAATCCATTGTCGAGTCTTCGATTCTTGAGTTGTGGAAGCCGAGGCTTGTCATCTTTCCGGTTCCAGGAAATGTATAATGTGTTTGATCCATACGTGTGGATATGTATTTTGACCACAATTTTGCTGCTAATCTTTGGGATGCATCGCATCTTTAATAATTGCGTAGACAACGCGAAGAGCACCAGGCGTCTACCTATGATAGATTACGTACTCCCACTCGTTAAAGTTCTGGTTGAACAAGGAGATCCATTTCCTGGACTTCTATGTCAAGCGCATCGTTTGAAATATGTAATCGCTGCATATCTACTCGTTGGTATCGTATTCAGCAATGGCTACAAAAACTCAAACGTATATAATATGGTACTACCTCGTATTATCCGACCATATGAAAGATTACACGAGCTAACCAGTGACAGCTTCAAACTGTACACACAATTCGCAAGGACAAAGTATATGATAATGACGGTTTGCGACGAAATATCCTGCAGATTTGAGGAACATGTGTGGACGTATAGTGAGAACGTTTTTGCATTGTCTTATGTGGCTGATGCATTACGTGCTCAGACAAATGAGAACACTTCATTTTCTCTGGAGTTACTTCACAGTAATACTCGATTACTTCCGGGTTTGCTGGATTTTGTCAACAACACGGCGCTCGAATTCAGTGATTTTGCGAATCGGTTTTCTCCGCACCGTAATACAGCTCAGGAGCGGAATGAAGCAGAAATTATAGAAAAGCATTTCAATGATGTCGTGCCATTGTGGGAAGAAACGCAACTTAAGACGTACCTCCGCAAGTGCGATAAAAGTGCTCTAGTACTGCCCAGTCATCTATGTCAAAAATATGCTGCTGAAATAAGCGCCTCAAACAGGGCATTACACATTGATATTGGGAAGGAATCCTATTATAATTTAACCTATTTTATTAGTTTAATTGGATGCACACCTCCGTTCGTTTTGAAAAGAATTGGTGGCGTTCACGCTTCGGGATTGATGAACTGGTGGACTGAATTTTTGGGAAAGGATACATATTCGCGGGATAAACAGCAGGAACCAAGCGCGACAAAAATAAGCGGTAACGTCGTCGTTATTTTCTGCCTCTGGTCAGTCGGCATATTTGCATCCATTTCGTTCTTCTTAATCGAAAGAAAGAGAGAAACTGTTGCTGAAGTTTTTGGTTTGGCAGTTCTCGCTTTCGAGACGTTTTGCAAGGAGATGACAAGAACGGCCTTTGCAATTCTGGTTTCTGCAATTTGCCAAACAGTTATTTTCTCAGAAAACGACCCGAGTACACTTTTTTATAAATCAGGATGAGCCTATTGGATAATGATTTTCCTGGGACGGTTCATACTGATCCTCAGTCGTACAATACAAAGTGAGCTGGGAGAAGCAGTCGCAGCTTTGAAAATGAACAAATTTGATATCACGCTGGTGTCGCATTATGCAACGAATGATGCTGGAGTAAATGTCCATGGTTTTTTTTTAAAATATGCTCTCACTTATAAATTATGATACGGGGAGGGGGCCTGAAAAATCGATTTTTTAGCGTGACGTTCTAAATGTACGATCCCTCTGATGGTGTACAATAAAACGTGTAGAATAATGATCATTTAGGATTCGAAATAAATTCTGTTTTAAATCATATTAAGTAACGTGTAAACTAAATTTACAGTTGCAGGATTGCGGAGAATAATCACATTTATTTTTTACAAGGATTTTTTGCATTTATTCCTCTGAGCACTCTAGAATGAAAGACGCGAAGATGATTTGTAACTAAATATGAATATTATACAGTTTATTGTGAAAATTTGTATATATTATTTTAAGTGGTTTCACACTCTACTATATAATGTGAACATATATTAATACTGCCATTAATGTTAAAATGCCATATTACTACTTTTTTTTCTTATTGTTATTCTTAAATTCCACCATCCATACAAATGAACAGTGTGGATGCGCAAAAATCTAAAACTGTCCTACTTCAAAATATGCATATTTGCTCCTTGCGATAAATTTAGAGCATACAATTTAACGAGTCAGAATATGACTCATGACTCTGGCAGCATACGTAAATAACTCGGCTATAGTCCTCCGGGATAAAATGGTATTAATTGTATGTGAAAATGAAATATAATCTTATGTGCGCAACAAAAAGGAAAATTGCAATGCTGAAATGTAGGCTTTACATATGCATTTTGTGACGTTTGTGGTTTTAGTAGAACAAACTGTGCTGCTGGAATATAACATTAATTTGAATTTACATTCAACGAAAACTATTTGTTTCTCTGTATCCCTTTCGAACACTCATGTGATCTATTGGGTGACGGTCACCGAAGTGTTATCATTGACTATCTTTTGCCGTTGAAAAAACATTTGCATGTGGCTAATGGCATGAGAACGTACCTATGTCAATTCGTGACAGGTAAGATTCCAGCATTACCTCCAAGCGATCCAATTATTACGTTAATAATCGTTGGAGCTTTCAGTTTACACCATATGGATGTTTTGATATTGTAGTCGTCTGTGTTTTAATAAACAGATTACAAAATCAAATTGTGGTTAATGGGTGCTCATTTGCGACCTTTTGCCAATCATACAAATGATTTACTGTTTCCCTCGAGGCATTAGGAATACCTTATTTTAGTTCTATGTAGCACCTTATTAATTAGTGACTGTCGAGTCCATAGGATGACGTTTACTTACCTAATTAAATACCAAATACGTTTGGAGATTTGTACTGTTGCTATGATAGAGGTCTTCAAAAAAATGTACTTGAATATGATTAGCACGTGACAGGATCGAGATGAAATTGCTATCCAACTTCACTCTTGACGTTATTAAATATCATCGATTATGGTATAACTGAATAAAATGGTGCGTCAAGTGCACATATGTAACAAGTTCACAGCACTGAGAATGATAAATCGGAACTTGGTCTTCGAGGTTACGATTGAACGCACTTCCAAAAGTGTCGATGATTATGATGCACTGGAACGTTGCGGACTTTCCTTAGAGTTGAGGGCGGGTTTGAATGCAGATGATGAAAAACGTAATTGCCGTTGCTGTGATCTGAATGGGAATTGACTTTGGTATATTTTGACGTATTGAATCAAATTAATATTTGGCCGTACAAACGGACTTACACTCCACACAATAGAATACGTGATTGTAAATAAATTGCCTCCTCCTATTCCAACCGCACCCGAGTCAATATCACGCAGTAACATTGTGAGCTGACTCATTGGTACGTTCTCGATGTTTTTGTCCTTGGATAACCATTCCTTTAGAATTTCAATCTAACGCAATTTCCATTATCACTTGTTTTCATACAATATACTTAACTATGGATAATATGTGGTTACTGTAGATACCTGAAAATGTACGTCAGCGGAGAGGATGAAAATGCCGATATAGGACCCGAGGACAAATACTCTCTGAATCTTGGAAATCAATTTTTGGTTCAGTCAGAACAAGGTCCATAGTGGTCGACATGTAACACATCACTTGCCCCAAATAGGGAATCATCAGCGGGCAATACAATTGTTCACTGTTCGAGCTAAATCCCTGATGACTTGGTATCTGCCTTTCATACTGTTCCACCGTGAATAAGAAGATGCACTTGGCTCATCATTTGTTGATTCTCTCAGTTCCTGTTCAATCCTACGAGAAAACAAGTAGCACGGACACCAAAGTGTGAGTACGGAGAATATTTTAAACAACGATTGAAAGTAAGTTATCAAAAATCCCTCCATCAATCCAGCAGCGGTCACCGCCGCCAAAACGTAATCCAGAACCGTCAAGTTATCCGACCAGAATGTATCTTCAGTAGCACAGCATCCACTTTCAAGGAAAACCGCATTGCGCCCCATTCTCACCAGACAAGTGTTCCATGGTCTTGCGGTATTAATACCTGCCGGTGCCCGTATCAAATCATATCCTTGGTTTATTGCAAGGGATGTACAGATTGTAAGTAGGGAGTAGCTGAATAACTTGTTAGTAATCTGCGGAATACGACAAGCTGCTAAATTATCGTTTTATAAGATACAAAAAAACCGAAATCAGCTAGAACGTTCCAACAAACCTTTAAGTTTCCTTGCGGCAAACTCTCTTGGTATTATCTTATAAACTTGACAATATTCAGAATGTCGCTCCTGTTGACCCACATGGCTTTAATGAACATGCCATATAGCACGTAACTCAAAATTGTTAGAACGAGGTGAAAATATGCTATCGGATTCTGATTTTCCTTTGCCGATGTGCTCACAATGGTCAGTCGCAAGAATAGAGTCACCGTAACTGCGGTTGCCATGTGTAGTAACGCGCAGATTGTTGTTTGTAGTGGGTTACTTTTGATTGTGATATTTTCGGTAACATCATATCTCAGACGGAACGGGAATAAGCATACACAATAGGCAAAGTCGAAGTACGCAAACAGAAAATTCGTCCAGTCATTTCGCTTTGGGATTTTTGGAGAAACGTTGAAGAAGGACAAAATGCGGGTGTCAATATCATTGTTATTTGACGTGGTTTTAGGAAACAATTTAGTTACAGTACAATCCGGTACAGTTAGCTCAAAACTGTCTGCTAACTTACAATTGGACACGGTAAGAGATCTTTTACTTCAGTGTTTAAAAATTATGCACAAAATCACATACTCGACTTTAAACAATATCCAATTTTGTACCCGAACACTGTACTTGGAAGATGCAGCACTATATCATGTCCTCCAAAATGCGCAGCAATATTTCATGGCGATGTTAGTATTATTTCTAAAGTCGCATTGATGCACACGCCAAGAAGGCAAAAACATGGATGGATAATAGAAGCCTTTAGAACATTGTTTAGCAAAGTAAGCAAATGAACATATATCGACACTTACCGTCTCGATCAGCCGTACTCCCGAATAACATGTATTACAAATTGTAGTGCTCAATTAATTTAATTATACACATTAAATAAATTAAATATTACTTATCAACAGTACGAAATTTACTTTCCAATCAAGATGCATGCTTTTTGCTTTCAGTAGTATTTGAGCAATCCAATCCATTTTTTAAAATTTGGATTGTAAATTCTAGGCGCGGTACATCCAACGATTCCATAGAAATTTAAACTATGATGGATAATATGATTGAATATAAACGACTTGGATGGTGCAATAAAGAATACGTGAAGATCAAAAGTGTTTAGTATTTAAGGTATTCTTATATTCATATGTGTATTTATAGTATTGTAATGACCGACCAACGTTCGGCATCCAATGCATCACCATTGCACGTGATCGGAGAGCAACAAAGGGACCGTGGACCGGACCAAGGACACGAAACCACCGCTATGCATTCATGTCATGATTTTGTATGTGTGTGTATGTACATGTAGATGTGTATGGAAGAACGTCTTTGTTTCTTTTGTTGTCTTGCAGGTACCCGAACACCAAACACTACAATACCTACATGCTATGTACCATATACCACTTACCTACCATTATGTACTAACTACATATTATAAGCTTGCATGTTAAGATACCAAAAAGATGAATTACAATTGATGTTGTGAACCTTGAGAGTTCATTCCTTTGCCAGAGTCCTCGAGTAACAGTCGAAGAATAAAATTCGTTCCTACTTTCTAGTGTTCCCGAAAACCACTCCTTGTAGCTTCGTGTACCGTTATTGCATGGGCATTTTGCGTACTTAATTTTCGCATTTATCCAGCAATACTTTGCACAGTAGTTCACAGAGTTTCTGATAGTTTCTTATTAAACCGACCCGGAATCTTTTGAGGGAAAATAACCAGAGCGTTATCCAACCAAGGGTAGTAGCGGAATTGGGAGTGGGCGTTAATTAATAAGGCGAACCGAATTCTATTTATTTCCCCACTGCCAACAGAAATGGTATTACGCCATCGTCATCGAATTACATACTACATTTTCCACCTACAATAAGCCGTCATTCCCTACAACTAACCGCCATTCCCTACATGGCGAACCTGCCAGGATAAAATTATCCTGTAAGCAAAAGCAAAGTGTAAAGCAAACGAGCAAACGAAACAAAGCGAGAGAGAGAGAGAGACGAAAAGTGCTAGCATAACATTCTATATAGCAAGCAGACAACAAGTGCACAGAAGGCAAACAAAGCAACATAAATTGAAGCGTCGTTTGATAGAGGGAAAAAGGGAGAGAAGAAGCATTCCATCATACATAAAAGCAAACTTGTACCAACGCCACTGGAAAACCACCAACTTGGTACAAAGCATATATCACCAAACACCTTCTTCATTTTTCTTTCCTTTTCTCTTCTCCACTACATCCTATCTTGTGCTATACACAAACTTATTACAAATAAAAAGGTTGTTGAGTGATCGTTGACGCGTCGCCACAACCACAAAACCTATTATATTTTTTCTCTCTGCTTACCTACTTACTGCTGAATGTTGCGCGACCGTCGTCAGGTTACCACATTCACTTAAAACTTTCCTCTCTTTATGCTTACATACTAATGCATATAAAAAGGTGACGAGTCGACGTCGTCATCTGTACATACATACATGTATATGCGTGCATACCATCCACAAGTGTAACGGCCAGCGTAAGGTGATGCTTTTGTTTGCGTCAACCATAGCCAACGCACACAGTGGATAAATGCACAGTATCGGTCGCTCGATACTATACATATAGTGTATCATAAAAGGTGAATGCAAATAATGCCAATGGTAACGCAACATGAAATGTTAATGTAATGCCTATAAATAACTCAATAACTCAAGCACCTAGGAACATTAAAGAAAAGGACACATTTAGAGAAACCCAACGTAGCTTAACAAACAATTAGATAGGAATCACCCAATTAATATCCATAATACATAAATAGACAAATTCTAGTAAGTGCATAAAATAAATAGAAAGAAAAAAAAATTAAAAAGTCAAGTCATAGGGTAACGTGAGTCAATAGATGCTACCTAAGTCCAATGTACAAAGTTAGTCAACAAAGGAAAACTACAACGCTCAACACAAAGAAAAGTTAATGCCGAATCCCAGAGAGTCAGAAAACGATCAAAGTCAACCACAACCTCTGCGAAGTGGAAAAATACGCAGTACAGTACCACCTCAAAAGAAACAAAGGAAGAAAACTCCAAGTACTGAACTGGATTCTTCAAACCAACCAACACGTAACACACAGTCACCCGACATCACCTCCCACCGAATAGAAGCGGTCACTTCCACAAACAACCCAAACCAACAACCAAGTACCTCAAGTAGTACACAAGAGTGGCCAACGCTATCTCACCTACTCCAAATACCTACCAACGTGGTTTACCCACCAATCGTAACCACAGCTAATATAACATCAACTAGCTCGAGCGTTACACCAACACCGAGCACTGAGGAAATTCAAACCAACCAGAGTGACTGGTCGTCGAGGTCACCTGGCGACGTATTCGTAGAGAGACCAACAGACACAGACTCAACGGATAACTCACACAACGACTCTCAAGAGTCAACATCAGAAACCAACGTCACTGTACTCAACAGATCAGCCATAACCATGGATGAGGAAGCAGTGAAAGCATTAATTGAAGAGGCAACGCAAACCATCAGAGATCAATACGCCCAAAATATAGAAGCATCTACAGCAGCTCTAGAAGCAATGACAAAGACCAACGAAATGATCCAGAAAATGCTATCGAAGGACTCACCAACCAGCGCAATCAAGAAAGCATTCCAGGACATGACACTACGCACTATGACTACAAATGTCGAAAAGCCAATCTACAACTCCAGCATGGATCCTTCCGCTTTCATCAAACAAATGGAAGGATACCTAAAAAGCCAGAAGATCTCAAGTGATCAATACGTTTACGCAGCAAGGCAACTGCTACCAGAAGAATCACAACTCTGGTACGACTACGCAGCTCCACTTTGTGCAAACTGGGATGAATTCAAAACACGATTCGAGAATCGATTCGGCGGATTCACCGAACTACATAAAAGACGGACCGAGCTCCAAACAAAGCGACAACGATTAAGAGACCCCACCGAGCAGTTCATTTATCAATACGCTGAACTCTCAAAACAATGTTACCCAACCCAATCGATGGAAGATCATACCAACGCAGTAAGAGAAGCCCTATGGCCCAGAATCAGAACAGCATTAGGAAACCAAACAATCAAGTCGGTCACCGAACTGGTTAAAGCCTGTGAACGCGTCACATCAGCGCTTGAGGGAGAAGACCGGGTAGCCAAGAGAGGTTACAACGTTCCTCCACTGCGCGCAGGAGAACGTGAAGATAACGCTCATGGCCATCCGGGAAATGGCGATGGACGCGGAAATGGAAATAGACGCAGAGGCCAAGGCAACTATTACAGAGGATCCGGAAACTCTTACAGAGGCCAAACAAACTCTTACAGAGGACAAGGAAACTCATACAGAGGCCAAGGGAATTCATATCGAGGTCGAGGAAACGGGCACCGAGGCAGAGGACGAGGGTATAACAACTCCAACTCTGACCACGGCGACTCACAACCATATGAAGGTAACCACTCTAGAGGAAGAGGTCGCCGAGGAAACAATGGAAATTGGCGTGGGGGATCAAATAGAGCTTTCGGTCGACGTGGAGGCTCTCGCGGCGGCTACAGTAATAACCAACAACGATCAAGTCACGGACCAGCCCACGCAGCCGGCAGCAGTGGGACTTCCGAACAAACATACACTCAAGGAACCAATCCGAGATCAGAAACTGTGAAATGCAGAAAGTGCCAAGGCTACGGACACATGAGCTACGACTGTCCAAGCCGCACAGGAATTTCAATGGCTCTTGTAGATGAAAAAGGCAGAATTATTGAGCGATGTTCTGACTCGCAACCAGGACACGACTCCAGATCGGACTCCGAAGATTTAAACTAAGCAGGGAGAAGATAGTTACCCCACCATCTTTATTCCCAATCATGACAATCGTGGGGAACGGAGTACCAATAATCAATTTAGAATCACAAGACAGGCAAATAGAAGCACTACTAGATAGCGGATCTACGTTCTCACTTGTATCAGAAGAATGGATGAAAAGAAACAAACTCAAATTCAAGAAAATACACAACTATCAATTAACCTGCGCAAACTCGATGAAAGTAAAACCAGTAGGTGAAACGACAATGAAAATCAGACTAGGATCACAAGACATCCAATGGGAATTTTTCGTCATGAACAACCTAGTTGTCTCGGTTGTCATGGGAGCAGACTTCATCTACGAAAATAACATCATCATACACCTACGAGCGAAAAAGTTTTGGTTTGCAGACAATCCAGTCGAAACCTTCAAAATCGACTACGTCCTCACAAAAAGGAAAGCAAGAATCAGTCTTGCCATCGGAGACATCACACAAAAGATGAACGAAGGAGAAAGAAAAGTCGAAGAATTGGTAACAAAATACCCGACAGTTTTTCGAACTGACGGAGTACTTGGGAGAACCGACTGGACATACCATGTCATAGAAGCCTATGGGCCACCAGTCAACCAACAGTACAGACGAACCAGCTTTGCCAAAGATGCCGAAATTCGCAGGCAGACTGAAGAACTTCTACGGAAAGGGCTGATTCGTCCATCTAAATCTCCATATGCAGCACCTCTAGTGATGAAGAGAAAGAAAACTGGCGAATGGCGAATGTGCTGTGACTACACAGGCATTAACGCTCAAACTAAAGACGACGCCTCGCCAATGAGTTGCTGTGGGAGCATTTTGAAGACAATTCCAACGGACCACATCTATACATCCGTGGATTTACAACAAGGATACAACCAAGTACTACTAGCAGAAGAAAGCATCGAGAAAGCAGCTTTCGCTACACCGACGGGATTATTTGAACCCATCGTTATGATGTTTGGACTTAAAAATAGCGGGAAAACCTTTCAGAAACTCATGTGGAGAGTTCTGGAAGGATATGAAGACTTCTCCAAGTGTCTCCTCGACGATATTTTAATCTTCAGTCCGACAGTAGACAAACACATCGAACACCTCACAAAAGTCTTTGACCGACTCAAAGAAGCCGGACTCACCGCGAACATCAAGAAATGTTCGTTTGCACAACCAGAAGTCGTATTTTTAGGACATATCGTAGGCCAAAACGGAGTCAGAAAGAAACAGGAGACCGTTGACGGGATCCTAAAGTTTCCAGTACCTGAGGACAAGAAGAAATTGCTAAGCTTCTTGGGACTCTGCCAATGGTACTCACATTTCGTAGAGAACTTCGCAACAATTGTATACCCACTTTACCACCTCACCAGAAAGAATGAACCATTCGTTTGGACACAGGCACACCAAAAGGTCTTTGACGAAATAAAGAAGAAAATGACAGAAGATGTAGTCTTAACGACAATCGACTACTCGAAACCATTGATCCTGAAGTGCGACAGTTCCGATACCGGTGTCGGAGCCGTACTTGTTCAAGAAACAGACGGAAAGGAAAGACCGATCGCTTTCGTCAGCAAAGCGTTCAAAAAGAGCCAATTGTCCGCACACATCTACGAGAAGGAAGCCTTTAGCATCATTTGGGCTTACCGAAAACTACGTGAATTCCTAGAAGGTCACAAGTTCATTATTCACACTGACTGTCGAGCCGTCCAATACATCACACACATGAAAGAACGAAAGCCGAAGATTATGAGATGGGCTTTGGAAATATCAAGTTGGGACGCCGAAATCAAGAAAGTCAGCGGAAAATATAACGTGGAGGCAGACGCACTCTCACGAAATAGCATAAAAACCACACCTGAAGAAGATGAATGGTTTGAGGATGACGACGACAGAGGATACTTCCCCGTCGCATCACTCTTCGACAATTACATTTCGAGAGAAGAAATGATCAAGGAGCAAAGGAAAGACGAGTTATGCCAGGAAATAATCAAAGAAATCGAAAACTCCAAGAAAGGAGAATCAAGAGGATATAGAATCGTCGACGGAATTTTGAAGAAAAGGATCCTATACGATATAAAGCGAGAAATGGAAAGTAACAGAAAAGAATTAGAAAACGAAGAATCTCTAGAGACAGGAGCCGTGACGGCAACAATAATGCTGCTTGCCGACGTTCCTGAAAACGACACACATCACTGCGGTGCCGCTGTGTCAAACACAATGGAAAAGCTTCGCAAGGAAGCAAGAAAAAGGATCGATCAGTTGCCTGGGTCGACCAAAATAATTGGAGCTCTGATGCAGACTCCGAGAAGAAACGTAGATGCCGCAAACACGACCCAAGCCAAAACGATAGCTACTACAAACAAAAATAAAGGAAACTACATGGTTCCAGTGATTCCAAAATCACTACAACACAGAATCCTACAAATGTTCCACGATGCACCGTCGGCAGGACATTTGTCAGCAACAGCAACTCTGCGGAAAATCAAAGAACGAGCCTACTGGGATCTGATGAACAAACAAATCAGAGAATACTGCAGAGAATGCAAGGCTTGCCAGGAGAGCAAAGCCACCAATCATCTTCCGTACGGATTACTCAACCCAGTACATCCACCATCCCGAGTGTTCGAAAGGATCAGCATCGATTTCGTAGGACCCCTACCGAAGTCAGGAGGGGGGAAACTGAATGAAAACCTACTCGTGATCGTCGACAATTTGTCAAAATGGGTAGAACTATTCCCCATTCGCAAAGCAACATGCAGAAAAGTTATAACCACCCTTGAAGACGAAATATTTTGTCGATTTGGCGTACCGATGGAAATAATATCCGATTGTGGGAGCCAATTCACATCACAAAACTTCAAGAGCATGTGCAAACTCTGGAATATCAAACATCGCACGACCGCCCCATATCATCACCAAGGCAATCAAGCCGAGCGAGTTAACAAAACTCTAAAACAGATGCTGCAAGCATATGTAGCAGACCGTCACACAGATTGGGACGTTCACATCCAAAAGTTTGCCTTCGCTCTGAGAACCACCATACATGAAACAACCAAAGTTACTCCTGCATTACTGAATCTAGGACGCCAAATACCATTTCCGTTTGATCGGGAGATGGCCAGAAATCAAGAAATCGACAGTGAAGAAGCCGTGAGACAGATTGCCCGAATTCCAGAGAAACTGAAAACAGTAGTTTCATGGGTTCGAGACAACATTTTGAAGTCGCAAAAGATCAACAAAGTCTATTACGATAAGCGGCACAAGGCACACAAATTTAAAACCGGACAAAAAGTGCTCATCCGGAATCACAACCAATCAAACAAAGCGGCAAAGAAAATGCAGAAACTTTTCAGAAGATTCATCGGTCCATTCGAGTTGGGATCTCAACTAGACGAAGTCACCTTCGAGATTCTCAGCCTACCGATAGGAAATGTTGTTGGAAAACGACACGTCAGCGACCTGAAACCGTTCAGACCGCCAAAGAATACACAGCTGGCTAGACTTAGATCACCAGCAGTAGAAGAAATCGAAGAGATCACAGAAATCGAAGTCCATCAGACAAATGAAACGGAAGATGAAACCGTCTCGGAATCGCAACCGAGACAAGTCCTGCGGCCAAGGCGCAGGGTAGACTACAGGACACTCGCTGGCTACTGAGAAAACGCCAGATTTACTTGTAAATACATTGTAAATACGTTTAACTCACCAAAAGTTCAGAAAATAATTAAAATAAATTAGCAAAATCACAAAACAAAATAAAACAAACTCCACGACACTACCAAAACAAATTGGTAGACATCGTTACCACAGAGATTTATCACATAAACCTGTTGTTAGGGTTTATAGCATCAGGATCCATCCACCGCATATAGAACTGGTTGTCTTAGTTCAATGCATAAAATTAGCACATCCATGGCCACACATCTCAGAATGACCTTGAAAAAAAAAGTCTAACAGAATCTATTACGTCATTTCAGATGCCCAGTAGTAACCGTTACTACAATGCTGTCAGGAAGCTCAAGGACAAGTTCGGATATTTCCAACGTCCTTACTTCATAGAGGAATATAACGCATTCCATGCTCGTGTAAACGAGATCAACTGTCCAAATCCTGTCGAACCCGTCGCCGTGGTTCCAGGTCATCTGCGCAACGCGATAGAGAACTGGACCATTCCGGAATCGGTGTTCAAACCGTATCCCGGCCAGTTCACGTTGAACATGCCAAGCTTCGGATCACCTACATATATAGAAGACGAAGAATCGCTGAGGAGAATGATTCGAGATCTATCTCAACAGCAGGAAATTGCCTTAGACATGGAGAGATCAATAACTCTTGGATACAGGGGTCAACACCCTGCTCTACTACAATTCTCGACTAACAAGGTCGACTACCTGGTCGATCCATTTCCCATCTGGGATAAGCTGCAGCTCCTGAAACCGATTATAGAATCGACAGAAATCGTCAAGATAATCTGGGGAGGCGATAACGACATGATAGCCTGGACGCTATGGTTTGGGATCTTCCCTGCAGCCATACTGGATCTCCAGAAGATCCATAAGCTGGTGAAAAATCTTCCAAATCCGGTCAAACTCAGCACCTTTCTGAACGAAGAGTTTCCGGGAGAACCACTAGCGGAGGACTTTGCAGTATGGGACTGGGTTCGAAGACCCATCGACTCAGCTGCAAAATACTATGCCAGAAGAGATTCGAGAGACCTTCTTATCGGATTTCATAAATTCAAATCAACCCTAGCCCAGACTAAAGAGCGCGTCAGAAGTAAGATTCTGGAAGACGCCAAAAAGTTTATGCTCTGGAAACGCCGATTCCCTTTACCAGCAACAGCTCAACAGATAGCTTATAAGGAGGAAAGCTACGATTCCATCAGGTTGACTTTGATGGAATCGCTAATGAACTGGAGAGACGAGATAGGACGAAGATTAGATGTAGACGTCAACGACGTCATGAGCCGATCCACTATGAACTACATCACAAAGAACATAAGAGTTCCTCACATGATCCAAGCGAACGAAGAACAACTCATCAGCAACGACGATATCTTCGAATTGAAACGAAGAGTCAGAGGATTCGAGACTCGAGTACGAACCGCAGACGATAGGCGACGAGGCCGTTCACCAACGATAAGACGAGTAGAACGGGTGGACATCCAACCGCAACCCAGTTGCAGTCCACAGAAAAGATCGAGAGCAACACCAGCTCCAAGAAAATTTTACTACAAAGGCGAGACAGACGAGTCATCTGAGAGTGACGAGAATTGGGAAGTCTCAACTCCCAATTGGTCAACAGTAGGCCGACACGGCGATCAACCCAAGAGAATTGTCTTTAAAATCGACAACAAGCCAACAACAACCACCACCAAAAATGAGATACCGGTCGATCAGGATCTCATGGATGTAGACATATTAGAGATAACAGCCAATGAGAATATCGAAGACCTCATGCCAAATAGTCCATCAGAAAAGACACCAGCCAACGAGAACAAAACAGAATGGGTGCAAATGGAAACTAGCTTCTTTCCTACCGATGCTAGGAATTGTTATGAATCAACCATAGAACCAAGGGAACACGAGAAAGAGCAAGAATGGGGCACAATGATAGCCGAATTGGAACGAGAACTTGAAGCAACAAAATTACTACCACAGGACGTACAAGACAGAATCCGTAAAGGATCCGGTATGTGTTACCGATGTTTCCGACTTGGGCATCAGTCAGCGAGATGTCCAACACGCACGAAAAATATGAAAGGCAACGCAAAAGAGCTCATGTCAACAGAGATGCTAGCGAAAGATAAACAAGACTACGAAGCACGACGTGAAGCCCATTTTAGCGAGAATCCCGAACGTAAGAAGAGAGTCCAACAACTCAGACGTCTCAAACGACAACGGAACAGACACAACCAGCGAACCCACCGAGAGAGGGGAGGTTTGGCACGGGAGAGTCTAGAGAGGAGGTCATGTAATGACCGACCAACGTTCGGCATCCAATGCATCACCATTGCACGTGATCGGAGAGCAACAAAGGGACCGTGGACCGGACCAAGGACACGAAACCACCGCTATGCATTCATGTCATGATTTTGTATGTGTGTGTATGTACATGTAGATGTGTATGGAAGAACGTCTTTGTTTCTTTTGTTGTCTTGCAGGTACCCGAACACCAAACACTACAATACCTACATGCTATGTACCATATACCACTTACCTACCATTATGTACTAACTACATATTATAAGCTTGCATGTTAAGATACCAAAAAGATGAATTACAATTGATGTTGTGAACCTTGAGAGTTCATTCCTTTGCCAGAGTCCTCGAGTAACAGTCGAAGAATAAAATTCGTTCCTACTTTCTAGTGTTCCCGAAAACCACTCCTTGTAGCTTCGTGTACCATTATTGCATGGGCATTTTGCGTACTTAATTTTCGCATTTATCCAGCAATACTTTGCACAGTAGTTCACAGAGTTTCTGATAGTTTCTTAGGAAACCGACCCGGAATCTTTTGAGGGAAAATAACCAGAGCGTTATCCAACCAAGGGTAGTAGCGGAATTGGGAGTGGGCGTTAATTAATAAGGCGAACCGAATTCTATTTATTTCCCCACTGCCAACAGAAATGGTATTACGCCATCGTCATCGAATTACATACTACATTTTCCACCTACAATAAGCCGTCATTCCCTACAACTAACCGCCATTCCCTACAGTATGTATTGTGGGTAGAATTTGTGTAATTAAAAAGAAGAAAGTTTGCAAATTAAATTGTGTGGCCATGTTTACTCACCCTAAATTGGATTCGTAAAAATGTCATGTCCATATATGAAATCTTGAATTAAATTAACGTACAATTTTATTTCACAGTGCTTCTCGCCGGCTTACTTAAATACTAAAATTGCATCGATACTCTGTTTGCTAGAAGAAACGATCGATTTATGGTTCTGAATGGTCTGGAAAGCATCCTAACTTTTTGTGTTCCTGCTTCCTCTGATAGTACGTTAATTTAGTAGTTTTAATTAGCTTTGGTGACTGGTGAGTGAAATTGGAAGGACAAATTAAGCAAAAAATAACGGATTTAACCCTTGTTCGGGTATTATTGCTGCATAATAGTTCATAGAAAGTTTAGCACAATTTCTGATTTAATGTCAAATTATGGCAAATTTTTATCGCAACTAGTATCTAAACTATTTGAACACATTTACGGCATATTAAAGTGTACGATTAACTCAATTAAACAATATAACATTTGCAACATAAAATAGTTTTCCCGGTCAAAGGAAGACATGCAACTGTTTCCACCAATGCATAAACCATTTATTACATAGTATTTAACTTAAAAATCTAACCAAAGGATGGTGTTCCAAATGAGTGTACGGAGCATTAAGAGAAAATCAACTGAAAGTTTTTAAATAACGGAGATTATTACTGAGAAAAAAATGGGTAGCACGACATTCCATTACAGTTTTACTTTCATTTCCTGTTAGGTGATCTATGCTTTTTTTAAACTGGTTACACCCTAATTTGCACTATTTCGTTAATCGATTAAAAACATGTAGAAATAGTATCCCATGCTTATCATCATCATGAATCATGAATACTGTTGCTAACCCATAAATACACCACATTCAACTCATGCTTTTTATACAATATCACGAGAAACAGAATGCCGCTTGACTGAAGAGAGACTGGCTTTGTTGCTGTCTAAACGAAAACACGAGCTAACTGCTTCGTCCCACCAATTACCAAGCAAGCAAGCAAACAGAAACAGTCAAGTTTTCCGTCAGCTGTGTATGTTGTGGTGTGCTGAGTGGTACATGTATTTACTTTCATCTGTGGTTTTTCTGCACTTGGCTCTCTGAAAACACAAGTGATTATATTTATCGGATATTGTCAACTGCTATTTATTCATTCTAGAGTGTTACCTTTTCAATTTAATAGACAAATAACAACATTCCCACAATTTAACGCGGGTTAAGTATTACGTGTATTTGATGGTAGAGTAACCGAATGGTCAGTTGTAAGTGGAAATTTGACGGTGTTATTAAAGTGACATTGAATGTCTGCTGGTAATTTTCAAGATCATTTCTCAATTGGTGCATCTCAAACTTTAATTATAATTTATTTAAAATCACAGATAATGTCGTCCCGACTTCGTGATAGTCTTCAGCATTGCCTTATGTGCTGGAGCGCGTGTATCCAAGATGGAAATGGCGAGGACATTAACACTTATCCGGAAATCAGTGGCGCGTTTGGAGGTGGATATGCGTTAAGGAAAGAACTGAGTCACTGGTTTGTTCTGCGAAAACTGCTGGACATTCCGGAGAATTGGTGCGAAAGTTTGATGAGGAGGATGGATAACCAGAAGGAAATTGAGATGGTGGAAAATGGTGGTGGTCCCGGATCCTGGTTCGAAATTTGCCCGGATTGTTTGTCCACGTTGGTCACGGAGGCTTGGTAAGTTCATGAGCAGATTTTAAAGCTGGAGGAGAACATGAAGGAGATCCAGGCGGATGTGAGGAGGAGGATCCAGGAAAGTCGCGGACGGTCCGGTTACAAGTCAAGAAATTTCAGAGTGGGAGATGTCATTATTGCTGTTGAGATTAGGGAGATGGTGGCGCCTGGTATGCTTACTAACTGTCCATACGTTAATCAATAATAATAATTTATTATATTAGTAGTAATACTTTGTGTCTTGGCTTTACAATATATTAATTACAGGAATTGACGAGAAGCTGGAAACGGCCAATGATTTGGATCATTCCGATTCGGATGTCTGCTTCCAAGATGACCCGGATGACGGCAACTGGATTCCGGAGGAGCAGGATGTCAAATATGACCATAAACCGGAAATGAAAAAGATACAAGTTTCCAAGAAGCGGAAACAGCTTAAGCGTTTGGTCCCAAAGAAGGAGGTGCCATTATCCTGCCACAACTGCTCTTGCCCACCATTTGCCTCGTCCGAGGATCTTCAAACTCACCTTGACCATCATGAAGAAAGAAGCCATGCGAAGAATGTAGCGCCCCATGACCCCGATAGAGGTAAACTTGACTGTGACCAGTGCACCTATCCAGCCCATGACGCCATGGAACTTGAGCTTCACATGATAAACCGCCATCCCAAACTAAAGCTGTACCAGTGTCCGTTGTGTCCCATGGCAATGGTTTGGACCGAAATGCGGAGACATTTGAAGCGCAAACACGGCTCCTCTCAAGATGCCGAGAGTGTGACCGCCTTCAAGGACTCGCTTCTTAAATGCGACAAGTGTGACTTCCGGGCAAATCTTCCGACCCATCTCACATTTCATCTGAAGCGCCATGAAAAATTGGAGGCGGAACCGGAAGTGACGAAGGAGGTGGATGTTCAGCGGTGTGGAGAATGTGGAGTGATATTTCCCTCCAAGAAGAAGCTCTTACTTCATGTCGCAAATGCGCACCGACGGACACATCGCTTCATTTGTGACGAGTGCGGGGCAGGATTCCAATTTCGGAAGCGACTGGCGGATCACAAGATCACTCATGATAAGAGTGCGGCAAGGCAATGGGTTTGCCATGTGTGTGGAGTGGACTTTACGAGAAACCAACATCTGCTGAGACATTGCAGAAATTATCATCCAGAGGTGGATAGCTGGGCAAGTGGAACCTCAGGGGCGCGAGGAGGAAGCGCGGAAGGTGAAAAAATTTACAAATGTCACTACTGTGATCTCACATCTCCTTACAATGCGGTTATCAAGAAGCACTTGCAAACTCACAAGGATCAGAGCAAGCACCGCTGCGATCAATGTGGAAAGTGTTATATGAATGCTCAGGAGCTAAGGACTCATGTAAAAATTAAGCATAATGAGGACGGGACCAAATTTAATTGCCCGCATTGCTTCAGAGGGTTTCCGATTAAGGAGTACATGATGTCCCATATCAAGCGTCATTGCAAGCTGAAAGATTTACCTGCACCGCTGGGAAATATTTCAAAACTGCCAAGTACCGAAAATTCAGTTTGAATTCCTATTTCACTTTTTACTTTTGTTGATTACTGCAATATATATTGGACTGGTGTCATTAATTGGTGTACTTATTTTTTAATTTCTAATATAATTAAAACAGACTTGTAAACTAGTAAGGTGTAAACCTTTAATACATAACTACCGGAACAGTGATGAATGCAAAAATAACAAATTTGGATACATATTTGACCAGTATAGTAGATTTTTGTCTCTCAAATTGACCATCCCCATCGATTTATAGCATAAAATATTTTGACGACTGGGGACCCCATACCTTCGACGGCCCACCCCACCGCCAGGTCACCGATTTGACCCATGGTGCCGTGGCAAAAAATGATCGTCTTGAACTGCTTTATCGATTAAGACAATAAATTTTTTTTACGACTTGGTCACCCCCATCACCTCGAAGACGCCGACCCCCATACTTCCGGTCAAGGATGAGGTACATGGCTGAAAATCAATAGGGAAGGTCGTTATGGGCTAAGGTATATGTATACCAAATTTGGTCAAAATCGGTCAATGTGAACGGAAGTTAGAGTGGGTACGGACAGACAGACAGACAGACAGACAGACAGACAGACAAACAGATCAATCGCTATAACTACCTTTCAAGCATTTCATGCTTCCGGTAGTTAATAAAGTGTATTGGAAAATAAAATATTAAATTCCCATTACACGAACAAACTATACAAGAAATAACGAGCATTCATGTACGATATACAATTTTCGCATTAGGATTAACGGAGTTGGTGACTTATGAGAATGGAATCCATTTTGAGGCTTAAAGTAGACTAAGAATAACACTACATATTGAAGCGATTTGGACTTAATATTATTGTAAAATGTTCCATTGCGCTTCTTACCAGATGAAATAGCATTTATATTTTCACATAGTAATTTCCGTTCATTCTTGCAAAATCTGAAAGCAAGCTGTAAAAAATATCATAATATCACGGAGATTTTAGTGTTAAGAATTGCAGAGAGTTTTATAAATTACATGAAATGAATACAGAGGTAAGGAAGCACTTTAAGGTAGTTCTGTATATTCTGCTAATAACAATTAGTTTAGATGAGTAAAAATTGTGCAGTAAACTCAATGGTGTTTGAATAAAAGTTCAACCCGGTATCTCTTTCGAATTGAGTCACTGCATAGTACAGCGACAAGGGCTGCTGAGCTCTGACCACCCTAACCCAATACCTGCTACTTCCACGGCTTCAATTAAGATGATCCTCCATTTAGCGATTATATGTTTACTCAGTTCATGACACTTGCAAAGCAGCGGCAAAGTGCTCAAAACCACAATCTGCACAACAACCTGGCTAACTAATATTACAAAGTAAATGTCGGATTCTAATTTGTTCCAGCCATATATCAGTGTGTGCGGCAAAGCGGTGGGTTTGTCATGTTTGTGGAGTAGATTTTGGAAGACATCAACATCTGCTGCGACGCTGCCGGAATTATCATCCCGAGGTGCAGAGCAGTGCGAGTGGAACCTCAGGTGTGGGAGGTGAAGGGGTGGAGGGAGGAAATATTTACAAATGTCGCCAGTGTGAACTCACATCTCCCTTCAATGCGGTTATCAAGAAGCATGTGCAAAGTCACATGGAGCAGAGCAAGCACCGTTGTGATCAGTGTGGAAAGTGTTACATGAATGCGCAGGGACTAAAGACGCATAGACAAATTAAGCATAGTGAGAACGGGACAAAATTTAATTGTCCGCATTGCTTCCGGGGATTTCCCAACAAGGAGTACATGAGGTCTCATGTGAAGCGACATTGCAAGCTGAAGGACCTGTCTGCAAAATTGGGAAAATGTTTCAAATCCGCAACGTACTGCAAACTCAGATTAAATTTCTGTTTCATGTTCTTCGTTTGTTACATAAATAAAAATATTTTAAACTTTTATAGTACCGAAATGTTTGATTTATTGCAAAATGAAACATATTCCGATTAGATGAAGAAAATTAATTTATATATGATATCGCATTTTGTCGCTAGACTTATTGCTACTAACAAATTGCGGTAAATTGATTCATTTATTAGCTTACATTTGTAAATTTTTGCATTATAATGGCAGTCACTAGTTTTGGATTGCATCATTTTTTTAAATCAACTTAACTTTTCAAATTGTTCTAGTGAATTAACATTTTGATTTCTGTATTTCTCGGTTGACATTTAAAAACGGTCGCCATATTTTCTCACACAAAGATAGTCTCCACTGCCGGTTGTACAACATCCCGCTTCCGTATTCTTACCCCTCCTTCCTTCCCGAGCTTCTTGCTTCAGGGAATTACGGGCACCGGATCCGCTACGAAGGAAAGTTAATTATAATGAGTTAATTGTAGTTATCTATAAACCAATTAGTTTCTGAGAAGGATGGCTCTAGAAATTTCCGGAAATTCATGAGAATTTTTCTTTGGTTCCAGAATATATTTTTGAAAGCACAACGTACCAGATTTGTCTCTTGATTTCGTCGCTCCCTTTCCGTTGCAAGCCTACTTTCAACGAGACGGTTTGTCGGATGCCAGTGCTCGCGTGTAACAACTGACAGTAAAAGCAGCGCAATTACCAAGTGTTGCAAAATGTTCGCCGACCGCATCATCATAACTTATACAGTGACAAACTACAACAACTTGATGGAATAACTGTAAATTTGTAACTGTGTTCAAACTGATTAATATACGGTCTGCTCGGCTGAACTCCTAGAAACCATAGTCTTTTCCAAGTAAACCGATAAAAAGTAAAATAAAACTTACACTTCTGCACATTCACAAGATTTACATCTGCGAATACAAACATACGTGGACAACAACTATACTTATGTAAACCAATTTGATTTCAATAACGACGAAGAAATTGTTTCTATAAAAATCTGCTCTATTTCAATCGTTTCATTTATCTCGTACGTGGAAAATGAGCAACTGTTTGTGTCAACGTTGTAAGATCTCGCCACCATATTCATCTAAGACGCGATTATGTCATCCAGTTGACGTTTGATTAAATTTATGTGACTCATTATTGTATAACCCCACAACCCCGCTTCATAAAGTTTGATTTGTATACATAAGATTTATTCATTGCACAAAAACATGTATTTCTGCAAGTAACACAAGCTTCAAGAAAATCCTTTCTATCTGCAGATCTGACGTTTATCCATTGACTCGCACTTCAACTCTTCCCTCAACTAACATGAATTGCATTACATTTCACTGAAATTCCAATATATACCTATTTGGCTTTCTGAGATCTAATTAGTTCTGTACCTAAGACCGCGTAAAAAATCATAGTGTACTTTCGTAAGAATGATGCAAAAAAAGTTAGTACAAAACTATCAAATCGTTTATTGTGAGTCGCCGGTTAGCTTTGCTCTAAGAAATCGATAAGTCATCATGTACGTCATCGTTGCTGGAGTTACCGCAGAAAAAAAGAAAACATGATGAGCATGAATGAATTGTTAAATATTGGATACTGTTAAGTGAAGAACTAACAACACTTGTCACTATGATAATAAGGACGATCTACATATGATTTTTCCCATTGCGTTCGAACTGATAAAATTACATTGACGTTTTCTTAATTGATTGTAGGTCCATTCACGAAGCAACTTGGAGCAAGTTCGGAGCAGATTGATAATTTTATCACTAAACTTCAAGCATAAAGAAGTGCACGGTGTAATAAAACAACCTTGGAAACAGTAGCCATTACATTATGTTTAATGTTTTTTAATAATACTAATTAGCTTAAGTAAGTAAAAATTGTACAGTAAACTCAATTGCGTTTGAATAAAATTTCAGCACGGTGTCTTTCTCGAATTGGGTCACAGCATAATACAACGACAACGGCTGATGAGCTTTTACTACCCTCGCCCAATATCTGCTACTACCTGCGCTTTCAATTACCATTTTCCTCCATTTAGCGATTCGATATTTACTCAGTTCGTGGCACTTACAAAACAACGGTAAACTGCTTAAAACAACAATTTGAACAACAATCTGACTAATTAATGTTACAAAGTAGATATCCATTTCCAGTTTTCTCCAGCCATATGTTAATATCCAGTTACATGCGCTTATGACAATATACAATATTCCAATCAATATGCCCGCAAACCGTTTGAATAAAAATGCGAGTCTCTGATTGTATGCACCGAAGCTGTACATACACATTCAGTGTCTGGTCAGTTAGATGCCTTCTTCCAATGATATGTAAGCTACGTAAATAGATTGAACAAAATAGAATCAATGGCAGGTAATTGGTGGTGGCTAGGCTATTGACTTCCAAGCATATGGACTCCATGAACAATACTTTCAGAAATGCTATTATATATTGGAAACATCCGAATGTTCTATGTGGCAAGTGCGAATGAGCTATTAAGGAAATTGGGTCCATGTTTGGCAGTACTAGAATGATTGGAAATGCAATTTGGACAATATGAAGTGTATTGGCAATTGCGCTGACCAACAAGCCTATTAAATCACACTATTCTCCATTGACCAATTTCGGGATTTCTGATATAAAAAAACATGTATAGGAATACCTTGATTCCAAACTAAACATTCTACTGATAGCGCGTTCTATGTTGTTTATTGACCACAATATAATTATTGTAACATTTCGATAATCTTACTACGCCTCCCGTTAAATATGCACTAAATATGACAAGGATTGCACGCGTTGGCCTAATATCCGATATCAGCGCAGATTAGTTTTCGCCTAGTTCATTCAAAATTATGGACGGCACCATATCGTTACCGCGCTGAAGCTTAAATTTGTAGGTTTGGAAAACGTTATGTGGCCTGATATTCAATAGTTAAATGCTCACCTAGAGTTTTGGGAAGAAATCGGATACATTCGGGGCTCAAATGCATTGTTCAGAGACTCATTAGCAAACAGAGTAGGTATCTATAATTTCAACATGCTACTATGGCGGAACGAATTTACTTCGCCGTTTCGTAGAAATCAGAATGATCCAATCGCATTAGGCGTAGTCGTTCTTGTCCACGTATGTTTGTATTCGCAGATGTAAATCTTGTGAATGTGCAGAAGTGTAAGTTTTATTTTACTTTTTATCGGTTTACGTGGAAAAGACTGTGGATGCGAAAAATATAACCTCATCTTAATTTCAGTGGAAATATCGGTACGGACAACCTGGTCGTAACCTGTTTTAATAATGGAGAACCCCGAGAAAAACTCCACCTGTAATTATTAACCAGCATTGTGTTTGCGAAATTAGAAGTTGAATTGAAATTCCGAATTACACCCGAAAGGCAATGATTATAATTCCAAGTTACTAAAAAGTAGCAAATAGAATGCTGTACTCCCAATCTCCCAATTCATGTAATTGTAGTCGCTGACCTTTTGAATGCAAGGCATGTGTAACCTGGCTGAGAAAAATATCGTAATTGAGTCAAATGATGTATTTGAAATGACAAGGCATTGTCGTCAACATGGCAACTATAGGAAACGTTGTGAGAATTAATGCATGAGCGAGATATGAGCTTTCATGAAGGTTACATAGCGAAAACTTCTTAGCGAGAACATGAAAAGCTGAAACAAATCTGCCCAATTAAAGTTCGCGACAAAAACCGTCAAGTCTTATCGTCTTTACGTGGAAAGACATGTGGGTGTCAAATGATAACCTTTGGAAGGTCTTTATTGTAGTATCAATACCACCGACGAGAATCCTGACTACCTCGGCCCCATCGTGTGGTATTTATGTAATATAATATGTCCCATATCTATTTTCTACACGAATTAATTTGATGAACAAGTACATTTATATGTTACGTGTACCTGACAGCTATCAGAAAAATTTTCAAGAAGCAAAGAGAGCAACCAATCATTTGTGTAAACATATATTTTATGCAATTCTAAGAAACCGAGTTCGCTTTCTGTTCTGGGGTGTATTTTTGTTTGATAGAAAAAATTTCTGTGTACCCTGAAGTGGGCAATTTCCAGGAAGTTGTTACTCGAGTCCAGAAATGAGTATCCTATATTTACCGTGCTTTATTTTGAGTGCGAGTTGCTGACCTTGACCTTGTGAATAATGTAGAGGCTTATCTTTACTTATAGAAAGCTGCAAAATTATCTGACAAACATTTCCGTGATCAAGTCCTTTGTATCCACCTTAACATTCTGAATGTTTTTTTTGCACAGCACTTCAACGTAACATACCTATATTCTTATTGCGTCTCGGTATAAACAGCAGTGTCATCAATGAAAGTCGGAATTGCTCAGGTGCTGCCAATTACTCTTCATTGCCAACTTCAAAACATCTTGCCTCTCGAGCGTACCTCCAATTTTCGGAGCATCGCAATAACAGCATTTACTTGTTACAGAAAAATATACTAGCAGCAAATCAAATTTAGAATGAAACACTTGCAATTTCATAATGTTACTAACGTAAGTACGTCAATCGGGAATATTAGCATGCGGTGTTAATATTATGACAGAAGGTGCGAATAGTGAATCTATTGAAGATATGCGTTAGGAATGTAGTGGAGTTTTTAAGTATTTGAAACTGTATTTTTGCATTTTGGTGGATCTGGATTTTTTTCTACGATTTAGCTATTCGGTTGACATAGGTAACTTCATTGAGTGCCCACGGAAAAATTACCCTCGTTCATCGATAGAATACAAACTCAATATATCAATGTGTTTCACGTGCTGAAGTAGTTGCTGGTTTTGTTTTATGAGCTTTGGGAACATTCTTACCGTTTGCAAGCTATTTATACTTTTTCCTCAGTGAAGAGTTGAACATTGCCAAAAAGCCAGCGATAAAAAATTATTAAGATATTTCTGAGAAACGACGGTATTTTATTTCACATTGTCGATTGTATTGAAAACAAATGACATGTACACTGGTTTTAATAACAGAACAGTGAATACATCACCAAGTACATCAATTTAGCCACCCGCCATCAATGCAAAAAAACGACTAGTTTCTTCATAACATTATTTTTTTGCGGAGTGATGACATGCCATAACGATAAGCAGTAAATGTTTGAAAGTAATTGTTTACTTACTGTTGAGAGAGCTGCTGGACTTGGTTGTGAGACTTGGCAGGGAAATGAGTTTTATGCTGCACTCTCCGAATATATATATTCATGGATTAACCACTATAATGGTCGACTCAGTTAATAATGAAACTAGTGATATTAATGGCGTTTTTTATTGGAGACGTATCTTCGGCCATATATGTTCGAGAATTATATTTATTTATTAACTACCGGAAGCATGAAATGTTTATAAAGGTAGTTATTGCGATTGATCTGTTTGTCTGTCTGTGTGTCCGTAAGTCTGTAAACACTATAACTTTTGTTAACATTGATCGATTTTTTCAAACTTGGCATAGAGGTACCTCAGGTCATGAGAAAATTCGGTACTGATTTTGGGCTTCCAGGCCCCACCCCCGGGGGAATTGTGGAGGACTGACCCCCATACTTGCTTTTGGGAAAAAATGTTATTCGCTTATTCGATAGAGAATTTTTAGCTGATCATTTTTGTCACGCCATGGGTCAATTTCTCCAACTGTCGGAGTTGCGGCTCCATAACCCTCACGGGTCACATGGTCACGAAAGGGTCAAAATATATTGTTTCAGAAATTGATCGAAGATTAGTGTTTGGAAAGGTGAAGTGCATGTCACATTTCTCAATTTCACATACAACGTGCTTCCGGTAGTTTTCCAATTTGGGTTCACATCCGTCCTAGTTGGAAGTTGTTACGACGATCATTGCATAAGAAAATGTTTACTCATAACCATCCGGGATAATGAACACACAATTACAATTACTGGATAGCTAATGAACCTCTCTTCTCGTTTGGTATATATTTTGCTTTAGTTCTTTTTATATATTATGACTTTCATATATGGATCCAAAAATATAAAAATGCATGCAACTAGGTATCAATTTTGTTGAAGAAAATATAATTTGCAATTGGTCTTGCCACTTATCATATGACTCAATGGATGCAGAGTATGTAGACAGGCGCTACAGTGGTATTATTATCATATCATTCATGCAATGGTATCAATTCTGCAAAAGTTCTTCCTATTTAGCTACTATATCCTTGGGATTCAGTACAAGGTTCTTTGGCGACCTGGCCTTGAGGCAATCTTAAAAGTGGACAAGAAGTCTACTCATTTTCTTCTATGCATTTTGGCTTTCTTGGTTCATCTGTTTTACACCGTCATATGTTGGAGATACTTCGTCACGAACTTGCCAATATACTTGGCAGAAAGCTTTTACGATTACAGTGTATTTCAATCACAATGGGGTACAGCATGGCTGATGCTTTTGGTTAATCAGTTGCTAAATCGGCAAGCTCGGAAGGAAACATCTTTGATTCGCAACCAGCATAGCGGAACTTAAAATATACTCAACGGAATCATCTGGAATGGAATATACTCAACTTACTGATTGCATAAATAAAGTAAAAATGTGACATTCTCTTAAATGAAATTTCAATCTCACAGATCACTTTGGACACGACGCGTTTAATGAATCATAGCCAATACGTACAATTGTTAGCTTCACATTCCTTTGCTACAACTGTATATGCATGTTGCCCAGCTTGATCATCGTCAACTCTGACTATCTCGGACACGATTGACAAATTGGCTTCCTGTTCTACCGAGCAACCATGTACCTGTCGCCGTTATGATTGGATTTTTTGTGGATACGTGGGCATATACTATTGCTATGTAATTTGGTTTATTGTACTTCATATAAACTTAGCGTTTACGGAAAATTTCCAAACGGCGATTGATTACACAATCCATCTTAAAGCGCACTCACTCCGCAGTTTACCAGCAACAGTTTTACTAGAACAACTTCTAATCTATTCCAAATTAATAATATTGAAAACCGTTTACAACAACTTGTTTGGTTCATTTTTTGTTCCAGGTTTGAAATTAGTTTTCAGTGTATTGATAATTCAGACAGTGTTTATAACAGTTAAGCTAATTGGGAAAGGCCAACCCCAAGTCACAGTATTTGAGTGTGTGTGGTGTTTGTATTTCAGGAATGTTAATGGCCTTTGTTAGTTTGATGGGCGTTATTAACGACTGCAGTACCATGTTTCAAACATATTTGTTGGGACGGGAGGAATACCGGTGACGATTGGCACGCCGATACGTAAGGGCTTTTAAAGTGTGTTCAGTGTCAATCGGAAGAATGTATGAAATCAAGCGTAAGACATGCCTGTTCATTTTTGGGATGATTTCTATTGTCGCTGCAACAATTTTAATTTCTGTAAATTTCAAGGCATAGTAGTAACTTATCTGGTAATGTGAGTTGACTCGAGACATAGCAACAATAAATAATGAAGGCGACATTTATAAATGTCCATATGCACGAGTCATTAATGAAACACGTTTTCATATCACGTATTACGAACGAAGACTAGTTGTTTTAATACTTCGGGCAAATTTATTGCGTTCTCGTGAACATTTCGTTAAACGCATCAATAATAATATCAAAAAATCGGGTTGATATTTGATCGTTCGTACGAACCATAAATGCACGGATTCAGTTCGCTCAACTACTCAACCAAATGAAGACACATGTATAAACAGCAACATTTTTCGGCCGTGAACCTTTTTTGGCACGACCATCGCCGATATTCCCGAAGTTATTTTATTTGTATAGGGTCTGATGAAAAACCACTACATGTGAAGTATCACAGTGCTACGTATAGTACTATGGTGGTGAGGGTCGTACACCCAAAAGTAGGGGTTTGACATTTTTGGCACGTGATTGCAGAGAAACGGCTTAAGGCAGAATTCTAAGATTTTGCACCAATAATGCTGGTATGGTACCCCAACCGTTTACATATTATATGTGGAAATTTTACATAGGTTGGTTTGTGATAAAATCCTGTACCAAGAACAATAAAAAATGCTCTACAAACTGCAAAAATTTTCATCAAAATATATTAATCCCTTTTGAAGATATTGAATCAAATATCTTCCATGATACTACTATTCTCTGACGTTTATTTTTATAAATTAACGTTTCCTGACAATAAAAACTTATTGACTGAGTGGAACTCCAATTTTTAAAGATAATTTAACTTAAAGTTGTTATTAATGGCCATAGCAAGTGAATAATGTATGTCAAGAATCCGCTTATTGTGATGTACCTAAATCATAATTTCGCACTTGAACTCACTCAAGACAACGTCGGAAAGCATTGTAGCAGTTCATTCGAAACAGTATCGACAAAATATGGACATTTCAAATAAATAGTAAGTGGATTACGACGATCGGCTTGCACATATCCTCAGCGAGACTCTTTTTTGCATCTAACACACAACACATTTTATTCAAAAACTTCAAAAGGAATTAATATATTTTGATGAAAATTTTTGCAGTTTGTAGAGCATTTTTTATTGTTCTTGGTACAGGATTTAGTTTTTGAAATTTTACAGAAAATGGGTTTGCAAAATGCAGGCTTGTGTAATCACGGATTAGAATCACCAATCCTCAAACTGGGATTGGTGATTAAGTTAATCACTTAATCACCAATCCCACTTTATATTTTTTGTATTTAATCACAATCACTAATCCCAGAACCAGCACCCTTTAATCACTGGATATTCACTGCAGTCCTACCTCCATGTAATTGCTTTCATAGTATCTGTAGTATAGGCCCGTTGACAGTAGGTACGTAACCTCAGGCACTGTGGTAGGTACGCGAAAAGATCACTACCACACAGCGTAGTATATCCAGGTTCGACCAGCGCAACACTCGAACCATAATCTCTTGTATTGTCTCATGCCTTGATAAAAAAGGACAATAGGAAGGGTCAGAAATTAACTGAAGCAAAGTACAATGGTGTGCAACGCTCGACCCCGTTCAGATAGAGGTACCTATACAAACTGCATCTTTCTATGTATGCAAAATGAAATGAATGAAAGTAGTTACTTCTTCAAATCAAACTGGATCATGACATAATACAAACAGTACGATATTTCGGATTTTCCTGCGATGAAACATATAACTTGTAAAAGATTCAGTAGGAAAATGAAGAATGCAACTATAAAATATACAGACAACAAACAAACTAATCCTAATCCAACTTGCATTTTTTCAAGCATTTAATCACCTAATCACCAGTGATTGGGATTGACATTAATCACTAATCACCAATCACTATTTAAAAAATATTCTTCATTTAATCACAATCACTAATCACTTGACAAAAATGGGGTGATTACACAAGCCTGGCAAAATGACAACAATAGTGTAAAAGACGGCGAAAAATGTCGCCAAAATGAGTTAAGTAATTTTATCACAAACCAACCTATGTAAAATTTCCACATATAATATGTTAACGGTTAGGGTACTATACCAGCATTATTGGTGCAAAATCTTAGAATTCTACCTTAAGCCGTTTCTCTGCAATGACGTGCCAAAAATGTCAAACCCCTACCTTTGGGTGTACGACACTCACCACCATAGTACTATACATAGCACTATGATACTTCACATGTAGTGGTTTTTCATCAGACCCTATACAAATAAAATAACTTCGGGAAGATCGGCGATGGTCGTGCCAAAAAAGGTTCACGGCCGAAAAATGTTGCTCATAACTACCTGGCAGTTTTAGAGCAAAAGTTCATGTAAGATCAATGCATTACACGAGGCGACCAGAACAAAAACATATTAATAATTAATGTTTTAACGGTGCCATCGCAGTATGATATGCAAACTACCTAAATGCTCTCCTACCAACTGTAGCACTCCAACAATACTACTTGTACGCCTAATGTCTAGTTTTCTAACCTCAACCCCTCCCATGTCTGCTGCCAACACTCTCACATTAAATACCAAATTCCTAGTAGCACTATCAGCATTCAAAAATCAAATTTTCATCGGTACACAAAGCTCATTTCCAGTTGTATTCAGCACTGTTATTTCAGAATTGCAGTTCGTTAGCAATACTGGCTGTCTATATTAGTGTCTTTACCGATCAATCTTAAACATAACATAAATACCATATTTACGAAACTATTTCAAGTTGTTAACACATTTACCTCATCATCCTAAAATGAAAATAAACTTGCGAGTTTGTTTATCTTAAATCAATTGTACTGATTCTATAAATACAAGTTCAGTTTAAATCTAGACTCTTGTATTGAGCGGGTGGTCCACTTATATTGCACATATCCCTTAAAATAATTGAGACTCCCGAATTTGAAGTTTGCAACCTCATATATGAACCTCAGTCGGAACAAATCCAACCAGTTAACTCAAAATGGGTATTTCTATTATGGTTGTGAAATATTCATTACTCGCGTTATCCTTAAATTTTTTGCCGTCTATTGCTGAATTTGTTCCACATTATCGATGGAAGCACAAAGTATTGGATGCTTTCGTAACTCAAGGCCTAAAGAAGAGCACGGTGCCCCATATTGCCAATCTAGATGTTCTTTTTCAACCGTTTAAAAACGAACACTGCCTCCTAGAAATTGGCAACTATCAGGCAGCGGATATTCTTAGGCCACAGTATCCGTGGATAATGCGAACAACGACAACTTTCTCGGCACCAGTCTACATAAATAACCAGACCGCAAAGTTTAGATTGTGTTATATCGACAAATACATCAACATATATAATCAAGTCGCAGAGAACTGTTTTCTGAACATTCCTATATATTTGTTCTCCGCATCGTCGAAACAATGGAATTGCCACGTAATAATGGAAATATTTCCGATGCAGCAACTTGAGTACCATTTGTTCCCGGATTTATTCGCGGAATCCCTATCGTCCATGCAACTCCAATCGCTGCCCACAAACATGTCGAAAGTAGTATCCACGACTCCCCATTTCAGAGTCATGATTCTCGAGTACAACGAATATTTGTACTGGGGTGATGTTCGGCATTGTGCATTTAAAATTGTTAGAGATTCCAGAGACCTGAATCCTCAGGTGTACCATCATGCATGCTATTTAGCTAGTATACGAATCACGTCTTGCGCTAACTGCTCGTGTGGCATTCTTGAGATATGCCCTCATGAAATCCAAAGCGTAGCTTTCGTTTATCATTTCCTGACCTCCATTACCGCATATACTGAACTATCTATGGCAGACTGGGCAAGTTCTACACCAGATAATTTGCTTGAAAGCGGATACACTGATCCAAACGATCTTCTCATCTGGTCATCGGACGAATTTGTTTACGACCTATTCATTGATTTAGTTCGGCGGGACTTTGTTTCCAATGAATTTCACGAGTACTTATCCTCCTGCGAGTTGATCTATTCTGCAGGGAGTCATTACTTTCTTGATCGGAAAGTACGCAGCAAACTCCACGACGGTATCATATTACAACTGGCCTTTGTCCATGTGTTGCGGGCTGTAATGGGTAACTTTAGTCAGCCGCAGTACTTCAATAACAGGAGAACAGAGCTCTGCAATACTGGTGTACAAACGCACGTCCTTCAAGAACCATTGGTGGACGGAAACGTTGCAACGCTTACTTTTAATGCTCATTCATATTCGCAAACATTTCAGCATGGTGTGGGCTGGCGTGTCAAACTTCACTTTGGGAACGAAAATGGATTTAACCAACAGTTTTCTCTAAAGAATCCACTGCTGAGTCTTCGATTCGTGAGTTGCGGGAGCCGAGGATTGTCATCATTTCCATTTCAAGAAATTTACAATGTGTTTGATCCATACGTATGGCTATTTATATTGATCGCAGTTCTACTGCTAACCCTTGTCATGTATCTTCTCGTCAGCAACTGCATATACAACGACAAGAGTTGGCGACAAATGAGACGACCTCTAAAAGATTATTTGCTCGCTCTCGTTAAAGTTTTGGTGGAGCAAGGAGACCCGTTTCCTGGATCACTATGTCAAACGCGTCGGTTGAAATATGTTATTGCGGCATATCTACTTGTTGGCATCGTCTTGAGCAATGGTTACAAAAATTCAAACGTATACAACATGGTGCTACCTCGCATTGTGCAACCATATGAAATAATTCAGGAGCTTACCAATGACAGCTATAAACTATACACGAAACTTTCCAGGTCAAGGTATGCGACGATGCCTTCTTGCTTTGAAGGCAAACACTCCTGCACAGAGGATGGACATCTCTGGTCGTTTAACGACCAAGTCATTGCACTGTCGTATGTGGCTGATGCACTACGTGCACAGAGAAATGAAAATACATCCATTCCTCTGGAGTTACTTCGCCGTAATACGCAAATGGTTCCGGATTTGATTGATATTGTTAACAAGACGGCGCTCGAATTGAGTGACTTTTTTAATAAGTTTACCCAGGAAGCTCATACTGTACAACAAGTGCATGAAGCAGTGGCGACTGTAGAAAAATATTTTGAAGATGTCGTGCCATCGTGGGAAGAAACACAACTTAAAACCTACCTCCGAAATTGTGATAAGACTGCACTGGTACTGCCCACTCATCTCTGTCAAAAATATGCTGCTGAAATAAGCGCCTCCGACAAGACATTAAACGTTGATGTCGGGAAAGAATCCTATCACAATTTAACGCATTTGATTAGTCTAATTGGATGCACACCTCCGTACGTTTTGAGGCGGATTGGTGGTATTCACGCGTCTGGATTGATGAATTGGTGGTCAGAGTTTTTGGGCCGAGAAAAATATTCGCGTGATGCACATCAGCAGCCCAGAGCGGCAACAATAAGCGGTAATGTGGTTGTCGTTTTCTCCATCTGGTCAGGCGGAATATTAGCATCAATTTTGTTCTTCACGATCGAGAGGAAGACTGGAGCTCCTTCTGAAATTTTTGGTTTGGTGAAACTCGCTTTTCAGGTGTTTTGCAAAGAGATTATCAGAACGGCTTGCTGGTTTCTTCAATCTAGTAAACAGTTTATTTTTCAGAGAACTACGCGAGTACATTTGTTTGTTAATTAGAATTAACCAATTTATTGCCAAATTTGCTGCGACAGTTTATGTTCCTCTTCAGTCGCACTATACAACGTGAGCTAGCAGATGCAGTTCCAACTTTGAAACTGGAAAAATTTCACATGACGCTGGTGTCATATCATACCGTGATGAATGGAGCAAGTTTTCATGATTTTTTTCGGACCAGAGGTGGTTATCAATAATATGCCAATGAATGCAACACAATCGCGTTGAAAACAACGACGTGTTGGTTTTATTGACCATGATGCGGCAACGAGTGATTTGTCACGTATGTATTAACCGTACTAACGTAGCGTGCCGTAAGTTTGAGAATAATATTCGAACCTTCATTTTAAAGAAGTGCTGTATAACTATTTACAACATACAGTATTTATCAATTTATCTGTCGCTGGTATAATTGCCTTATGTATAATGCACTTTTATACCATACGTAGGATGATTCACTTTAGTAGAACAATGAAACATGCTAGATACTGGACCGTCTATAAAAAATCCAAGGATGATAGTGGCCAGTTGTTCTAATAATCGAATTTTAGAATATTTTCACAAATTAATATAAGTACATGCATATATTCACAAAAATTTCCAACAACATATTTAAAGGTTGGTGCAGAAAGTCATATCCATGGCCCGTCGTCTAGAAAACTATACTGTCCAATACTATATTATCTTTGCATGGAATATGGTATTGCACTTCAAATAAATCTAGCGTTTACCCAAACACTCAAAACGACAATCGACTACAAAATCCAACTTAAAGGACGTTCCTTTCGTAGCTCTACAGCAACAACTGTACAACTACAACAGCTTCTAATTTATTCAAACTTAAGAATCTTGACTGCTATCTACAACAACGTGTTTGGATCAATTTTTGAAATTAGTTTTCAGCGTGCCAATAATTCAGGTAGTGTTTATAACTGTTAAGCTAATTTGGAAAAGCCAACCCCAGGTCACAGTATTTGGTTGTGTGTGCGGTGTTTGTATATCTGGTATGCTAATGACATTTGGTAGTATTTTCGGCATAGTTCATGACTACAGCACTCGGTTTCAGAAATATTTGTTTGGTCGGGAGGAATGCATGAGAAAACTAGCTCGACGAAACTTAAGAGCTTTTAAAGTGTGTGCAGTTTCCAGTGGAAGGATGTATTTTATGCAAAGGAAAACATGCTTATTCATTTTCGGAATGATTTCTATTGTAGCTGCTACAATTTTAATTTCTGTAGATTTGACGGCTAAGACGTAACTTACTCAACAATTTGAATAACGTCAGCACACAGCAACAATAAATAATAAAGACGACCTTTATATCATGTTGTTTCCATGCGGTTGGTTACAACAATTCTTATGACTTCATTGTAACCAATTACGAATGACGTATTGACACTTATTGTTTTCGGCTACTTGGCATTTTGTTTACCATTTACGGGTTGATTTTGACCATGTATGATTTTCACTGTCCTTGAAAACGAAGGTAACGTCCTGTTGTTAAGTCAACGCACATTTACTTACTGGTCGAAGTATCATGAGTGATAAAATGTCTTTTTTCGATTCCGCTGCAACTACCGCTCGTGCTAATTGATAATGTATACATGAGAATGTGATACTAAAAATGATTTACACCGACACAAACAAAAATTGTTATCACAATTTTACAATTGGCATAAAACGAAATATCATGGAGTAAAAATGTATTCTTAACTGGTTTGGATAAGTTTGGTTTAACAATGATAAGTTGTTATTCGTAAAACTAATTACTTTCAATAACTATCCTCCTCATTCCTATAATTCCTTTCTTGTATCAAAACATTAAGTAGCAAAGTGTATTGGACTTGGCTTGACAGTAACGTATTTCAATGCATGAAATAGAGTATGACCGAACGGAGCATAGGAAAAAAATCACTGCATGATACAAAAGAGCTTGTCGACACGTCAATCGAAGCTATGATAATGATATGCTATGTAATCCAGTGTGACGTGAAAAGCCAATACCAGTTCAACAATCAGAAGGAGAAGAAAATACTTATTTAAGCAATCATTCGTTCTCATATAAAATACATTGCTCGTATATTGAAAGTAATTTGCACGAAAAATTAGTCGCACTAACATATACCCGTTACTATATTGCTTTCACAGAGCATGAACACAGAAACCGTTAGGATTTTTCACGACAATCTGAATTATAATATTTTGCTGCGGACCGGTATAACACAAAGTACGCTTTAGCATCCAAATTATTGGAAGTAAGTATCTCTTGAATACAAATACATGAGTTGGTTTTAATACAATTTACTGTAAACGTTTATTGAATATTTAACTGGCAACAGAGCTCATTTCGTGCCGATTAGAGTCCATGGATATACTCACACAAATTCAAACATTATCTTTTGAAAATCGGTAATGAATATTCAAGTATATACTTTCGCCGTAACAGGCTCAGTTGCTTTTAGATGAGACATACTTTCTTATCAACGATAAATTAGAAGTACATTTATGAACTTTTCTGTCAATGCTATTTTTCAGGAGTGATGTTCGGTGACAGAACATTTTTAATCACATAGTGGTATGCGGATATGAAGGAAAGTACTTGTATATATCCAAATCCGAAAACCGAAATCACACGGAATATTCCGTACTCGATTCTTATGATTCTGGTTAGTATTTAAGTTGAGCATACATTCGCAATCACTACAAAGGGCATCAGGCGATTCATCTCCGTAATATTTATGATATTCGTGTAACGGCGAAGTAAAAATCAGTGTAGTCTACTGATCAGTTTTGTGACATTACTAATTTCCAATCCATACGGTGGAATACATACAAACACCTTACTCCGAACAAAATGTATGAACTGCGCATCAGACTTGAATAGTTTGTGAATTCATAGATAACGAAATGTAAGAGAAGACATCGGCGATCAACATCCAACCATCTACCAATGTTCCATGATAAAAAATGGGTTTGACATTTGATCGTTCGTATTTCCATAAATGCACGGATTCAGGTCGATCAACTATTCAACCAAATGGTGACATGCAGCTATGCTACTACCTGGCAGTTTTAAAGTTCAGGTAAGTTCAATACGTTACACGAGGCGACCAGAAAAAAAACTTTTGAATTATTAATATTTTTGTGGCGACATCAAATCATGATATGGACACTATCTAAATGCTCTCCTACAGACCAAAGAAGGCCAGCAATATAATTTGTACAACTAATGTCTAGTCTTATAACCCCGGCTCCTCCTATGTATCATATGCCAAGACTGTCGCATATTCAGTACTAAATTCTCACTAGAACTATCTGCATTCCAATACCCACTTTTCATCAGAACACAACTAGTGCAGTTCCAAATATATTCATTTTTGTGAGAACAGAAATTCCATACGTTAGCCATACTGACAGTCTAATTGAGTATATTGCCTATAAGATCTAAACTAAAAGATACTACGGAAGTCATAACGTTCATGTAATTACCGTCGTTCATCTTTACTTCATTTACCTTAGCATACTTAAAAGAATATTAACTTGCGAGTTTTTATCTTCTAAAGTTCCAGATACAATTTGAATTATTTCAGTTGTAGCGAGTGTGAATTACGTCACCTTATATAATGTGAGATAGTGTGCCATTAAATTGCAGTAATTTTGAAACTCACAAGCACAACGTCCAATAATATTGTATACAATATTTCAAGTATATTATTCATACGAATTTGAGATCAGCTACCTCAGATCATATAATAATTTGTAAGCAATCAAACCAGTTACGCCAAAATGTGTATTTTATCGACGGTTGTGCTATATATTTTAGTTGCTTGGTTCGTACAATTGTCGCCCTCCAATGCTGACAACGTTCAATCTTATCAATGGAAACAAAAAAGTTTTGGATGATTTCGATACTCGAGGCCTTAAGAAGAGCACGGTTCCCCAAATTGCAAATCTAGATGCTCTATTTCAACCGTTTAAAAACGAGCATTGTCTCCTAGAAATTGGCAACTATCAAGGAGCAGATATTATTGGGACGGACTACCCATGGATAATGCGAACAACGGCTACTTTCTCAGCACCAGTCTACGTAAATAACCAGTCCGAAAAGTTTAGATTTTGCTTCATCGGCACAGACACAATGGTATATTACGAAATCGCAAAGGACTGTTATTTGAACGTCCCTATGTACTCGTATTCTGCATCATCAAAACAATGGAATTGCCACGTAATAATGGAAGCATTCCCGATGCAGCAACTGGACTACCTCTTATTTCCTGATTTCCTATTTCCTAACTCACAAGGATCAGAGCAAGCACCGCTATGATGAGTGTGGAAAGTGCTACATGAATGCTCAGGGACTAAGAACTCATGTAAAAATTAAACATAATCAGGACGGGACCAAATTTAATTGCCCACATTGCTTCAAAGAGTTTCCGACTAAGGAGTACATGATGTCCCATATCAAGCGTCATTGCAAGCTGAAGGATTTGCCTTTGCAGTCGGGAAATGTCTCAAAATCGCTTAGTACTGAAAAATAAGTTTGAATTCATTTTTACCGTTTTACGTGATTGCTGCAATGTGAATTGCACATGTGTATTATTTTTTATTTTTTTATACATAAGGAAATTGTGTTACAAAATAAAATATTAAATTCCTAATACATGACAAACAAATTACGAACATTCGTGTACGATTGACAATTTTCACATTAGGATTAACGGAATTGGTGATTCATGAGAATAGAATTCATTTTGAAGCTTTAAGTGCTAAATTATTTACATTTAAGTCACAGTCGCCAGGTATGAACTGTGTCATTTGTCAGACAAATTCAATGATTTTAATTGTAATTGGTAAATTGTCATTTATAGGACCGTATTTATATATACCAATTTCATGGAATAATGATGGACAAACTGTGCATATAAGTTTAATTTACTTCTTAATCGCTTTTATTAAACTTTTTCGTCGAAAATGAACAACTGTTTGTGTCAACGTGGAACTGCCCGCCGCACCATATTCATGGCAGGACGCAATTAAGTCAGCATCGCGATATTTTATTGAAGTTATTGGTTTCATGAATGGTCAACCGCACCACCATGCAACATCAAGTTTGATTTACATGCTAACAATTTAATTATTTGAATAATACTAGCCTTGATATACTGACGTAATTGTAATCTGTGCACATGCATGAATGCATTTTAAATCACCAAATATAACAATTTTAGCAAATTAATCTAACAGCTAGAACAATAATTTCACTATGACTTGAAGTGATTGGGACTTAATATTATTGGTAAATGTTCCATTGCGGTTCATACCGGATGGACTAACATTTATATTTTAACATTCCCAGAAATTCCCATTGATTCTTGCCAAATCTGAAAGCAAGCTACCAGGAGTATCGTAATGCTTTATCACAGAGATTTGCAGTGTTAAGAAGTGCAGAGGGTAGCATAAATTACAAGAAATGAATGCGGAGTTAACAAAGCACTTTAAGGGCGTTCTGTAGATTCTGATAATAGTAATTAGTTTAGATGAGTAAAAACTGTACAGTAAACTCAATCGTGTTTGAATAAAAGTTCAACACGGTATCTCTTTCGAATAGAGTCATTGCATAGTACAGTGACAAGGGGTACTGAGCCCTGACCACCCTAACCCAATACCTGCTACTTCCGCGGCTATCAATTAAGATGTTCCTCCATTTATCGATTATATGTTTACTCAGTTCATGACACTTGCAAAGCAGCGGCAAAGTGCTCAAAACCACAATCTGCACAACAACCTGGCTAACTAATATTACAAAGTAAATGTCGGATTCCAATTTGTTCCAGCCATATATCAGTATCCAATTAAATGTGCTTATGAAAATGCATAATATTCCTACCAGAATGCGTGCAAACCGTCTGAACAAAAACGAGAGTCTTTGATTAATACAGCGGAGCTGTGCATACACATTCAATGTCTGGTCAGTTAAACCTCTACTTCCAATGTCGTGTAAGCTACGCAAATAGATTGAGCAAAATAGAATCAACGGCATGCAATTTGTGGTGACTAATCGATTGACTTCCATGCAGATAAACTCCATCAGTAATACTTTCAGGAATGCAACTGGATATTGGATGTATCCGAATGTCATCTGTTGAAAGTGCGCTTCAATTATTGAAGAAATCGGGTCCATGTTCGCCAGCACTAGAATAATTGGAAATGGAAACTGTACAATATGAATAGTATTGGCAATGGCGCTGAGAAATAAGCCAACTAAATCACACTCCTCTCCGCTGACAAATTTCAAAATTTCTGAAATGTAAGAGACAAGTACATAATTTATTTAGAATAACAAAATTGTGTTGAAGGGAACCTTTAAAATTGTTGTACCTGCTCTCAAAAGACTTAAGTAATTCGAATTGTGTGCATGAATTTGAGGTTTTCCAATTAATCGGCCAAAATATCTGAACAATTCGTTATAATATTGGTAGTAAACCAGATCGGAATGTTTCCACGAGATTGTCATTAAAATTAGACATATGGCGATGGCGGATGTCGTCAATAGCAACAACATTAATCTGGATGGGCTAAGTGTTGCGGATTTTAAAAAGCCTACCTCAAACAACACTGCACACGAAGCACAAAAGATTAGCGCAAAGCTGCACAGTAAGTGTAGAAAGGGCGTAGGAGTATGTGGCGAATCTCTACAACAAATATTGCATTATGGGAATCAAATTTTACGACGCACGGGCACCGACGAAATGTGTCATGAATTCTGTTGTTCAGTTCAAATGTTTTTGCCACCAACGGAGTCACCATTTTGATTACTTAGAAGTTTCTCAAGACCCCGAATCAGGTCTAACGGATTTGGTTGAGCGTATGGACTACTGAGATTTTACTGCATCCATAGAAGGATATGTTTGAGGCTTACCAAATGAATCCTCAGGTAAACGTGGCAGAGACGCAGCCCACTTATACTGTACCTAATAAAACGCTCGTATCGGTCAGTACAAGATTGAAGGAACAATTTTGTTTCTTTAAATTAAATGGAAAGATTCACTTTACATATAAATCGACTTATTAAATGTCAGTGTAACATCCTTAGTAAAGGACAGTACAATAACAAAATAGCGACATTTGGTAAGCACAGTTTCAGACGTTGTAGTTAATAATGACATTTTAAGCATACTATGCTTTCGAAAGCTATTTCAATTAAGTTTGAGGTAAGACAGCTGTTTCAGCGTGTAATGTAATGAGTATTTTAACGAACTCAATATTTCTGCCGTACTGCAAGGCACTACCTGTTGCATTAACAGTCTTGTAATCACGTAAGATTTATTGGTACGTTTGCGATGATTGCTGACAAATATTCATTTCGACTAATTTACAATTAAAATTACGTAAATGTTTAAAACATGTTATGATATAGAAACCATAGCGCTGTCACTGGAGGTCACTGTCACTTGGGACCCAATGGGAAAGGTGAACTATTTGATTTTAAAAGTAAGCAATTAGCAAACCAAAAACTTTTGTTACGTGTTCTTACTGTTTCCATTAAATTGACATACTAAATTTAGCCCATAAATAGTTTAACTATACTGACTTTGAAAACGTGAGTTTGTACTGGATACACGACATGGATATGTAGAGTAGATTTCGCATTATCGTAACTCGATATTTGGACATTCAACTGCTAGTGAGTTGAATACGTTTTTTATCGATCACAAAATTATAATTGCAGCGCTTAGATAACTCCGCTAAACCACCCATTAAATGTGCTTAGCCGATATTGTCTTCTTCGGCCTAATAATCAACATCAGCAGAGATAAGTGATCCAGTAGTGGGCGGTAATATATTGCGGAAGCGCTGATGCTTACATTTGCGGTACGGAAGGAATTATTGGGTGAGTTCATAAATAGATAAATCCTCTCCTATAGTTGTTAAATGAAATGCGATAAACTTTTGGGATCATATGCAATGTTAAAATGTGTATCCTACTACACAGTTGTATCGTTAAAGTTGTTGTTAAATAACATATTATGTAACATTCATCATTCATAACGCACTTTAAGGTTAAAGCTTAAAAAAATAATAATTGTCAATTAAGTGTCCGTTTCCGTTTATCAACATACTTCTCATCATTCCCAAACTGATTAACGGCCACCCAATGCATTGTACAATTGCAAAGTTCCACGACGCATATCCTCTCGTCCACTGAAAGCTTGTGATCAATATTGTCATCTTCACACCTGCTCTTCATATTTATGCAATATGACGCCAAGCTGCATCTCGCTTACTTTCGATCCAGCTCCTTCCTATCGTCAGCTTCCAATTACTTCCAAATGCAAACAAATATCCTACGGCATTCTTTGCATAAAAAGGTACATGTGTACATGAAATGACCGTTATCATCCAGATATGGACACCATAAAATTCCCGACAACATTTGATGAGTGGACAAGATTTAGTTGAATGCAAAATGACAAAATAAATACGAAGTTTAAGATACATATTTGTTTTTAAAATAAATCCCAATCACGAATGCAACGCCCACGCATTACAAATGAAAGGTGCTGTTCGAGGTTGAATACCGTAAGCGAAAATTAAATTCAACTGCCAAACCAGATAAAATACTATATTAAACTTATATTTTTCCTGAAAATCTGTAATTATATTGCACAGCACACATTAGCAGATAGCGCGGTATAATAGGTTACAATGCAAGCAACAATTTTAGAATGATTATAACAAATATTTGTTATAATTTGTGTGCATTTTGAGATTGGATTTGATTTCAAATAAATTTGAGCCATTAATGACCAGCATAAGCTAGTAAACTATATTGACATAATAATGCAAGTAATGTGATGTGAAATTCAGGTAATCCAAAAACGCAATGTATTTAATTATGGTTCCCTATCTGCTGTAGACTTATATTGCTAGTCATTCATATCCTGACAAAATGACTGCATTTCGCTGAAATAAAATTTACTGATTTCATTTCAACATTCATGTGATAGTGGACTGGTGGTAGCCGTTACTGCTTGATATATCCAATACTTCCTTGGTCATTGAAGACCGCATTTACATTCATATCCATACTTCAAAACCACATAATGGTCAGCTTCGTTCAAATCTGCAAAATTTCTACAACGTTTTCTCATTCACTGGAAGACCGGATCCGTAGCCATAACAGAATATGGTGACAACCATCATAAATAGTATCTTAGTTCCGTTGAGGAATCTTTTTATTATATTCCTTTCGGGATATAAGTTTATGGGAAACAGAAATAGCATCGTGCAGTAATAGAACACTTTCAAAAATCAGTAGTACGTTTCACAGACTTTGTGAAGTCACAAAACGTTGCTACACCGGAATGAATAAAGACGAAACGCATCGGACTGGCAACACTTTTGCGATTGACTTGTCTCCTCTAATTTTAGGATCTTGCTGTTACTTTTCGTGGAGATTTCATAAATGCTGGGAAGTATTACCGGATTTGAATTGTAAAGAAATACTCTATGTGGTTTATCCTTTTTTAAACACAAATCGTTTAGCAACGTTCTCGCCACAAAAAAAGAATTTTGCGGATAAGAAGCAATTATTTTTCACTCTATTTGCGGAGAAGGACGGCAAGTGTGCTCATTTGATATATTTATATTATATTTACATTTAGTAACATTGCATTATTAGGTTACATTTAAATACGTAAAAGAAATATAATATTCGGATTGGTTTGTAGTAACGATACCATCGCATTACGTATTTGTTCACCAAATATCGCCTCAAAACTTTAATTTGAGCCAACTGTGATATGTAAAGTTTGTTTTTTGCAGAACTGACAAAGATTAAAATCCCTCCCACTATTATATACTATAATTAAGATACCTTGAATGTCAACAATATTAATACTAAGGACACAGCGGATCAAAAACAAACACGACATGATGAAAGTCATTATCTTGAGATTTCGGCGTAATTTCCTCTAATTAATTTAATTATCCACTATGGCTGTGGAGTGGCTCTACAAATTTACACAATATTTTCTTATATTTGTTTTAGGTTTTGAGTTGTGGCATGGTATATTTATCACCAAAGTCAACTTGAGGACCTTATCGCTTTATGAAATCTTAGCCTTATTACTAAATTGGATTGACCTTTTGCGATGGAAGGAAAGCGGCCACATCCAGTACATATTTAGTTTCAGGCGGTCAATCACTCAATCAAAGCGAACGTTTCAATTTGAAAGAACCATGCTTGGAAATCACCTAAAATTTTTGGGATTTGCCTTCCAATCTGCAGAATTTCTAGGCGGTTCCCTAATTCATTGGAACCGTCGGTCTATTAGGCTACATGTATGTGGTGACAGTCGGAAAATGAAGCAGTTGGATCGAAAATGCCGTTTTCACATGATATTTATTTTTGTCATGTCAATCCAAGGCGTATATCATTTCGCCCCGTCTCGCCAACAACAACCCGACTTGCTTGTAATATTTGTGTACGCAGTCGGAATCGCATTCATCATTACCTCGTTTGGATATTTGGTTACTCTATATCAATACGTGCATACAATCTGCTCTTACGTAAACGGGCTGTTGGAATTTCCGAGGAATCTGGGAAGCTTGCACAAAAAACCGACAATGCTTGACGTCATCAACACTTACTTTGCCTTTGTAATCACAGCTTCTGGAATGCTTTTTCCAGTGCTCCACTTGCTTGGATTTCACTGGGTGGATCCTTGCCGCCCAGGACTGGTTGGCTATTTCGTACTACCCGAATGCATTTCTCAAGACTTGGATGACCAACAGGATAGCAATGGTTTTTGGAAAATATTTGTCGCGTTCTTTGGGAATCTGCTGATTAAGGTAGCCATAATGTCTCTCAATTACGTGACGTGGGCAACTGCAACAAATCTAGTGGGGCCTCTTGTTGGGATTTTGATGATACTCTGCACCATATCACTGAGAGAATGCCTCGAAATGTACATTTTCATTCATATATTCAACAACATTTTTAATATATGCAGGCATTTATTTATACTCATCATCTTGTATTAACTTCTTAGGTGTACCGATAATTTCATAGACGGAAAGTTGTCAGTGACAGAGATGATCATCCGATACAGAAATCTGCAACTACTTGCTGGTCTCAAGAATGAAATATTTCGCGTTATTCTTGGTGCAGTTCTAGTCTGCATAATAGTAGCTCAATCGTTCCTAGTGGCAGCACTTACAAGGATACCATTCGAAATGGAGTATCTGCTACAAATTGGATTTTGCTTTGTTCTATCTTGTGACATCACCTTTATAATTGTTGCGTTAATTGGAGGAATGGCTCAGCTTTACTCGCAGTCACTACAAAACAGGATAAAATTGAGTAGACATCTAAGTTCCGTCATTGTGATGGGTAGGTGGGAAGCGAAAATGCTACAAAAGTTCCTGCATGGCTACAGCCATATTAAGGTGAAGTTTGGATCTGTTAATTTTATTGATGTTCTGACGCCATTGAACTGCATTAACTTATCTAATAGCCTTACTGTGCAACTACTGCTTATTGTAAGATAAATACGTCGCTTGTGTAATGGAATGTGGCCTTTGGGGTTCTATTGGACTAATGTTCCAAAGTGCATTTGGACAAAAAGAGTCATTATATGATTAAAGTTTGTTTACGCCGTACACTGCCTGGATATAACTTAACTACTCAAAAAGAGGCATATTGAATCTCGCCCTGTTACATAAAATGGCTTATGTTATGTTGCTGGCATCCGTTTCTTATCATTATTTTCATACGACAAAAAAATATTAAGGATGCCGCTGAAACTGCGAGCGGGCAAGATTAATAACAACGTCTGTTTCTCTAGCATTAAATACTTTCAGACAAGGCACCCAACGTAATATAATTTTATTTGCGCTCATTAAATAAAAGCTAGTATAACAAATTACGATCCAACATCTAGATGCACCAACCATACGCTGATAACATAAAATTATATGAAGCCAGAATGATGAGTTATTCCAATCGACTATTTCCGTGTAATAGAACTGCTACTATATTTGATTCCAATATATTCCCCATGTAATTGAATGTTATCGTGATGATCATTCTATATCAATTATTCTGCTGAAAAACTTTAAATTGAGTAAATAAGGTATGTTTGTTTCCCAAATACCGACATCAGATTAACAAGTTGGAATGTTGATTTTGAAAACAAAATGACAAGGAAAACAATAACTGATATTTGAATGTATTTGTTCAATACATCGCAATGGAGAGAAAGCGAGCAATTAAAATTCCGTTCAACCCCCGAATTAGGTAACAGTAATAATTTATTCAAGATTTCAAATAAAATATTGACTAAATAAATTAAATAGTATGCATATATGTTCCATAATTCGTATGTGCGATTAAATAAGATTTGCCATCAAATTCAATGTGTATTGCTAATGACAATCTACAAGTACAATATCATGTTTGCATACATTATACGATATCTTTGTATCGAATGCCATACCATTCCGGTAATCTGGGTAACAGCATCTCCAACGTAAATTCACATTTGCAAATATGAGATTTGCTAATAACTGGCATATGAAATCCCGTTTCTATTCCGCCCATGCAACGAAGTGATCCATCCAGTCCAACATTCTTCCACAGTTAACTTCTTAATGCAGATACTAGTCCCAGTTTTTTAAAGAGATATATTCTCAAAGCCATGCTTCAAAACCACTTAAAATTCCTACGATTTTCTTTTCAATCAGCGGAGTATCTAGGTGGTTCTCTCATTCGTTGGAACAATGCATCAGTTTGCCTGCACCCATGTGGTGGTGGCAAGGAAATCAAACTGTGTTTCCGGAAATGGCGTTTTCAGATGCTTCTCATTTGCATCATGATTACTCAAGGTATTTGGCATTTCAATGCCACACAACAGCGGCAACCTGATTTGCTGACCATATTTCTATACGGATTTGGGATTTCGTTCAACGTGACATCGTTTGGATGTATAGTCACGTTCTATCGACACAAGCATGATATCTGCTTGTACGTAAACGGGCTTCTCGGATTGCCCAAAAATATGGAAAGTCGTCGTAAGGAAAGGCGCATCCTTGACGTCGTAAACAGTTGTCTTGCGTACATGATCACAGTTTCTGCGATGCTCATTCCGCTTTGCTATCTACTTGGATTTCATTGGATTCAGCCCTGCAAGCCGAGTCTTGTGGGATATTTTGTATTACTGGAATGTAGATCTGCTTACACGGATTACCTCGCGGATAACTCTGGCAGTTGGCTTCCACCGTTACTTATGTTTGCGAATTTTCTTCTTAAGTTGCTACTATTCACTACAAACTATCTGATGTGGGCAATTGGATCAAATATGACTGGCCCCCTTGCCGGTATTTTGATGATCTTCTGTACCATATCACTTCGGCAATCCTTGGAAACGTAAGGATATGTTATTAGTGTAGTTGTATAAGATTTACATATTCAATAATTCATGCGTTCTTTTCAGATGTGTGGAAAGCTTCATTAATGAAAGGTTATCCGTAACAGAGCTAATCACACAGTACAGGAATCTGCAGCTGCTTGCTATTATCAAGAACGAAATACTTTGTGTAATTCTCGTTGCCGTGGTTGTCTGTGATACAGGCATACAATCGTTCTCAGTCGCTGCGCTTACTAGAACACCAATTTCCAAGGAGCATCTGCTAGAAATTGGATTTTTCTTGGTGGTCATATTCGATATCACGTTAATAATGCTAGCGCTTATCGGCGGAATGGCTCAAGTGTACGCTCAGTCGGTGCAAAATTTGAAGATATTGAAAACGCATGCTGGTTCGCAAGTTTTCGTTGATAGGAAGGAAATGAAATTGTTACAAATGTTCATGCTCGGATACAACAGCATTAAGGTACAGTTTGGATCCGTCAACTTTATTGATAATTTAACTGCGCTAAACTGTATCAACTTTGCAATCAATCTCAGCGTGCAGATGCTTCTTATCGTACGATAGAATTGCCCCATGGACACATTAATAATTAAATCGTGTTTTATGACTCTTTTGAGCACCCGAATCCAAAAATTAATTTATACTAAATATTTTAGCTATTTTAAGTTTTATCATTTCTTGATGCCTTGATTACACAAGTATTGAATATGTAAATCTAATTTTAATAAAAATAAAATAAATTCAGTAGCATTTGAATTTAATACAATTGAATTTATTTAGTTACAATGCTCCCGTTGCAAGCACGGGCAAGCTAGTTTATATACAAATTATATATTCGATTCGATGCATAAGTGGAAAAGATTATAGTGTAGTTAATATTAGTCGTCTTCTCAATCTCCTAATCCATTCGCTGGTATTTATTTGATTCAGCCACTTTGGTTTATACTTTTGAAGTATTTTTGCCAACCATTCCTTGAATTTACAAGTATATGAACGGATTAGCTACCGAGTGATTTTACGGGTTTCAATGAGAAACGATATGGACGCACATGCCAAGCCGGACAAAAGCAATAAAAATAATAGTTGTATGTTGCCACTCATATCCGGTTTTTCAATTTCCGCTGAATCATTCTCATCAGAGTTAAACTTTGTCGCATCGTGCAGATAATTTGGCCACCAGTCCCATAGTCCAGAGCTCACTAAAATTTTTAAACGCCAGAGTATCCCAGGGTGGACCAATCCCTCAAGACGCAACGTTATGGAGACATTCGAGTAAGCTTCCCTTCCAACGTATATACTAGACTTTCTATCCCTCTGCATCTTACGTGCAATTTGGTTGGCATTACTTTCGGGTAATAGCAATGCTGTTC